>ONZH01018274.1:0-567286 GCA_900303285.1 Rhinella marina | reverse complement strand
TAAAATTAACTACAGACCATTCTGCAAAAAAAAAAAAGAGACCTCACACAGCTCTGTGGACATAAATATAAAAAGTTATTGTGGCTTGAATATGGCGATGCAACAAAAACATTTTTTTCAAAGTTTTTAAAACACAAGAAAAACTATATAAATGTGGCATGGCTGTACTATTGACCCAGAGAAAGAAGGCAACACATCAGTTTTACTACATAGGGAATACCATAAAAACTATATCCATAAAATGGTGTCGGAATTGACCATTTGGAATTTTTCCCAGCTTCCCACTACATTGTAAGGAGCTTTGTTATTGGTTATTTCAGGCACAGGCAGCATCGCTGAACTGCCTGCACCATTCACAGCGCCCCTGTGCTGATGAAAAGCAGGGAAAAGTCTAAGGCATAGTGGTATGCCTTAGACTTTTCCGAGGGAGTAAAATGGCCTGAACAGGCATCTATGACACTTGTACAGGCGTTATTGTGACCTCTGATAAATGAGTTGGTGATGAGCACTATCTTTACACTTGGTCTCTGTATAGTATTAGTATATATTTGATGTAGAAGAAGATATATATCTGGACGTTTCAATCAACAAGAGATATATATGTATATCCTAATGTCGAATATATACTTCAATTATATGGGATATATGAACATAAATATATATGATAGGCACATAATCATATAATGAACAGTCTATTCGTAATGACTTGATATGAATAATAGCATTTAATAGTTATAATTAATAATACAAATTCATAACCAGCGCTGGTAAAAAGGTAAAAAAAGATAAAAAATCCAAAAATACTTAAAACATATAAACATAAAAACATAAATGCATGTATGAGGAAATATATGTAGGAGATATATGGGGAGATATATAGAAAAATATATAGAAAAATATATATACCGGTAATTATATATACGAATTGATTATATATAGAAGAATAATCAGCATTGAAAGTTTTTCTTATTGAGTAGCACTTATTGTATCATTTATGCCATCAGACGGTGTGTATATATTATATATAATCCTTCATTGGTACTAGTCCGATATTGGGTCTTATACCAAGTGTTAGTCTTGTACCAAATGGAAATATTGTACCTGATAGGGGGATTTAATAATGTTGGAAGTACGTTACCCTCCTGTAGATAAGTGTGGTCCGTGGTCTTAGTATATTCTCCTCTTTTGAAGGTATATGGTCTGTAATCGGCTGTGCTTTAATTGTGTTGCTCCTTGATATATCTTTGCCTGTATGGGGTTGGCATGCGGTTCGGCGTTCCTAGTGGCGGCCCACGTGTGTTGCCGCTTGTTGCCTGGCCCTGTTCGTGCATATTTTGGATGCAAGGACAGCGCTGTACTAATGGTTCCTGTCTGCACGTGGTTTGAGTACAGGGTGAGCGCTGCACTTAGTTTGAATGCAGGGTGAGTGCTGCTCTTGATTTGAATGTGGGATGAGCGCTACGCTGCAGCTGTTCCTGTGCTCCAGCCGTTTTTCCACAATGTTTAGTTGGAGGTGCTGTTTCTATCCATGATTAATTATATAATCTTTTGGATGAAGGCAAAGTCTTTTGGTAAAATGGCTTGATATTTTTCTTCTTTTGTGTGCCGTATGAAACAATCCACAGGGTATCAATTTTGTTAAAACCAAACGCGTTTCAGGGCTATGCCCCTTCCTCAGTGGTCTATGGATTCTTTTTATCTATCTTGGCACATTTATAATGTTCTTAATTGGACCCCTCCTATTGTCCTGGGGGTTTGATGTAATCTCTGGGTTTATGGTTTGCTCGCCCTGTGGATTGGGTTCCTGCCTTCTTGTAGTAATAGTAATGGTGGCTGATAATGATGAATAAATGCAGACAAAGTATATATATATATATGAAAGAAAAATATAAAATATAAAAATATATATGTATATGTAGACATCAATATATAGATGAAAATGAAATGCCATTATGGTGGTGATAATATAGTATGTATCTATCCACTTTGATATATATATAGCAGCTATATTGTTCCAGTATTGTGCTGTCTTTGTATCCTTCCTGTTTCTATATATATGTATTGATGTTTAAGATCAAGGTCTATGTTCTCCTATACGGTGAGTGTTCAAGGTGAGTACGGTAAGTATTCTAGGTAAGTATATATATATTTGTCTTTCTGTATATATTGTATTTCTTCTTTTATTTTTGTTTCTATTTTTTTATTTTGTTTTTATTCTTATTTTTAGGGAAATATGGATGCCAGTGAATAAGGATGCAAGTAGATGAAAATGTAGGTGAAGACAAATGGAATGTAGGTATATGTTTATTCTCATTTTTATTTTTTATTTTATTTTTAGAGAGATATGGATGCAGGTGGATGAGGATGCAGGTGGATGGACATGTGAATGAAGATACCGACGAATGTAGGTGAAGTTGAATGACGGATGGGGATGGGGGCCTCTCGAGGAGGGGAGATCAGAGTGTTGGTAATTAAAGAGCCGGTCTCTGATGTCCCGTCTTCTAAGGGCACCCATCCCAAAGGGCATCCATGCCTTAGACTTTTCCAAGGGAGTAAAATGGCCTGAACAGGCATCTAAGACACTTGTACAGGCGTTATTGTGACCTCTATCATATCATAAAAACAAAAATAAGAAAAAACACACAATGCACCACAGCTTCTAGCACCACCCTCAGTGACCATAACCCATAAATCCACTGTATCAAAATGATCTTTATGGAAAAGACATCATTTAAATAAGTATTTTAGTTTGTGCTATGAAAAAAAAATGTGCAAAAGCCGGAATTAGACTTACCGGTAATTCAATTTCCATGATATCACCACGACGGCCATGACAAGGAGATTGACCCCTGACCTCTGTAGGGGCAGGAACAGAGAAAGGATTAAAGGAACCCCTCCCACCACCAACACCAGTGAATACCCAATACAGAGTACAGAGGTGCAAGTGACACGCCAAATACACATGTATTTAGCACCAAATAAATTCAATAAGTAAAAAAAAAAAAATTTATGGTATTACTTCATACTCATAGTAACATAGAGGGAGGGATGCCATGCCGTCGTGGTGATATCATGGAAATTGAATTACCGGTAAGTCTAATTCCGGCTTTCCATTTCATCACCACGACGGCCATGACAAGGAGATATATCAAATATTAATTAGGGGGGGGAAAAGCCTGAAGGACTTTGTGTCCAAAAGACAGGGAAGAGGAACTGGAAAGGTCCAATCTATAGTGCTTCATAAAGGTGTGAATGCTGGACCAGGTAGCTGCCCTACATATATCATCTAGGGAAGCACCAGCGCGCTCTGCCTGAGAAGATGCCACGGCCCGGGTGGAATGAGCCCTAATGTTTGGAGGACAAGGGAGACCCTGAATCTCGTAACAAAAAGAAATAGTTGAACGTATCCACCTAGCTATCGAGGACTTTGAAATTCTGCAACCTTTTCCTTTTCCTGACCACTGAAGGAACAGATACTGAGAGTTCCTGAAGTCCTTAGTACGATCTAAATAGGCAAGCACCGCTCTCTTAACATCTAAGGAATGAAAGGAGAGCTCTTGAGGACTGGATGGGCAGGATGGTCTCTGTGGAAATTTGAGGCAACTTTAGGTAGGAACTCAGGGTCCAGCTTGATGATAAGCCTATCCTCGAGGATTCTCAGGTAAGGTTCTCTAATGGACACAGCATGGATTTCACCTACACGCCTGGCGGAGGTGATGGCGATTAAAAATGCAGTTTTGAAGGACAACAATTTCAAGGAGCTATTAGACATTGGTTCAAACGGAGTGAGCGTAAGCCCCTTGAGGACTACATTAAGATCCCAGGATGTATACGGGATCTTAGGGTAGGTCTTATGCGAGTAGCTGCTCGCATAAATCTTTTAATCCAACGATGGTTGGCAATGTCGCAGTCGAAAAAGCAGCTTAAAGCAGACACCTGAACCTTTAAAGTCGCTGGCTTAAGTCCCATATCAAGACCCTGTTGTAAGAAATCTAGAATCTGCTGAATACGTGGACCCTGGATGTTGGGGGTTGGATTGTTACACCATGAACAGAACTTTTTCCAAATTTTGAGGTATATGGAGGAAGTAATCTTCTTTCTACAGGCCTTTAGGGTAGATATAACCCCATCTGATAAACCCTGCCTCCTTAGGACTGAGGTCTCAGGATCCATGCTGTTAGTCTTAGGAATTCGGGATGAGGGTGTAGTATAGGGCCCTGATGAAGGAGATCCTTCCTCAAAGGTAGAGTCCATGGTTCGGAGTAAGAGAGGTTTTTTAGCAGAGCAAACCAGCTCCTTTTCGGCCAAAACGGGGTTATCAGGATGGTGGTGGCCCGATCCAGCCGAATTTTTTTAATTGTCCTCGGAATCATGGGAAGGGGAGGGAAAGCATAACTCAGATTCCAGTCCCATTTGTGAGCAAAGGCATCTATCGCCCAGGGATTGTCCCTGGGATTCAGGGAATAGAACCTCTCCACTTTCGCGTTTTTTCTGGATGCGAATAAATCGATGTCGGGAGTCCCCCATCTTTCCGCAATCATCGAGAAGGTTTCTTGATTTAGAGACCATTCCGTTTGGTCTAGTTGCTGACGACTTAGAAAATCTGCTTCTGTGTTCGCAGAGCCTTTGAGGTGGGACGCAGATATTGATAGGACGTGATTTTCCGCCCAGCAGAAGATTCTGTTTGCTAAAGACTGAAGTTGGAGTGACCTCGTGCCTCCCTGGTGAGACAGGTAAGCCACTGTCGTCGTATTGTCTGACAATATCCTCAGATGCCTCCCCCCCAGGGAGGACTCTGCCGCCTTCAGGGTTTCCCATACTGCTTGTAATTCTCTGAAATTTGACGAATTTACCATTATTGTTCGAGGCCAGACTCCTTGGAAGTAATATTCTCCAACTTTGGCCCCCCATCCGTGAAGACTGGCATCTGTAATGATCTGCACTGAGGGATTTCTCTGCCAGGGGACCCCTTCCGAAAGATGCTGATGATGAGTCCACCATAGAAGGGACTCTTTGACCTGGAATGGGATGGGAACCATTCTGTCCAAGGATTGGTGCTGTCTGTTCCAGACCTGCAGAATCCAAGATTGGATTTTTCTGTAGTGTAGTTGACTCCAAGCTACTGACTGGATGCAAGAGAAGAGACCCAACAAGCTCATTGCTCCTCTTATCGAAGATTTCCTTTTCTTCCGGAAATGATTGACTTCGTTCAGGATATGGAGAATCTTGTCCTGAGGAAGCGATGTTAACTGTGCCTGGGAGTCTAACAATACTCCTAGAAACCGAACCGTTGTGGCTGGAACTAGGCAGGATTTGTTGAGGTTCACGATCCATCCCAAGGACCGAAGAGACGTTAGAAGATGTTTCAAGTGGAGATGAGTTAGAGATTCTGAATCCCCCACCAGGAGGAAATCGTCCAAATACGGGATCAGGATCAGACCTTCCAGCCTGAGGGAGGCCACCATCTCCACCACCAGTTTCGTGAAAACCCTCGGGGCAGACGAAATCCCGAAGGGAAGCACAGTAAACTGGAAGTGATGAAGGTGATTTCTTTGCGTCTCGGATTGCAAAACGGAGATACCTTTGCGAGTGCAGGTGAATTGGCACCATGGTAATAGGCATCTTTTAGGTCGATGGTACACATTTGGCATTCTGTTTTATTAACGGAATCATCGATGACAAGTTTTCCATCTTGAAGTGTTTGTAGAAGATGTACCGGTTGAGAAATTTTAGATTTATGATCGTGCGATACGATCCTTCTTTTTTCGTGACTAGGAAGAGTGTAGAATAATAACCTTTCCCCTGTTGACTGTGAGGGACTTCCACTATTGCGTTCATTTGTAGAAGTTCCCGAATGCCATTCCACATCTGACGTTGATTTGTTAGAGAACCTGGGTTTGTTGTCACAAATCTTGTTGGGGGGATAGAAGAGAATTCTATTTTGTAACCCCAGCGTATGATTGAGAGGGCCCAAGGGTTTGAGGTTGTCTGCTCCCAGGCGGACAGAAACCTTCTCAATCTGCCCCCCACTTTGGCGTCACTGTTTATCAGTAGGCTTTGACTGGGGATTAAGGAGAAAACCTTTTCCTTTACCCCTTTGGGATAGCTCCATCGCCCCGATTTGCCTTTTCCCCGAGAGGAACGATCTTGGGATGCATAAGAACGAAAAGGAAACTTCCTTTTAAAGGTCTTTTCTTCTGGAAAGTCTTTTTTCTTGTCGGCGGCTTTTTCCAAAATTCTATCAAGCTCTGGGCCAAAAACATACTCGCCGGAAAAGGGGATGGAGCAGAGCTTCATTTTTGAGGCCTTGTCCCCCGACCAGGACTTCATCCATAAAGCACGACGAGCCACATTAGAGAGCCCTGCGTCTTTTGTTGAGAATCTGATGGATTCAGCCGAGGCATCCGAGAGGAAAAGCCGTAGCTGATTTAAGCAAAGGGAAAGATTCCAGAATCTGTTCCCTAGGAGTCTTTTTGATGTGCTCTTCAAGTTCATTTATCCAGAGCATCATAGATCTGGCTACTGAGGTAGCCGCAATGTTCGTTTTAATATTGAACATGGCAGCCTCCCAAGATCTCCTTAAAAGGGCATCTACCTTCCTCTCCATTGGGTCCCTCAGCTGGGACGAATCCTCAAAGGGAAGGGAGGTTTTCTTTACTACCTTGGCCACCTGGATGTCTATTTTCGGAACATCCTGAAACATTTTGCATTCATTTGGGTCAAACAAGAGACGATTTTTGAAGTCACGGGACACACCCAGCCGTTTCTCGGGCTCTGCCCATTCATCTAGAATCATGTCCTTTATATTGATATTAATAGGAAACACCTTTGCTCGTTTCATCTTAAGGCCCCCAAACATATCATCTTGTATGGAGTGGGGTTTCTGCTCCTCCTCCACTCCCATAGTCGCCCGGACTGCATTTAGAAGGTCCGACATGCTATCATTGGAGAAAAAGAACTTTCTACTGCCTTCCAAAAACTCCTCCTCCGATAACCCCTCCACATCTCTTTCATCAAATCTAGACGAGGAGGCCTCCTCATTATAGATATCCGAGTCAGAAGAAGGGGGGAGGATACTTTTTGGCGCTTAGAAGGTGGAGGGCGGACAAGAGGAGACAGATTGGATAGAGAGTTTTTTAATCTCCTCCTGAATCATCGATCTGAAATCATCCATCAGGGAGGGTTGCTCCTCTCTTACAAGATTAGAGATACATGATCTACATAATTTTTTCTTATAGGAGTCTTCCAATTTCTTTCCACAGGATAAACAGCGTAAGGGTTTCTTTGTCTTTTTTGGAGGCTCTTTCCCCTGAAAAAAGACAAAGCTGGCAATCAGAGGGAGCAGGAGCTCCATTTTAGGGTAGGAGAGAAACTGCCACCCAAAGGATGTGAAAGAAGGAGGACTCCAAAATAACAGTGCCCCGCAGACAGAAAAACAAGAGTAAAATTCCCCAAAGGGGAACTCACGCATGGAGGACCTGAACCTTCCGATTCTTTGGGGGATCGCGGCTCCTGGACAGACATGATCTGCTCAGCTTCAGATCAGAAGAGAGTACCGCGGCTTTTCACCGCATATACTCACATGTCCGGACGCCCCACCTCCAGCACTGCTGCTTCCGGCTACACGGGTGACGTCATCAAGGCGCGCCCCGCCCGCGTACACGTACATACGGCGGTGCACGCGCGCGCGCACAACCAGCTCGCCACACGAGGGAGGGAGGATGGAAGGCACTCACCCGGAGGGGAATAGATAATATCCCCGCGCTCACCCTGCCCCGGTCCCGACCGGAGGAAGGGAGGCGCCGAGGAACAGGCCCCGGATCAACCAGGACGAGTCCTGCAGGATACCCCCTGCTCAGCGTTAGCACCAGGCCGCGGGCGAGCAGGGGGCAAAGATAAGTGACCTAAAAGAAAAAAAAAAAACCTTCATCTCCCCGGCCACAGGGAGACCTTTCTCCATCCTGGCCTCTGTAGGGACAGGAAACACTGGTGTTGGTGGTGGGAGGGGTTCCTTTAAACCTTTCTCTGTTCCTGCCCCTACAGAGGTCAATCTCCTTGTCATGGCCGTCGTGGTGATGAAATGGAAACAAATCTTTTTCTTTTTTACATAAAAATAAACGTATCACGAAAAAAAGGCACAAAAATTATTTACATAACCAAATGGAAAAAAGAACTTTAACCCTTGCAATTTTCCATTTTTGCGTTTTCGTTTTTCACTTCCCGCCTTCCCATAGTCCTTTTTTATTTTTACATTACACATATACCCTAATGAGGGCTTATTTTTTGCGGGACAAGTTGTACTTTCTAATGGCGCTATTTACAGTTCAGTTGGCATACCATGTAGTGGGAAGCTGAAAAAAATTCTGACAAAGGTTTTTTTTTTTACACCGTACACTATGTGGTAAAATTGACCTGTTATCTTAATTCTCCTGGTCAGTACGGTTACAACAATACCATACTTGTATAATTTTTCTTGCAGTTTAATACTGAAAAAAAAGATGAAAACACCTCAGGGAAAAAACTGACCCCTATAACTTTTTTGTAGTTATGTGTATGGGGCTGTGTGAAAGCTCATTTTTGCGGGGCGATCTGTACTTTTCACTCATAACAATTTGAAGTGTGTGCAACTTTTTGATCACTTTTAGAAAAAAAAAATGATTGGGGAGTTGAAGTGACAAAAAATGGCAAATCGGCCGTTTTTATTTTTTCCCCCCATTACGCCATTTGCCATATGCTATTAATATTGTAATAGTATGGGCATTTTCGCACACGGCGAACCATGATGTTTATTTTTTTTTATTGGTTAAGTATTTTATTTTAAGGAAAGGGATATAAAAGGATTTTAACTTTTTTTTTACTTTTTTTTTAAGTCACCCTGGGTGACTATAACTGGCAATCATTAGATTGCCCATTGTGTTCATTGATGGCTATATAGCCACCATTGAACACTTCATTTTCAATATAACAATACAGTGCTGCCACCTAGTGGCCTGTATTGGTATATTCTTCTAATAGACTCCAGCAATGTAACAGGTTCCCCCATCTCAGCTGGGGAACGCTGTTACCGGAGCGGAAGCAGGCGGCTTCTGGGCTGCTCAAATGTGACCATGGCTTCTGAAGGGGAAAATGTATGCGACCAGCCTTATGGCTGATCACATACATGTGCTGCGGGTCTCTGGTATTTTAAATAGCAGAAACCCGGCAGCTATGGCGCCCGCTGCACGTGCGAGCGAGTGCCATGTTTAAAGAGGACCTGTCACCAAAATATGCAATGCAATCTGAAAGCACCATGTTATAGAGCAGGAGAAACTGAGCAGATTTATATATATTTTTGTTGGAAATTAGTCAGTTAAACTTTTAATAATTTTTACAGTTACATCTGTAGCCCTGTGAATAACCATCGGTACAGGGAGGAGGTGTTATCAGTGACGGACAGCTATCTCTCTATGTACACTTAGACACACAATGCTATCAATCACTGATAACCCCTCTGTCCTGTACCAATGCTGTTCAGAAGGGTACAAAAAGCAACAATATAAAGGTATAAATTACAGGTTTTACTGAATCTTTTCCCACAAAACAACAGTATATATTAATCTGCTTAGCTTCTACTGCTTTATAACATGGTGCTATCAGATTGTATTGCATTTTTTGGTGAAAGGTCCTCTTTACAGCGGAAGTCCTGAATAGGTTAATGGCTTTCAAAGACGCTTGAAGAAAAAAATAGAAAATGCATCTCATCATGAAGGGGGATAAATGGCCTGGTCTTCAACTGGTTAAGGTGGGTTTGTGGAGAAAGCTGGGTCCTGGAAAACCTCTTTAAATTTGTAGTGATGGCAAATTTATAGACAGATTTTTTAATGTATTACAACTTTTACATAATAAAAAGAAATGCAATACAAATGTGAGAAAAAAACCCCCCAAAAAGCTCCTCACCACCAAAAACATAATATAAATTGCATCTTCTTGCACAAACATTACAAAAAAAACTACACCTACTAGGTATCGACATGACCTAAATAAGCCGAATCATTCAATAAGTTCTCGAGGCTCAGGTTGGGGGACTCAGTCACAGATTCTGTCAAGAAAAACATCATGAAATCTGTTTGGTTCCGTTCCCGTCGGTTATGTGCCGAATCCATCACCTCCTTTATTTTCGTTGTTCTTCTCTAATACTGAAGCAGGTGGGTCAATATCAGATCGGTGGGGGTCTGACACCTAACAATAAGCTGCTTTGGGCAGCTGTGAAACCAGAAACTATACACTGTGTAGTTTCCGGCACCAGCATTCTGCAGCTCGGCTCCAGTTCACCTGAATGGGAGCATGGCCATTACACTCTGCTTGGTACGCAGTCTGAAGCAGCTGATCTGTGAGGGTGCCAAGTGTTGCCCCCCCACCGATCTGATATTACTGACCTGGGGATAGGTCGTCAATATCTGTGGCTCAGACAACTCCGTTAAAGAGTTACTAAACTTTTAATGTTTTTTTTTTCATAATATTTTTTCTAATGTACTCTATTAATAGATTATGCACTTTTAGTAGATATTCCCCCAACGAAGGTGGCACGGTTCCCTGTTCGCTTTAAATTCACTATTCTCCACTCCACTGACTTCTCAGCAGTGTATGGACTGTGCACTCTATCAATGGGGAGTATGGGCAGGAGCACACATTACGGCTCCTGCCTGTGCCCCCCGAGGTTTACCAAATGCTGGCATAGCACATGGTTACCCTGTAACCATGTGCTATGCCAGGATTAGCTGAGCAGAGTGGGTTCCTGCTTCGCTAAGCTAACATGCAGGATTCTTAGCTTAGCTAAGCAGGCACTGACAGGAGCCCGCTACGCTCAGCTAATCCTGACATAGCACATGGGTACAGGGTAACCATGTGCTATGCCAGCATTTGGTAAACCTCTGGGGGCACATGCAGGAGCAGCAATGTGTGCTCCTGCCCATACTCCCTGTGCTGCAGCCCCATTCATAAAGTGTAGACTCCGTACACTGCTGAGAAGTCAGTGGAGTGGAGAATAGCGTGCAGGAAATCAGGGCTTTAGGGGGGAATATCTTTAGTAAAAATTAAAATTCAATAAATAAAGTATATTAGAAAAATTATTTAAAGGGAACCTGTCATCTCCGAAACACCCCCTGAACTAGAGTAAGCGGTGTATAATGTAAATGATGCTGAATCTGATTATGTAAGTTTTATCTTCATACTCGCTTCCATTCTGATGCTGTGCTCCCACAAACCTGCAGTAAAATGCATTGAGAGGACTCTTCTTTGAGTCCTCTCCATTATGTGAGTGAGTACTGGAGTCCTCTCAGTGCATTTTACTGCAGGTTTGTGGGAGCACAGCGTCGGAATGGAAGTGAGTATGAAGATAAAACTTACATAACCAGACTCGACGTCACTTACACTATACACCGCTTACTCTAATTCAGGGGGTGTTTCGGAGATGACAGGTTCCCTTTAAGGGCATTAGGGACATTTAAAAAAAAATAAAAGTTTAGTTCCTCTTTAAGGCTCCTTCAAGCCTGATCATTAAAGGGAACCTGTCACCTAAAACACGCCTTCCAAGCCACCCATATTACCTTAAAGCAGCCAGCAGTAAGTTTCTAAAGATTTTCGTCTTCCTCTGGTCAGATGCGCCAAAATCTTGAAAAATAAACTTTAATCCTTTCAGGCGCTATGTAACAGCAGAGCTTGAAGTCAAGGGGGCAACGGCCTCCTCGCTTCAAGTCAGGATAACCACACCCCCTTCACCTCTGACTGACAGCATCTCGTTTCCTATTCCTGCGCATTGCTGTATGCACATCGAGACGCTCGTGGGAATAGAGGCGTCGGGCGCATGCCTTGAGCCGGCTTTGCAGAACAACCAAAAGCTATTGGCTGTCAATCAGCGGCAAAGGGGGCGCAGTTATCCTGACTTGAAGCGAGGGGGCCATTGCCCCCTTGACCTCAAGCTCCGCTGTTACATAGCGCCTGAAGGGATTAAAGTTTATTTTTCAAAATTTTGGCGCATCTGACTGGAGGAAGAACATTTTTAGAAACTTACTGCGGGCTACTTTAAAGGGGTTCTGCAGTTGTTTAAAACTGATGATCTATCCTCTGCATAGATCATCAGCATCTGATCGGCAGGGGTCCGACACCCGGGACCCCCGCCGATCAGCTGTTTGAGAAGGCAGCGGCGCTGCAGGAGCGCCGCGGCCTTCTCTGTGTTTTCCTCAGGCCCAGTGATGTCACGACTAGTATCACTGGCCTGGGCGGGGCTAAGCTCTGTTCACATGAATGGAGCTTAGCCCCGCCCAGGCCAGTGATAGTAGTCGTGACGTCACTGGGCCTAAGAAAAACACAGAGAAGGCCGCGGCACTCCTGCAGCGCTGCTGCCTTCTCAAACAGCTGAGCGCTGCTGCCTTCTCAAACAGCTGATCAGCGGGGGTCCCGGGTGTCGGACCCCCGCCGATCGGATGCTGATGATCTATCCAGAGGATAGATCATCAGTTTTAAACAACTGCAGAACCCCTTTAAGGTAATATGGGTGGCTTGGAAGGCGTGTTTTAGGTGACAGGTTCTCTTTAAATGGGCAGCACCGAGATAGAGGCTAAACATCTGATCTGGTCCCAGTGGTCAAATCCCCACCAATCACAAGAATGGGGGTCCCATTCCCCAGAATGAATGGAACTGTAGGTCATATATGACCCTTGGTGCTCTATCCAGTCTGTACGGGACTGCCAGCAATAGCTGAGCATTGCGCTTTATCCAGTATGAATAAATCTGCAGGTGCAGTGTGAACAGGGCCTTACCTTCTTGTAATTGGTGGGGGTCAAACTCTCTCCAACCAAATGTTTGTCCTCTGTCTTGTGGGGAGGAGATAAGTTACTAACAGGATACACCTTAATGGGGGTTACAAAACCACTGCACCATTTTTCTGACACATACAAATGGGTGGTATCAGACTCGTGCCCAGTGCTTTTCCACTACAACCTGGTATAGTCTGGGGACAACCTTGACCATTCCTAATTCATGCTAAATCTCTCTCAATTGCAGAGATATATAAAAAAAAATCTGGTATTTTGAAAACCTTTCATTTTTAAGGACTCCTTAAAAGGTGAAAGCTGATTGGTTGCTATAGGCAACTAAGCCAGTTTTCCTTTACAGCAGTTTCGAAAAAGCCTCTTCCCCAAGTGTTATTTCTGTCTCACATAATGCCCAAAAACCTGAGCGCAAATAGATAAAAAAAATAGTAAAGAAAAAAACTCAAGTTCCAAACGGCATACAATGAATTTGCACGGGGATGGGGAAGGCTGCTAGAAACGCATAATAACAAGCGCCATGTTTGTGGGCACAGCAGCACTTGTCGCCTTTTACGGTCTGTACGGCTAGTGCGCGGTGACGTCACCACACCCCGTCTTCTGTTTCCGGTGCTGGCACTTCCTGTTGTCGTCACCTCCCGGACCTTCACGTCACACAGAGGAGGAGGAATGGTGAATAACGGCGAGCGTATGTCCGTGTGAGCTGCGGTTGTCTTGTCAGGTGCGTTACGCTGTGTACACCGTGCTAAAAGCACTGCTGTAATGTAAGCAGGGCCGCCAGTGCAGACCTGGAGCCAGCAGGACCCCTCACCTCCGCCTCATGCTGCCCAAACTGTAGCATTCGATGATGGCAGTCCATTTAAAGGGTTTCTCCAATAAACGTTATAATGCCTTATTACATGAAATTCCGAATCTGACGGCACTGCGCAATGTGTGTAGTCCTGGAATCCAGGATAGAAAAAGCTTTGGGGATTATCCTGTCTGTTGTACATGCGCTTCAATACAGCAGCTGTGCTGTGTGTGTATATATATATATGTATATATGAGCCTATATAGGGCTCATCCATAAGGATCTATATTATGTCAATAGGGAAACTCTCTGATGTCCCATCACCATAATGCCTAATCTCACCCTCCGCTCCCCTGGTGAAGGTGCCAGTCACATTGGTAAAAACCACTGCTTGTTTCTTGTATGTACCTTCATTCCCCTTAAAGGAAAACCTGTCACCCCCTTTAACCCCTCCCCCCCAACTGAAAGCCGATTCTTCTAGTTGATGAGGCCCAATTTGCCTTTGTCTGATATCACATTGCTGCGTAAATCATTGCCAAAATGCTCCCACCTTATATGTAAATGACTTGAGATCAGTCCAGCGTGCTTAAGATTTTCCTGCATAAACGCCCCCCCTTCCCCAAGTTTTTTATTGACCTCTCCCTGCTTTTCGAAGTCTTACACCTGTGCATCTAGGCAGCCATGCTGCAGTATAATCCTCTACTCTTCCGGGGCCCCTTCATTGGCTTCCTGCGCAGGGCGGCATGTTTTTATGGTTTATAGATTTACCTGTTGTCATTTCCTATGCGCATGCACTGGAAGCCGGAGAGGGGGAGGCAGGAGAGTAGAGGATTATACTGCGCAGGAGCAGGCGGATATCAATCCTGAACACAGGGGTGCAGCTGGGCAGGAAGGTGGTAAACACGCTGGACTCATCTCTAAAGGAAGTAAGACTCATCTCAAGTCATTTACATATATAGGGTGGGAAGATTTCAGCAATGAATTGCACAGTCCTATCCTTGTCCGTAATGTGAACACTAATTGTGAACACTAATTGGACATGTTCTGTTTTTTTGCGGAACGGACATATGGACACAGAATACACACACTGTCATTTCCGTTTTTTGCGGCTCATTGAAGTGAATGGTTCCAGATACAGGCTGCGAGAAATTGCATGGTAATTTACGCCCCCCCCCCCCCTTGTGGTTTTACAAAGAACTGTGAGGAAAAAAATGGTTACTTTTTAATTTCTGAGGTGGAAGGAGTGCCAAATCCGTGTCCAAAGTTCCCATTGAAGTGGATAGGATGAAGGACTGTAGAATTTTGAAGTGGATTCAGAGGGAATAAAGCATTACGCAGTACCCATCCCAGTCAATGGGTTGTCTGTGTCATACAGGACAGGTCCTATGGAGCTAGCCACCCTCTATGTAACCAGACCACACTCTAGCAGAGAGATGAGGACCCCTACCCTCTGTTACCTCAGAATTCCCCTCAGAATAAGCAAAAAGAAAACGTGGTTTTTGAAGTTGGCAACACATTTTCACAGAGTTTACAGTGTGATTCCAGCAGTAATAGGATGAATGGACAGTATTGGTATCTGATACTAATCAGTTTGTGTATTTTCCTTTTCAGTTAACTTTACGTTTTAGAAAATGGGGCGGTCAAACTCTAGGTCCCATTCTTCAAGATCACGATCGCCATCGTCCTCACGATCAAGGTCCCACTCAAGAAAGAAAAGATATAGGTAAAGAGAGGGCTTATATTCTGAATGGTCTTGTATTGTTTCCTGAGAGAACCGATCTGCAGTGGGTCATCTGTTACCCCAGCCTGGTTACTGCATGATTCACACTTCTTTATATCTACACTGTATTAAACGGTACAATTGTGGAACATGTAGGGGGTCCTTTATCAAACTGGTGTAATGTAGAACTGGCTTAGTTGCCCATAGCAACTAATCTGATTCCACTTGTCATTTTTCAGAGCTCTTTTGGAAAATGAAAGGTGGAATCTGATTGGTTGCTATGGGCAAATCTTTTAATAGAACTTTCTGTATGAGTTAACCTGAACAGTAGTGATGGAAAACCTGGTAAGGAGGAGATTGCATGTAAATCTAGCCTTCATCTCTGCTGACGATCAGGCAATTATTGGGAACGTCTGCTTCGTTCCCAATAATCTGCCAGGTCACCAGATAGGGCGGCCCCTACAGAAGCCAGCTCTTTTTTTCTTTTTTCTAAAATACCCATCCATTCCGGCGCTGTGTTCCCCACTTCACGCCCAGTATGGTAATTTAGAATATCGTTACAGGGAGGAGGAAACGGATGGGTTTCTCGTTAATGGCATTGGGGGACACATCATGGGGTATACGCCCAGCTGCCACTAGGAGGCTGACACTAGCAAAGAGAAAAGTGTTGGCTATACCCTCTCCTCATCCACTAGGCTAATCAGTTTTAGTCTAGTGTCCGTAGGAGGCAGACATGACCTGCTCTGTTTTTTGCAGGTATTGCTGCTTTTTTATTTTTTTATTTTCTTCTGCAGGCCTCTGCCTGCTGCAGAATGGGGCTTCATCGTGGATACCCATTTTAGCTGCACCCCCTGCGGGCGCGTACTCTGAGTACCTCGCCGGTCACCCAGTCCCCCATTAATGCATCCGTAGAGGCATGCCGGCTATCCCGCATAAGTGTAAGTTTGCCGAAGGGGTAACCCTGTGGCACCTGAAGATGCCGGACAGTAAGTACCGTCCCTGTCCCATGGGGTCCCCCGGGTTAGCACCCCTTTTCTGGCCAGGGGATGGGTTTCCCTATTATTCTGGTGGTCCTTTGTTCCCCCCCCCTTCTGGGTTCCCTTCTCCTCCTTGCCCACCCACTCCTCTCCCCGGCCTCTCCTTCTACTTTAGTCCCTGGCTTTGGCCAGGACTAGGCCGCGTTTTTCCCCTCCCCGTGCGTCACTTCCCCCCAGGAGGCCCTCCCACCTGTTTTTCTTCTCCGGAGGGCCAACGTTTTCCAGTGGTTCCTACCCGCCGACGGCGCACCCTTTTCATCCACTTCTTAAATCGAGGCCCCGGCTTTTCTTCCGTCTAGGCCGCATCCTTTTCCCGCCCTCCCTCGCTTCCCAGGCTTTTTTCTAGACCCCTCCCCGTCCTCCTAGGTCCCGCAATCTACCTCGGGTTGTCTCAACTAGGTCCTGATCCTCAACTGTGTCTTCGGGTCACTCCCAGGATAGGTCTGAGGCTGGCGATGCACTTCCCGACGCCTCGGGGGACACCTCTGACCTTCCTGGTTCTAAGGTACCCATTCTCAGCAGAGTACTCAGCAGGGGCTATATCCAACGCACATCTTTGGTCCTAGAGTGATTCAGGAAACTCTATTACTCCCTTATCAGGCAGAGTACCTATACTTTCTCCAGACACCATCCTGGTCCTAGTGTGCACCATGTAACCATATTACTCCCTCATCTGGTGGAGTATTTGTACCGTCTCCAAGCCTTGTGCCCTGTTCGTGCATACTGTGGCATCTAAACTGTGGCAATGCTTTTCCTGGTTTTACTGTGTGCTGGGCAACAGGTTGCTCCCTCTTTATGCATGTGATTGTACCATCACCAAATGCGGTATTCATCGCTCCTTCCTGGTTCCAGTATGCATCTGGAAACCCATTACCGTCCCCTTCCAGTAGCGTACTTGTACATCTCCGGGTGCTGTATCTGACGAACCATGCTGGTTGCAGTATGTACCTGGTGATCATTAGTCCCCTCTTCTTGGGCGGAGTAGTTGTGCCATTGTGCGATCCGGTTTGGCGGGCTTGTTCTGTCAGCCCTACTGGACCGCAGGCATCCTGTGTTGTTATTAAACTATTGCGGGGTAATGTATCTGTTAGACCCCCGCAGTTCTGCCTTGTTCCTTCACATTATGGGACTTCTCTATGGTAGTGCTGGCGACCATGTCTGCCAGCCTGTGCGGTATTCCTGCACCAGGCCCTCTCTTTTAGTGGTGTAATTAATTATGTGCTAGACACTGTCTCTGTCACACCTATCTTGTCCACCAGGCCATTTCATTACCCCCTTGTTTAGTGGTGTTTTCTATTTAGTGGTGTCTTCAGGTATGTACTGGACACCGCCTGTCACTCCTATCTGAGTGCACCAAGCCAGCTCATTGCCCCTATACTGGGCATGGTTTTTACTTGTTGCACGATGCATTATCTAACAAGGCTCCTGGCCCTGATTTGCACCGAGCAACCACTCTTCCTCTGCCTTGGGCCGGTTGTCGGCTATTATTCTAGGCGTGTTCTTTGACAACTCTATGATGCTGTATTCCGCATGGTCACGTTACCCCATTTGATGATGGGGTAATCGCACTGTTGTTGCTATCTTTCTGCTTTGTTTTCACAGAGTTACAGCCTCCAGTCCTGCAGAGTACCTGGCAGAGTACCTGATGCTCTATACACAGGGATGTGCCACGTTGTGAGCACCAGCTGCTACTGCAGTTCTCGGTCATCGCTGGACGTCCTGTCTGACATGGCTGTGGCAGTACTGGTGAGCACCATACACCTGCTTATATGGGGTGTGTTTTCTGCTGCTGGCTCCTATATCGGACATAGTCCCTCAGTTTTTCCATGCTCCGGGCATCCTCTGTACGCCCTTCTGTTTCGGAGTAGTTGTGCTTCTTCCAGACGCTCCTTTCCTTGGCCTTGCCGTTCTTGGCTGAGCTCTATAGCCCAGTGGTTAAGGTTCTTGCCTTTCATGTAGAAGGTTGGGAGTTCGAATCCCCACAGAAACTTTTAGCTCCTGTCAATCTTTTTCTCCCTCCTTGGCAGTTTTAATGTGCTCTGCCGATGCTGGGTTCTACATGTCGGTGTAGCCTCCTCCAGCTTCCGCTGGTAAATCCCATATCCTTTTCTGCTTTAGGGGTGTCCGCAATTCTTCGACGACAGCCAGGCTGCTGTACTTGCCCCTTCTGGGGGAGTATGTCAGTCATTACGCTTAGCATGGTTAGTTAACCGTGGCTGACTATTTTCTCTCTCTTGTTGCTCCATTCAATTTTTCTTTGATAACCTGGCTATTATTCTCCGGATGTGGTCCACTCCGGTGGGCCTCTCTTGGGCCGCCGACTGAGTTATCTTGCTTGGCGTCCCAGCTCCTAGGATCCTAGATCCGTCTAGCTGGCTGGTTCCCTCTGGTGCAGCTCCCATGGCATCTCTATATGCTTTGGATGACAGCTACTTTTTTTGGGCCTGATTCTTTGGTTTGTTTCTCTCCTGGGTCCCCATAGGTTTGTTATCCTCTTGGGATTTCGACCCACTTTCTATCTCTACAGTTTCGGGTCTCAGTTCCTGGGAGCTTGTTGTTCTAGATCGCAAGTTACCTTTACATTCACCTTTAGTAAGGTGGCATTTTTTCACCGTATGGGAATGCTTCCTCCTTACATTGTTCAGAGTTCTGGCTTCTCTACTCCATTGTCCCTCTGACGAGTATGTCTCCACTCGTACTTCCAGGGCCTGTGTCTGGTCGTTTTCTTCCTGGGCCATCATGTGGTCAGGGTTCCTCTGGCCTTAATTTACCAACTAACTATTTTACCTGTTTTCCTGGGGCTTGCTTCTCACCCCCTGTTTCTGGGAAGCATGCCCTTCCGTGCCCTCGTCCTGGCCATTGCCCAGTACTCCCTTCTCCCCAAGGGGATGGCTGCATTCTCGGCCAGGATGGGGTCCCACCTCCTCCTTTTCATAGGGTGTTTCTCTTCTCTCACCTGTTTTGTGGGGGACAGAGGCTTCTCTCTTCCCATGGTGTCTGTTGCTATTCCTTCTCTCGGTGCGTTCAGTCACCAGTGCCTCATGGTGTCCTTTCTACCCTGTCATCTGCTCTGGGCCTTCACATGGTGTTTGGCAGGGCTGGGCATGTCTTCGGTCTGAGATCATTAAGTGTGGTTTTCCTTACCAGGTCCTCTCCCTGGTTGGGTTTCCTTGCTTCTGGGCCTTACGGTGTTGTTCCTTTGTCTCTGGTGTTCCTCAGGGTCTTCCTTTAGCGCTTTCTCAGGAGGTTCTTGCCTTGGGTCAGAACTTCTGTCCTTTTCCGAAACGTTTTTCCCCTGTTGGTTCTCTCGTTGGCTTCCTGGAGCCATCATATTTTCTTGTTGGATATGTCCTCTTATAGATGCTCCTTCTGGGGCATCCTTCTCTATGCTGTTTGGATGGGTCCCTTCCAGGAGACGACTTCTGATGGTGCTGTGCCCCTTTTCATTAATGGGGAGCCCGGGTTCTTCCAGTTCCTTCCTCTGGCTCTCCAGTGTGCACTTGTTCACCTCTCTGTTCTTGCGTAAGACTTCTTGCCCTGTTTCATTTCCTCTGGATTTTTCATTTTCCCAGCCTTTGGTGGAGCAGGATATTCTCCTTCCTCTTTGCTTGCTTCTGGTATTTTCTCCCAAACGCTTGTCCTTGGGATCCTGGCGATCTCCCACAATTTTTTTCTTTAGCCTTTTCCTGGTTCTGGAGCCTCTCGGCCCATTTCCCTGATTTTCCTGTCTACCAGTTCAGGCTATAGCATTCCCTGGTTCTGTTGGGTCACATGGTTCTCTTGAACCTAGGCCTTCAACTGTTGGCATGATTATTCTTTTCCCACCCTCGGGGACTGCTTTGGGACGTCCCATGGTGCTGTATCCCCCAATGCCATTAATGAGAAAATTGGATTTTTGTACTTACTTTAAAATCCCTTTCTCGTTCAATGCATTGGGGGACACAGATCCCACCCTCTGTTTTCATTTTTCTTTCTGTAACCGGGCTGCTGCTCTTGTTTCCTTCCCGGTCTCGAACTTGTTGGCTCTTTGCTTTTCTTTCTCTCTCCTACTGCTTTTGCTACAAACGGATTAGCCTAGTGGCTGAGGCGAACACTTTTCTTTTGCTAGTGTCAGCCTCCTAGTGGTAGCTGGGCGTATACCCATAGTGCTGTGACCCCCAAAACATTAAACGAGAAAGGGATTTTACGGCAAGTACAAAAATCCAATTTTCTCATTGGACGTCTCCTTTTCCTGGCTGTAGTCCGGTCCAATGACAGCAGAGAGCATCACAGCTAGGGAAAAGGTGAGCTGTTTTTTCTCCCTGGCTGTGACGGTCTTCGCTGCAATTGGACCGCGCTACAGACAGGGAGTAGGAGTGCAAAAAATAGGAATTACTGCATTCTTATGGGTGGCAAGTGCTGTGTAGCGGAAGTCACGAGACCAGGCCTCATCCTGTGACGGACATTTGCAATGTAGCTAATAATTTACTGCTAAAGTGTAACATATTTTCAGAGTAGAAAAGGTAGTGTGTGATTATATGTAGCCATTGATTGTGCATTTGTTACTGTTTTTGATTTGCTAAAATGTATGTGTGTTTGTTATATGCAACCAGTTTATATCCAGTAAGAGTTGTGGTTTATTGACGGGATAAAAAAAGATTATTTCTCACTTCATTTTCATTTATAATTCTTTCAAGAAATCAATCTAGTTGAATCTAGTTGAAGAATAACCTAACAAATGATTTCTCAGTTATTTTACAGCTTACCTAAGTCTTCAGAAGTGTAGATGTAGCTTGGATTTGTTTGTGTGTTAATCCTCATTAATTCGATTCAATAACATGTTTTAAATATATTTTTAAGTTCCAGATCTAGATCAAGAACATACTCTCGATCTCGCAGCAGAGAACGTGTGTACAATAGAGATTTCCGCAGAGATTATAGAAATAATCGGGGAATGAGGCGCCCCTATGGCTTCAGGGGAAGAGCAAGAGGTTACTACCAAGGTGGAGGTGGCAGGTACCATCGCGGTGGTTATCGGCCTATGTGGAACCGTAGGTACTCTCGAAGTCCTCGCCGTGGGCGATCTCGCTCGAGGAGTCCTAAGAGGCGCTCTGCATCATCTCAAAGATCCAGAAGCCGATCACAGAGATCCTACAAGTCTTCTCAGTCACAGAGGTCATCATCATCCCGTTCTTCATCACGCTACAGTAAATCTCCGGAGAGAAAATCGCGAGCTTCCCGTGAGAAACCTAAGCAAAAGAATGAAGAGGCTGATAAATCGAAAAGTCCCTCAAATGAGAAATCAGGCGATGAACACAAAGATGCTTTTGACCCATCTGAGCCTTTAGATGAACTTGGAAAAGAACTGGACCTGCATGGTGAGAGTTGGGCAGGGCTTTCTGCCTATGAAAATAGTCCAAGATCCCCTTGTAGTCCTTCACCAGTAGCTTCTCCACCCAGTGAAAGTTCTTCCCAGTCTGATGGCCCTATTCTTAGTGTGGTCCATTCTGGCAAAGACACTATGTCTCAGAATTCACATTCCATGGCCCATAGCCCAGGAAGGTCTGGGTCTGGCTCCGGTGGTAATGGTTCAACTCGGTACAGTCCTTCACAAAACAGTCCAATTCATATCCCCCTTCAAAAGAGTCCAGCAAAGACTGTGGTGTCTCAGAACGCTTCTCATGACGAAGGGCCCTCTCACTATTCTATGTTCACTGAACCTGCAGAGCAAGACATTACTAAAGGAGCAAAGTTTCTAAAAAAGTAAGGAGATATTCTCTCATTTCTTTAATACCTATTTCAGTAATAAAATGTAAAGTAGATATTGCCTATTTTGTAATATAATATTCCTTGACCTATGTGCAGTTTATTAAGGTATTCTGTCAGCAGTTTTGACCATGCTAAACTGCTGGTATTAGATAGGTGAGGAGGGATAGCAGTGCAAATCTTTTATCAGGAGAAGTGTAAATATGAAGTTTTAGGCTAGGGCTATATGTCGACAAAAAGGCTACAACTACACTGTGACGTGTCGCAGCAAGGTCACGTGACTTTTTTTTTTATAATGATAGTCAATGGTGTTGCACTGCTACTTGTTGCGATGTGAGAGTTGTATAAAAATCCAACTTTTCCATTGACTAACCTTACAAAAAAATGTTGCGCAACACATGTCGCCTTGTAGCCTTATTCTGTCAGGTGCTGCCCCTGCAATTGCACTGGAGGCGGAGCTTCACTTTGAAGTGCACTCTTCTCCCTGCATTGAGCTGCTTCACAGCCCCTCCCCTCTGCTCTGAATTACAGCTGTAGTAGTAGTATTTTGATGTCAGAGAGACGCCTTGTAATGTTTGAGGTAAGGAGAGGGGAGGTGTAGGAGGTGGAACTAACGCAGAGGGCACAGTGTGGCAGGTGACAGAGCCCTGTGAAACCTTACAGAGCAAAGCATGCTGGGTTTGGTTAGTAATCTTAGCAGGAAGCTGTTGAAAACAGGAAGTTCTGCATGTAAACATCCTGCCAGGATGCAGTGATGCTGAGCAAAGGGGAAGGAGAAAGCTGACCTAAAATATAGGCATAATTTATATATATATATATATATATATATATATATATATATATATATATATATATATATATATATATATATTCAGTGCTTGGGGTGTTTTGGACAGATAGAAAATTAATTATGGGACTGGAGAACATCTTTAAGTTTTACAGCATGGTGTATTTCAATATTCCCCACCTGTATATGTATAATGTGCAATTTGTATTTTATGATACATGCTTATTTTACTTTTCCAGACATACAGATGAAGAACACAGGTTATTTCCAATAGAAAAAGCTAATAATAGAGAGAAGGAAAGCCATAAAGACAAGACATTGGAGAAGACTAAAAAGGAAGCAGGCCGAAACTGGGATGATCGTGATATGTTAGATTATCTTTTGGAAAAAGAGTCTGTTAAATCGCAGTTTTTGTCCGTTTCAGAAAGTGAAGACCTAGAGGAAGCTGAGGATTATAGGCAGTTTAGAAAGTCTGTGTTAGCAGAGCAAGGCAAAGGTTTTTCTTCTACATCCCAATGGAATGCAGAAGAAGAAGGGACAAAGTTCAAGTCCAAATCTGTAACCAAGGGCAGTAAGGAAAGTGAGAAGGTCAAGGAGGGTAAGGGGCATAAAATGACCACCAAAGAGAGGCATAAAGATGATGATAAAGGGGGCGATAGGTCATTTGGTAAAAAGGAACCTAAGTCACCTGACCCACTTCGTGTGCTCGATAAGATAAAAAACCCCGTCAGCTGCAATTTTCCTTTACACCCAAGTAATGAAATGAGAGAGAAAGTAGTTTTCAGGGAAGAAAGCCCACTTAGGATCAGAATTATAGCAACAGAGTCTCACCATCCTGAGGTCAAACTTCGGATGCCTGCAGTTCCCCTTGATGATATCAGGTAAGGGGAAGTTAGTAGAGATAAGTAATATTTGACTAATGAAATATTATCTAAATTGCATTTTCTTGCATAATAAAGGCCATCCTCTTTGGCTAGTGACCGTCTGCTAGCCAGTACTCTTGTGCATTCAATCAAGAAACCGAAGGACTTCCGATCCATCTTTGACCACATGAAGGTTTCCTTCTCCAACAAAACCTCTCCTGAGTCCTTTATCTACCATGTGGTGTCTTTAGTACAGTTTGTCAAAGGTAAGCAATGACAGCGATACACAAAGAGCTGCGCCTTGGGTGTGATTACATTTAGGTTTGCTCACAGTTTAAAGCCACAGTCATACAACACTTCATTGATTCTGTATATGCTTGGGTATACCGCATATGCATCCACAATATATAAATTGTACAGTGATTACGATTTTATGTTCTTGAACTCCTCTTTGTGTTTTGAGCAGTTTCTTCACACATAAATCCTTCCATAGTATACCAAGCACAGAGCTATACACTGTACAGTGACTGTGTTTGGTATTGCAGCTTGAATGTTACTGAGCTGCAGAAGACCATGTGGTTGATGGATGTGACATTACAGGCCGAGGTCACAGCACTCAGAACAGTGCCACTGCCCCTTCCAGTAGCTGATTGGCAGGGGTGCCAATAGTCGGACCCCTTCCTGAGTCTTTTTAAATCTTGGAAAACTCGTGTAGAAATCTGAGTCTCATTTCCTACTGGGATTCGCGTCCCCACCTATCCCTTGGTTGAACTTGGTGGACCGTGGACTTATATATTTTTTTCAACCGTATTAACTATGTAACTGTGTAACTCCTTTATAGGAAATGTGTCACCAGATACTAACCCATATCCTTTTTTTCATATATGTTTTTATTTTCTTATTGCAGATTTATATATTATATTTCCTGAACATCCTTATGGGGGTGGCCATCTTGCCTGAGCTGTTCTTCACAGCATTTACACAACATTAAAAAATAATTGCTTTATGGCAACCCCATGGTCCATAGACACAATGGTCAGGAGGGGACCTCATTGACTTCTATAGGAGAGTCTTCTAGGCATGCTTTGTGAAGGGAAAAATAGATAAGTTAGACAATCACATATTGTGCATGGTGGATTCTGTGTTAAGCTACTTTCACAATTGCGTTGTAAGGATCCGTTTGTGAGATCCCTCACAGGCTCTCATAAATGGTCAAAAACTGATCAGTTTTGTCCTAATACATTCTGAATGGAAAAGGATCTGTTCAGAATGCATCAGTTTTGCTTCAGTTTGCTTCAGTTCAGTTTGCTTTGGAGGTGGACACTAAAACGCTGCTTGCTGCGTTTTGGTGTCGGCATGAAGAAACTGATCCAAACTGATCCTTCATGACTCACAATGTAAGTCAATGGGGACGGATCCGTTTTCTCAGACACAATAGAAAACAATCCGTCTCCCATTAACTTTCAATGGAGTTCATGACGGATCCGTCTTGGCTATTTAAAAGATAATAAATTATCATGACGGATCCAGCAAAAACGCTGGTGTGAAAGTAGCCTGATCTGTCATTCTAATCCTGCCTGTAATGATATCCCCTCTGTGTATAGATAAGCAGTAACTGCAGTAAAGTGATCTGTACAGGCCAAGAAGTGCCGCCTAATATCAGGCTTAGTGGCCAGTGTGAGAACTGCAGGATTTTATAGGTTGTTTTTGTTTTTTTTTTTTACATATACCGTATTTTTCGCTTTATAAGACGCACTTTTTTTCCCCCAAAAGTGGGGGGAAAATGGCAGTGCGTCTTATAAAGCGAATGGTGCCATTTTTACATGGCTGAAACTGACACATCGCTGGCCGCTATGCTGCACAGCGCGGCCTGCGATGTATCAGTTACAGCACTATCACGCGGGAGGAGGGGCTGGAGGCCGGCAACTGATGATGTACTCGCCGCGGGGCCCGGTGCAAGTCACTGTACTTCATTACACCGGGCCCCGCTCACAGCATTCTTTACATGTAAAGTGTAGTTATTTACCGTAATCCTCAAGCAGTGGCTCTGCTGTGTTAATCTACGGTAATCGTCTGTAGTAGTACACACAAAGCAGCGGGGAGGCCGGCCGGCAGCGTAACGTCACTCCTCGGTCATGCTCCTCCCACTTCATAATGAAGTGGGAGGAGCGTAACTAAGTAAATGACGTTACGCTGCCGGCCTCCCTGCTGCTTTGTGAGTACTACTACAGACGATTACCATAGTTTAACACAGCAGAGCCACTGCTTGAGGATTACCGTATTTTTCGCTTTATAAGACGCACTTTTTTTCCCCCAAAAGTAGGGGGAAAATTGCAGTGCGTCTTATAAAACGAATACAAGTGAGCGCTTCCATTATGGAAGCGCTCACTTATATGTTTTAGCTGCTGGGGGCCGGGACCCCCCCCATCAGACCTCAGATCAGCCCAGCGTGCCCCGTAACAATAAAAAAAAACTTCACTTACCTGTCCAGCGCCGCGGCTCCGGCGCTTCTTAGGCTTCCCGGCCCGGCGCTGCACTGTCCTGAACGCGTACAGCGTCAGTACGTAGTGCGCGCACTATGACCTGACGCTGCACGCAGTCAGGTGACAGTGCAGCGCCGGGCCGGGAAGCCTAAGAAGCACCGGAGCGGAGCCGCGGCGCTGGACAGGTAAGTGAAGTTTTTTTTTTATTGTTACGGGGCACGCT
Source organism: Rhinella marina (assembly GCA_900303285.1). NCBI lineage: Eukaryota > Metazoa > Chordata > Amphibia > Anura > Bufonidae > Rhinella > Rhinella marina. Next base: position 540,832 of record ONZH01018274.1, on the reverse strand, counting down.
GGGCTGATCTGAGGTCTGATGGGGGGCACAGAGTGGTCTAATGGGGGCACTGTGGGCTGGTCTGAGGTCTGATGGGGGCACAGAGTGGTCTCATGGGGGCACTGTGGGCTGGTCTGAGGTTTGATGGGGGCACAGAGTGGTCTGATGGGGGCACTGTGGGCTGGTCTGAGGTCTGATGGGGGCACAGTGGGCTGTTCTGAGGTCTGATGGGGGCACAGTGGGCTGTTCTGAGGTCTGATGGGGGCACAGTGGGCTGTTCTGAGGTCTGATGGGGGCACACTGGGCTGATCTGAGGTCTGATGGGGGCACACTGGGCTGATCTGAGGTCTGATGGGGGCCACACTTGGGCTGAGGTCTGATGGGGGGGTCTGATGGGGGCCACAACTGGGCTGATCTGAGGTCTGATTGGGGGCCAGTGGGCTGATCTTAGGTCTGATGGGGGACAGTGGGCTGATCTGAGGTCTGGATGGGGGCACAGTGGGATGATCTGAGTCTGATGGGGGCACAGCGGGATGATCCTGAGGTCTGATGGGGGTCTGATGTGATGTCCTGAAATTTATGGGGGGTCCAGATATGAGGTCTGATGTAAAAATTATTTTTTTCTTATTCCTACTCTAAAATCTGGGGTGCGTCTTATCTTCGGGTGCGCTCTTATAAAGCGAAAAATACGGTAAATAACTACACTTTACATGTAAAGAATGCTGTGAGCAGGGCCCGGTATAATGGGGTCACTATTTACACAGGGCCATGAGGGGACACACATAGGGCCATGAGGGATCAGCACAACATGCTGTGTGTGGTATAATCAACAGATCCCCCATTAAAAGTGTCATCCACAAATCCCCCATTGCAGTGTATCATCCACAGATCCCCCCCATAGCAGTGTATCATCCACAGATCCCCCCATAGCAGTGTATCATCCACAGATCCCCCCCCCATAGCAGTGTATCATCCACAGATCCCCCCCCATAGCAGTGTATCATCCACAGATCCCCCCCATAGCAGTGTATCATCCACAGATCCCCCATAACAATGCGCCATCCACAGATCTCCCCATATCAGTATGTGATCCACAGATTTCCCCATAACAGTGACATCCACAGATCCCCCACAACAATGCATCAGCCACAGATCCCCCCCCATAACAGTGTCATCCACAGGCCACCATTAGTCCAAAACCCATCAAAAGCCCACCTTTTGGTTCAAAATATTTTTTTCTTATTTTCCACCTCAAAAACCTAGGTGCGTCTTATCATCAGGTGCGTCTTATAAAGCGAAAAATACGGTATATATTGACATGGAAAATTAAAAATATCACCAAAAATTCTTTAAAATATGTTAAACATAAAACCATGATTTAAACAATAGGTTATTTTCTGATGACACATTTGCTTTAACAGTAGAAATTGTACAGGACCTGTTTATCTATTCATAGAGTGTGCATTGTACGTATTCTTAGCTATCCATATATCTTTCATTAAACCATTATATATAAAATTAGTGCAACCAATTTCCAAAATGAAATAATTAGGGTATGTTCAGACTAGCGGCAGTGGATTCCGCCAGGCTGTTCCGTGCTGCCACTGGTGCACGTGTGGGGCCAGAACTACGCTCCGGCCCCATTCACTATAGTGGGGGCGGGCCACGGTTCCGGCTGCAGCACGGCAAACCCTGCCGAGAGGCAGCCAGACCAAAACTAGGACATGTCGTAGTTTTGGTCAAGCTTGCCGTGCTGCGGCCGGATCCGCGGCCCGCCCCCACTACAGTGAATGGGGCCGGAGCGTAGTTCTGGCCCCACACGTGCACCAGCGGCAGCATGGATCCGGCAGGCTGTTCACCTGCTGGAATCCACTGCCGCTAGTGTGAAAGTAGCCTTAATTTGTAGGTTCCTTCATTTGTTTGATTTCCTTTTGTATACGGAACCCATAGTTTATAAGTCTAAGAAAGAGGATAGAACAGAAATTGTTTAGGAAACGGTTGATCCATCCATCAGTTCTTAAGTTTTATTTAGTATGCTTTTCCGAATACTTTAGAGTTATAAGGTAAGTTGTTAATCTTATCTCTGTTATGACAACTGTACTGTCAAATGGTTCAGTATTTGCATTATTACTGTGAATTGTATTGCATGTAGTTTACAACCGTGTTTAAACGCTGCCTACTTTGTTTCAGCCTCCACCCTCTTTAGTAAGCTTTTTCCAGCTCAGTTTAGAGTGGACCTTTTGACTACACTTGCCTGATAATCACTGATGTGTACAGTTTACTTAAATAGTAGCTGTTATGTAAAATAAAAAAATTACATGTCGTAATGATATGTCAAAGGTTTTGATCTGTGAAGGTCCGGATGCTGAGATCCCTTCTTGAGCCTGTTTTCAGCTAGCGGGGAATGCTTCTGCTTCCCCATTTTATCCATGGGGGTTTCGGCACTCGGATCCCCACAGATCAAAAAGATATGTCAAAAGTTTTTTTGAAATGACAAGTATTTTTTAAATCGTTGTGGGAATTAGATAAGGCAATATTAAACTAACCATAGTTAGGTGGAAGCAAATATGGGATGGGTTCTGCAAACATCTATCCTAAAGGGGTTATCCTATGAAAGGTGTTTATCACTTAAGGGCCCTTTACGCAGGCCAAGAATTTGTCAGATAATCGCTAATGAGGATTCATAGCGACTATCTGGTGGTGTAAAGGTAGCAATGATTACCCCATGCATTGTTTGCGCAAGCACCAAAATCGTTGTTTGCTGGTAGCAGATCGTGCTGTCTTTACACGCTCTGCTGCTGGCGTACAATGAGTCTGTATGGGTAAGAGCAATGGCATTAGTCATTGCTCCTCTACATACTGTGGAGGAGATCCCTGAATGTAAATGCAGTGTTCTCCTTCACTGACAAGCAGGTGATTGCCAGGAAGAAACGCTTCCTTCCCGACAGTTACCTGCTGAATTGTCCATTCTATAGGGACCTGTATCCACAGGATAGTTGATAAACATCAGGTCATGGGGTCCGACTGCAGGGGCTCCCAGCTATCACGAGAAGGTGGGGCCCACTCTCTAAATGGAGTGGTGGTGTGCACCACTCAGTCCACTTCTGTGGAACTGATGTAGAAGGCACTCTGTCAGTTCCATCAAAATGAATGGAGTGGCAGACCGACATAAGCACTACCAATTCACACAGCTGACTTAAGGGCCACTGTTCTCAGAGTCACTGGGGCCCCAATGGTTTGACCCATGCAATTTGATATTTAAGACCTATCTTCGGGATAGATGAGAAATACTTTTTGTGGGATAACCCCTTTAATAACATGTATGCTATATCCAGTCCACAGAGGACTTTGAAACAGCAAAGGGTTAACTAAAGAAGGTTGGTTGTTTCAAAATGGCAATTACTTGTTCAAATACTGTGGGGTTATTCACCTTTCTGATTTGGATTTGTGATGTTTGTCCACCACTCTTGACCTTTGAGCTGGAACTGGCCAGTGTTGATTTCTTTTTCATTATGACTAGGTCCTGGAAAATTTATTGAAAACCCATGTAACACATAAAATATACTGTTGCTGGGGCAAAAACATGTCCTCCTGTCACAAATGGCAAAAAATCTGACTTGCTAGATCCTAAAATTCCTGGGTTTGCTGGAATTAAACTTGAGGCTCTACCTTGTAGTGTTTTGCTTGATTTTAAGACTTGTACTGGATGCTGGGCGGTAAGTGGACTTAGCTGTATATTGATTTCTTTAACAGGATTGTATAACTGATTACAGGTGACCACATTTTCGAAGAGGCACCATAATGCCACGTCTGATACGATCATTACACATCTCAGTATTACTGGTATCACATTTAGTTTGCATGCTTTCAAACCTTTCATTCCAAATGGCTAGTCTGTTACATGCATTTTTATACATAGCTTACATGAAGATAGTGTGTAGCCATTGTGGTGACTCCTTGATTAAAGGGATATTCCCATCTCGGACATTGGAGGCATTTCACAAGGATACGCCCCTAATGTCTCATAGATGCAGGTCCTACCTCTGGCACCTGCACCTATTCTTAGGACGGAGCCCGCAAAATGCCAGAGTGTGTGGCTGCCCTCCTTCATTCCTATGGGAGTGCTGAAAATAGCTGAATGACACGCTTGGCTATTTTTGGAAGTCCCATTGAAATGAATGGGAAGTGCACTGCGCATGTGCGACCAGCGCTCCATTTACTTCTCTGGGGCTTACGGAAATAGCCAAGCCATCGCTCAGTTATTTTCGGTGCTCCCATAGGAATGAATGTAGGGTGGCCGTGCATGCACCGTGCGTTCTTCCGCATTTTATGGGCTCCGTTTCAAGTATAATGATATGCCCCAATGTCACAGATGGGAATACCCCTTTGTCATTTTCCCAGCGTAAATGCTTATAATGCTGTAATAATTCAGGGACTAGAGCATCAAAAGAAGGACTGTATATTTGCATCAGCTTTTTCATATGGAAAGAATATTTTGAAAAAGTTTTTGTTTTACATGTTGGGGTTACATTGAATTCAGAAAGTTGCACTAAAGGCCTCTTTACATGTCCCAATGCAGTGGAGGATTGTTGGGAAAGAAGCATTCTTTGCATGATCTGCTGCCGAAAAACAATGATTTAGGTGTTCGCCCAACAATCCTATTACCTTAATAATGAGCGTTTTCTTTGTTCATCGGCTAATAGGCGGCATGTTTACGCTGTAAGATTAACGCTAACAAGCGTTCGTCCAAATGCTTGTCAGTGATAATCTGCCGCAACATTGGGCAGTGTAAAGGGGTCTTTAGTTTCAGTGTGTCATGTTTCGTTTTCAGACTCCCTGATATTCAGTTTGCAGTCTGCTCCTAGTTTCAGACTTTTCTCATATGGAAATGTCCCTCCCAGTAATACAGTGCCTTGCGAAAGTATTTGGCCCCCTGGAACTTTTCAACCTTTTGCCACGTTTCAGGCTTCAAACAAAAAGATATAACATTTTACATTCTTGCCCATTCTTCCTTGCAAAACAGCTCGAGCTCTTTGAGGTTGGATGGAGAGCGTTTGTGAACAGCAGTTTTCAGCTCTTTCCACATATTCTCAATTGTATTCAGGTCTGGACTTTGACTTGGTCATTCTAAGGCCTCTTTCACACGGGCGTCACGGATTCAGTCCGGATGCGTTCCGGAAAATCCGCACCAATCCGCATGCAATCGCAGTCAGTTTTGACTGCGATTGTGTATGTATGTTCGTTCTGTTTTTTCTGCGCGGGTGTGAAGCATTTTAATGCGTTTTTCACGCTCTTAATAAAAAACTGAATGTTTACAAACAGCATCTCTTAGCAACCATCAGTGAATCACGCATTGCATCCGCACTTGCGTGCGGTTGCAATGCGTTATTCACGCAGCCCCATTCACTTCAATGGGGCCAGGGCTGCGTGAAAAACGCAGAATATAGAACATGCTGCGATTTTTCACGCAACGGCGAACTGATGCGTAAAAAAATTCGCCCATGTGAAAAGCCCCATTGAAATGAATGGGTCAGGATTCAGTGCAGGTGCAATGCGTTCGCATCACGCATTGCACCCGCGCGGAAATCTCGCCTGTGTGAAAGGGGCCTAAGACCTGGATACGTTTATTTTTGAACCATTCCATTGTAGATTTTGCTTTATGTTTGGGATCATTGTCTTGTTGGAAGATAAATCTCCGTCCTAGTCTCAGGTCTTTTGCAGACTCCAACAGGTTTTCATCCAGAATGGTCCTGTATTTGGCTCCATCCATCTTCCCATCAATTTTAATCATCTTCCCTGTCCCTGCTGATGAAAAGCAGGCCCAAACCATGATGCTGCCACCACCATGTTTGACAGTGGGGATGGTGTGTTCAGGGTGATGAGCTGTGTTGCTTTTACGCCAAACATATCGTTTTGCATTGTTTCCAAAAAGTTGGATTTTGGTTTCATCTGACCAGAGCACCTTCTTCCACATGTTTGGTGTGTCTCCCAGGTGGCTTGTGGCAAACTGTAAATGAGACTTTTTATGGATATCTTTGATAAACGGCTTTCTTCTTGCCACTCTTCCATAAAGGCCAGATTTGTGAAGTGTTCGACTGATTGTTGTCCTATGGACAGACTCTCCCACCTCAGCTGTAGATCTCTGCAGTTCATCCAGAGTGATCATGGGCCTCTTGGCTGCATCTATTATCAGTCTTCTCCTTGTTTGAGATGAAAGTTTAGCGGGACGGCCGGGTCTTGGTAGATTTGCAGTGGTCTGATACTCCTTCCATTTCAATATGATCGCTTGCACAGTGCTCCTTGGGATGTTTAAAGCTTGGGAAATCTTTTGGTATCCAAATCCGGCTTTAAACTTCTCCACAACAGTATCACGGACCTGCCTGGTGTGTTCCTTGGTCTTCATGATGCAGAACCCTGAGACTATCACAGAGCAGGTGCATTTATACGGAGACTTGATTACACACAGGTGGATTCTATTTATCTTCATCAGTCATTTAGGACAACATTGGATCATTCAGAGATCCTCAATGAACTTCTGGAGTGAGTTTTCTGAACTGAAAGTAAATGGGCCGAATAATTTTGCACGCCCCACTTTTCAGTTTTAGGCTCCATTCACACGTCCTGTTTTTCTTTCCTGATTTGATCCTGATTTTTTCAGGACCCATTGAAATGAATGGATCAGGATCGAATCAGGAAAGAAAAACAGGACATGTGAATGGAGCCTTATTATTACAAAAAAAGTTTAAATGATCCAATAAATTTCGTTCCACTTCACAATTGTGACCCACTTGTTGATTCTTCACCAAAAATGTAAATTGTTATATCTTTTTGTTTGAAGCCTGAAATGTGGCAAAAGGTTGAAAAGTTCCAGGGGGCCGAATACTTTCGCAAGGCACTGTACATGTAGGATGTGAGGTCTGTTTGTCCATGATGCTGCTGTCTTCACTAGCTATCGCGTATCAGCACAGAATAATTCCTGCAGATTTCTCTTTCAGCCCATGAAGAATCTTTTCACACTTGTGCTGACAGACTGATTCGGTTCTCGGTCTTTACACCCTAAAGACTGAATGCTTTCTTGCTTTTTCACATTCTGATCTGCTGTGTACAAGTGCATCTCAATAGATTAGAATATCATCGAAAAGTTTTTTTTTCAGTAATTCAATTCAAAAAGTGAAACAAATATATTATGAGTCATTACAAACAGAATGAACTTTTTCAAGTGTTTATTTCTGTTAATGTTGATGATTATCGCTTACAGCCAAGGAAAATCCAAAAGTCATTATCTCAGAAAATTAGAATATTATATTAGATCAACTGTAATTTTTTTTTTAAACACAGAAATGTTGGCCAAATGAAAAGTATGTACAGTAAATGCACTCAATACTTGGTTTGGGCTCCTTTTGCATGAATGATTGCATCAATGCGGCGTGGCATGGAGACGACCAGCCTGTGGCACTGCAGAGGTGTTATGGAACCCCGGGTTGCTTTGATAGAAGCCTTCAGCTTGTCAGCATTGTTGGGTCTGGTGTCTCTCATCTTCCTCTTGACAATACCCAATAGATTCTCTATGGTGTTAAGGTCAGATGAGTTTGCTGGCCAGTCAAGCACAGTGATACTGTGGTTATTAAACCACGTATTGGTACTTTTGGCAGTGTGGACAGGAGCCAAGTCCTACTGGAAAATAAAAATTCCATCTAGAAAAAGCTTGTCAGCAGAGGGAACTATGAAGTGCTCTAAAATGTCCTGGTAGATGGCTGCACTGATTGTGGAAACTTCACACTAGACCTCAAGCAGCTTTGATTGAATGCCTCTCCACTCTTCCTCCAGACTCTGGGACCTTGATTTCCAAATGAAATGCAAAATTTACTTTCATATGAGAACAACACCTTTGACCACTAAGCAACAGTCCAGTTCTTTTTCTCCTTGGCCCAGGTAAGACACTTCTGGCGTTGTCTATTGGTCATGAGTGGCTTGACACATGGAATGTGACACTTGTAGCCCATGTCCTGGATACGTCTGTGTGTGGTGGCTCTTGAAGCACTGACTCCAGCAGCAGTCCACTCCTTGTGAATCTCCCCCAAATTTAGGAACTGCCTTTTCTTAAGAATCCTATCAAGGCTGCGGTTCTCCCTGTTGCTTGTGCACCTTTTTCTACCACCCTTTTTCCTTCCACTCAACTTTCCATTAATATGCTTTGATACAGCACTCTGTGAACAGCCAGCTTATTTAGCAATGACCTTTTGTGACTTACCCTCTTTGTGGAGTGGGTCAATGACAGCCTTCTGGAGATCGATCAAGTCAGCAGTCTTCCCCATGATTGTCGCCTACTGAACCAGACTAAGGGACCTTTTTAAAAGCTTGGGAAGCCTTTGTAAGTGTTTTGGGTGAATTATTCTAATTTTCCGAAATAATGAATTTTGGGTTTTCCTTGGCTGTAAGCCATAATCATTAACATAAATAAACACTTGAAAAAGTTCACTCTGTAATGACTCTATATAATGTGTTTCACTTTTTGAACTTAATTACTGAAAAAATCAACTTTTTGATATTCTAATTTATTGAGATTCACTTGTACCTCCTCCCCCTTCTTGACACTTTCGCTAACTCTGAGAGAATGGAGGGAGGAGCAGAAAAAAACTAACATAACCACTAACCAGTAGCAGTGTGCTTTTAAATCAGCAGTACATCCAGCTAGGTGAAGGAGTTGCACAGACTCTAGAACAACAGAGATTTAGAAAATTGATCAGAAGAGTTTTCCCATCGCATCTGTTTTGGTATGTTGCTAGGATATGCAACAAATGTCAGATGGGAGTTGCTCCCAGAGTGGGTCTGTACCTGTCGCCAGGTGCCCCCCAAACAGATGGGAGAGCAGCCACAAATACGTGGCCACCCTCCATTCACTGCAATGGGGATTTAAAAAAATACCCAAGCATTGACTTTGCTATTTCCGGCAGTCCCATAGTGGTGAATGGAGAGGTGGCAACACTCGTGACGCTTGCTCTATATACACTGTTATTTGACTTATGAATATAGCAGAGCAAGCGCACTTGGCTATTTTCAGAAGTCAAATAAGAGTGAATGGAGACAACATTTCATGTGTTGTGTGCCCTCCTTCACTTCAGAGCCCTAATTTGGAGGTAGGCCCGAGTCCCACAGGTAGGACCCTCACTTATCTGACATTTGAGGCATATCCTAGCGATATACCAAAAATGTTGAGGTAGGACAATCTCTTTAAAGGGAGTCTGTCACCTCCATATGCCCCTATAAAGCACTTACATAGCCCCATAGCACATCTAATCACAAATCTAATGGTACCTGTGGCGCTTTCTTGTGACTTGTTGAAGCTGCAAAAACATAGTTTAAACCATATGTAAATTAGCCGTTGGAAGTGCCCAGAGGCGGCGTTCACTGCCGTGGAGCCCGGGCTCCTGTGCCTTTTTTTTTTTCATGCTTTCCCCGTCCCAGCCCAGCTTCCGCCTGCTGTCCTCTTAAATTGTGTCCTCCGATCCCGCCCCTGTGCAGTCTCTCGCCGGGCTGGGGCATGCGCACTGCATTGCCCATTGTGGGCACAGCATCGCCGTAGCCACTGCGCATGCGCCGGCCCGGCGAGAGACTGGAACAGACGGAGGATGCAAGTGAAGAGGAGGGCGGTCGGAAGCAATGGCTAGGGCGGGGACAGCATGAAAAAAAAAAACCACAGGAGCCGGGCTCCACGGCAGTGAACGCCGCCTCCGGGCACTTCCAACGGCTAATTTACATATGGTTTAAACTACGTTTTTGCAGCTTCTACAAGTCACAAGAAAGCGCCACAGGTACCATTACATTTGTGATTAGGAGTGCAATGGGGCTATGTCAGTGCTTTATAGGGGCATATGGAGGTGACGGACTCCCTTTAATTTTGCAGGTAGGAAGCAAATAAAGAATTTAAACCATATTCAGTGCTGAGATGTCCATAGTTTTGAAATGTTTTCACAAGGTGCTCTCCTTTAAAAATGCCCATACGCATTAGAGTAATGTCAACCAATAATTTGCTTTTGTGTGGAGGCTTCCTGACTGTCACTGGAAGGGACGTCATCAAAAAGGGATTTTGAGCGTGTGGGATTTTCACATGCCCATTCCTTTGTTCTGCCTGGAGGGAACTGTTCATCTTCCCTCCTAACTGGACATGCACACGTGGTCTAGACTAGTGTTATGTTTATTGGGCGTTGACAGAGATCACTGTCTCCTTCTTCAGCCTTCAATGATTAGCTCTGTTGGTACATTTGTTAAGAATTCTGTATAAAGTAACAACCAAATGATACAATCCCATAACCGTATGAGAAATCAGTTATTTTTGGGTCTGCACCCTATTGATAAAATTATTTGGTTGTTTGGCAGTTTATGTTCTAATTTTAAAGTAGTATTCTGATTTTAATGATTTTTTATTTGTTTAAAGGATAGGCAGTTATCTAAATTTAAAATTTAGAAGCATTTCATGTTTGCCTGACATTGTTCTCCCCATCTCCCATGTATGTGTTGTGTTTGCAATTTATTTATTTATCTTTTACAGTTAAGTATATTAATTACATGACTGTCACTTAGAGACAGGCAACCATTTTACAAATCACCTGAAAACAGGCAGCCATGTAAACACACACAGTGAAGTAGTTCTAATAGCCACAATGGTTTCCACGAATTGTCCTATGTAGTTATCACATGCAGGTGTCCTGTGTGCTGACCCAGCACATGTCATGTAACACTGTCAGTGGGGTGTCGCATATCTGTTGCCATGTTTGTTAGGCCAAGGATGCATTACACAGGACACGTCTGTTTCATGGGCTAAACCATTGTTCTGTGCAGATACGGTTCAACAACCTGTTATAAGAAAGGTATTTAAGCAAAATTGAATATATTTGAAAATTATATAATTTCCTATTATGTAAACAATTCAAATAAAAAACTGAATACCCCTTTAATAATTGTTAGCTTTTCCAACAATTATGAAAGAAAGATCTGCTTACATGCTCATAAACCACTCAAACATATAAAAAAAAGTATTCTTGATTTTGTATGTAACCTTTTTTTAAAAACAATTTGTAAGCTATATATATATAGTCTTTCTATTCTATAGCCCCCTTTGCCCCGATGAAGCCACAGATGTGTAGAAACATGTCGGCCGTGGGGGTTATGGGGGGGGTGCACTAGGTCTGTTATTTTTAATACTGAGTTAGTTTTTGGTTTTAGACATCCTATAATGGCTGTGAAGGTTCAGATATTGATTTGTACCCTGTACAAACATTTTTTAGTCTGATCCTACAGTCATAGCGTCTTCCATCTCTCCCCTAATTCTTGCTGGCCCTTTGAAGTTATGTTAGCAAATAAGAAAGGTTGAAGAGGCTATGACTGCAGGATCAGACTATACAAAGCTTGTTTGTATCTGTTATTATGGACATGCAGCATTATGCATTCCCTACAACAGTAGGGAATCTGTCACCCTGATTTTGGATCATTATCTACAGCAATACATGGGTAGTGCTGTAAATATGGAGTCTAGATCATATATTTTATTTTTCAACTGCCCCCACTCTCCTGCTGTCAGCACTGTGCATGTGAACAGGAGTCTTCTCCATTATGTTAGAACTTGGAGCAGTCCAGACTGTGTATTTCAATGCAGCTTTGAACGCTGACAGTGGGGCAACCAGGGGCAATAGGAAAGTAAAAAAATAATGATCTACACTCCTTACCTGCAGTAATACACATGTATCATTGTAGATCATAGACCATTGGGATGGCAGATTCCCTTTAGACTTGGCAAAGTTGCTTCATTTTTATTGTAGGTGCTTTGGGGCAATTAAAAATTGTTGGACATGTTTCTTGAGCCCTGATAATGTATACACTACAGTGTGTGTGTAGTATAATATATATATATATATATATATATATATATATATATATATGAATATTCTAGGCATCTTTTAATATGAATTCTTACACTTAGTAATTAACCATGACATTGTCAATTAGTAGGGATGAGCAAGCCGAACTTTACAGGTTTGGCGTTCTGGCAGTGGAGGAATCCCATTATGGATTCCGATATATCAGAATTCTATGACATAATGCAAAACTTTAACCTTTAAGAGGCATTTCCGTTTTGATCCGTTATAATCGTAGTCTATAGGCAAGCATAACGGATCTGTCTGGTTTCCGTTATGCAGGACTTTGTTTTTAGTTCTGCGTAACGGAAACCAAACTGATTTGTTATGCTTGGCCATAGACTTCTATTATGACGGATCAAAATGGAAATGACTCCTAAAGGCTTCCGTTTTGCATTCTGTCATAGAATTCAGTTATAACACAATCCATAACGGGATTCCTCCACTGCCAGAACGCCAAACCTGTAAAGTTCGAGTTCGCTCATTCCTATCAATTAGTAGTCTGTTGTATATTAAAGACTCATAGGGTAGTTATTAATATGGAAGCTGATGATGACCGAATGAGGGACAAGTAGATATCCCATAACAATTATATTTCTGTGTAATGAATTTTCCCCTTTCTGTCTTTTTTTTTATTAGAGTTCAAACTATTAATATTTGTTGACTTTCTGCGATTCCTGCTTTAAGATCTGTGGCTTTGTGTTTAATGGGAGTTAAACTAATGAGACAGGTTTTTCTCCTCTACAACCAACAGAGCATTATTTCAAGGGTGACGGAAAGACCCTCAGTGAGAGGTTTGCAGGGTATCAGACAGTCACAGATGAGCATGCCAGCCGTCCAAAGAGCCCGGAAATACACAGGTATATGCCAGGAATACCATACAATACTGTCTTGCCCTATGCCAATCCTTCCACATTTGATAATGCTGTATTCTTTTGTGTATGATAAAAATGTCATCTTTTAAAGGAATGTGTCACAACATTTTTCTCTGCCCTTTTTTTTTTTTTCTCATGTTTTTATTTTCTGCTTGCAAGTTTTTTAAATATTCTGCTTCCTGAACGTGATTATGGGGGTGGTCATATCTCGCCTGAGCTATGCTTTACCACCTTGGGCCATTGACAATGAACAGGAGGAGGCCTCTTTAACTTCTGTGGGAGTGTTCTCTAGGCACGTGCTGTGTTCTGCACAGAGGTCAGGAGGGAGTAGATAAGCTGTGATATCACCTATTGTAAATGGCGGATACTTTTATCTATATATAGGTGATATCTATCTTTCTAACCCTACCAGTAATGATTAGGAGATAACTGCAGTAAAATGATCTATTCAGACCAAGAAGTGGCACCTGTTATTAGGCTTAGTAGCCAGTGCAAAAACTGCAGGGTTTTATGGTTTTCTTTTAATAATATCTTTTGATATTGACATGGAAAATTAAAAATTACTTCACCAAAATTCCTAAAAAATAAAAAAAAAAGATTTTCTAATGACACATTAACTTTAAAGGGGTATTCCGGTTACATAAATATAACTTTTGGACTGTTTTAGACTAATTCATCATCAATAATTACCTAATATAATGTCAATTTCACATATTTACCATTCAGTAGTTATAAAAGTGATTTTCTTCCTCTGCTTCCCACTGTGTTTCCTCATAAGTTACCAATGGCATCGACCTGTAGTTCTGAGCCTTTGTTAGGTCGAGCATGCTCAGTGTGTTGCTATCAATTCTCTAGCTAAATGTCTTGTGAAACAAAGGGAGTGTTAGTGTGCTGCTTATTGGTCAGTAGAGGGGGCGTGACTGGACTGGAATATCAGGCAGCCAATCCGTAAACATCAACACTCATGAACAAGCTCAAACTCACAGCAGGAAAGCTAGGCATTATGGGGATTATAGTTTTGTGAGAGAAGATCAGGAGCCATGATACTCTGTGTGTTGCAGGTTCACACATGAGCTAGACAAATGGATTGCAAGGTAAAATGAAGCTCTGGTTATATGTATAGGTATGGGTTCTGGTTGGGTCACAGCTTGCAGCCTTAATGCAGTTTTTCAAAAATTAAGTTAGTTTACCGGAATAGCCATTTAAGCTTTTTAGACCATATAAATTAAAATCCCTTAATCTGCCAGCAATGACAGTTATCATTGGATTTTTTGAATTATTTGACACTCATGGATAAATTTATGATACCTGCTTGTGTGAGTAGTGAACCTTTAGGGAGAATTGTCCAAGTTATTAGGGAGTTGTCCAAGTTATTTTTTTTATTGATGACCTATCCTCAGGATAGTTCATCAATATCAGATCACAGGGGTCCGACACACAGCAGCCCTGCCGATCAGCTGGTTGAAGAGAAAATGCGCTGTGCCAGTGCTGCCTCCTCTTCATTGTTTATCAGCTCCCCGTCACATCCGCAGTGGTGACCAGATGTAATTACACTTAAGCCATCCCAGTCACTTCAATGGGACGGCTCGTTCCTATACGAGCTGATCAATCAGCTGATCGGCAGAGGTGCCTGGTGTCGGACCCCCTCCAATATGATATTGATGATCTATCCTGTGGAAAGGTCATCAATAAAAATAACTTGGAGAACCCCCTTTAACACACAATAAGCTGAAAGTCTTGTCTGCTCAGTATTTCAATTCTGTGCTGGATTATCATATATATTATAAATGGTGGATCTGTCACAATCTATTCTTTATGCGATAAGTATTTTGTCAGTGTTATTTCCTAGCTAGTCTGCCGCAGATTTTCCATTTCCTTTTTCCTGCATTTACAGTGGTTGAAATCTGTGGCAGGCAACATAAAGTGAGATGCAGTGGATTTAAAATCCACACTTCACGTCAGATCATTTGCCAGTTCTGGTGTGGGGAAAATCTCGTCCACTTTGCTGCTACCGTTAATGCAGGGATTTTACCACACACAGAAAATCGCCAGCATTTACACTACATGTGGGCTTGCCCTATTACAAATTCTATAACTTTATTATTATATCTGATTTCATTTCATCCCCATTGAAACTTCCTAAATTCCAGACTCATACCCTGTTGCAGTCTAGCAGAGAGGTCGGTGCGGCTGATGCACGTAGCTCACAGAGAGTTTTCTAGACTGGACACAATCCCATCCTCTTCTCCGCTGAGAGCAGGACTAACTATATAGATGTATATTATGTCTTATCCATGTTTATATTTTTTATTCAGTTTAAAGAAACTTGGTTAAAGGCTCCTAATGGAGGAAATAGTTTGGATTCTATATTCACTGTATCTCTCAACTTATTGTAGGAGGCTGGATCTTTTACCCAACGTCTTGAGAAAACATGCATATATGCAGAATGAAGACATGGTCTTTGTAGTGAAGGAGGAGCCGTCCAAGGTATTTATTTTTCCTCTTTCAAACCTTTTAGAAGTTTTCCAGGTTTGCATCAACATACCGTAAAATAATCATTTATGAAGGTAGCTGTAATTTTGTAATGTATTTTTTTTTTTAACCTTTCATTGCTCCTATCTTCTGCTCTGGGCGGAGGTCACATGACCATGGCCATGCAGCTCTTTCTTATTTCCTGAGATGTTATGTCCATGAGTGTGTCAAAGCAGTAACAGGGGCAGTGTCTGGTTGGAAGGAAATATAAACTAGGTGGGTGTTAGGAGCCATGCTAGAGCTGTGGCAGAAGAGAAGTGCATCATGGGTTTGGTTGGATACAGCAACAGGAAGTGCTACATGCAGGTGTAATAAACCAGTGATGTGTTTACATGGGGAAAAAGAGTCAGAAAAGTCCAAATTAAAAAAAAAGAATGGGGAACATGGACAAGAGGTAAACCACTACATGAGCATATCTGCTAAAAACCACAGTAATCCTGGAAATCCTCTTTAAAAGGGCTGTCTGGTTTTGTATATTCTTCAATATCTGATCGGAAAGGGTTGATTTTTGACTGGTTGAATCCTGACATTTATGGCGGGGAGCTCCCAAATCACCATCCCATGATTGTCTATGGGGTCTGGTTGGCAACTGGCACTATCAAACTATGGCTAGGTTCACATCACGTTTTTAAAGTATACAAAAAATATATATATGTTAACTTGATGCCACAGTGGCATCCGTCACTACAGAGTTCCATTTAAAAAAAACCTATAGGTTAACGGATACGTTTTTTAGCAGGACACTACAGGAGTGAAAAACATAGTGTACCACGCTTTTCTGTGCTGCAGAGTCCAGCAAAAAATATGTATATGTTAACATATAATTTTTTTTTTCCATAATGGAGCTCTATGGTATGATGATTGCCACTGTATGGCATCTGTTAACGTATATGTTTTTGTATTTGTTAAATGTATGACAAAAAAGAGATGTGAACCCAGCCTGTGTTGGATCCAAAAAACTGCTGTGCAGCATGTGTGAAGCTAGCTTTAGGAAACAGAACTACTATCTCTTTGTAGTCTTTGGAGAGACATCATTACAGGTAGTCTCCACCCAGCAGCTCAAAGACAACTAAGAATGGAGTGTTGCAACCACTGGGACTGAAAGGAACTGACCGCCCTGCTCTACATATATGAACTTGCCCTCTTTCTGCAGAGCGCATTGGAAACAGCGGCGACCTAGCTGTAAACAGCCTGTCCTGCTCTGCTTCCTGTGTGTAAAGCATCATTGAAAGGGATAACCCCTTCTACCTCCATTCAGCCCCTCTGAGTTGAGCATTGGAGTATTTCATGCTGTAATACTCTCCCTTGCCCTGCTCAATATGGCTTTTTCTTAAGATCCAGTGACGTACCGGGCCATGCTAGGCTGAGGCTTCCGCCTAGCGGTGAACCCAGTGACATCGCTGGCACTAATGGGTGGACTTTAGCACTGCTCTATCCTGTAAAAAGGGGGAAGGGGGTAAGATGCCTCTACTCTGAGAACAGAAGGATCACACATGTTTAAATCTAACATGCCCGACCATTTGTTCTCCAATATTTGCTGTTGCGAGAGAATCGGGACAACTTCATGCACATTAGGCCGGTCCCGATGAAATTTGTGCCTTTTGCCAACATGAATCGAATGTTTAATGGGGTATTCCCATCTTAGACAATGGGGGCATATCGTTAGGATATGCCCCCATTGTCTTATAGGTGCGGGTCCCATCGCTGGGACCCGCACTTATATTGAGAATGGAGCGGGGAGCACTACGCCTGGAGGTCCCCAGGTTTCCCGGGGTCTAGCCACCACTAGGCGCAGCGCCCTGCTGCGCTCATAGAAATAAATGGGAGCGCACCGCGCATGCGTGGCCACCGCTCCAATTCATTTCTATGTAGCCGACAGAAATAGCCGAGCCAGCCCCATAGAAATGAATAGAGGGCGGCTGTGCATGCGCCGTGCGCCCTCCTTCACTTCGGGGGCTCCGTCCCGCTGGAACCCACACCTATAAGACAATGGGAGCATATCCTAACAATATGCCCCCATTGTCCAAGATGAAAATAACTCTTTAAAGGGGTTGTCCGAGTTATGAAAAAAAAAATATAGCACTGTAAATCTGATGGGCAGCAATATATAACTAAGTTAAGCAAGTTTTAGGCAAAAAAAATCCATATTTCCTCATTTCCCTGGTTCTCTTCTGGTCTTTGTTTACATGCAATAACAACAATCTCAGCCCCTCCCCTTCTCCCCCCCCCCCCCCCCCCCCCCCTCTGCAAAGGGAATGAATACAAGTGCTGAGTGACATGTCTGCCTGCTGGAATACTCAGCAGCATGTTGTATGTGTAGGACTACAAGTCCCAGCTGTACAATGACAATGCTAATACACACAGGAAATTCTCCCTACCTGTTCTTGTACAATACAATTCTTCTATAGCTCCTTGCCCAACATTTGTCTCCTCTCACTGCTGCAGCTACTGTTTGTTCTAAAGCCTTGAGCCCTCAGTGTGTTCTGGCTGAAGGGGTTAATGTTTTATCTGAAGGAAACCAGGAAGAAAGCAGATAGCAGGAGCCCGGCAAAGGAAGGGAGCGTGGCCAGTGACGTCTGGTGTACAGACTGTTATCTGAACTCTGAGGCTTGTGAACGAAACATCACAGAGCAGAGAGATAAGGTGACATCACAGGTCATGTGACCCTCAGTCAACTCTGAGAAACCAGCAGCTTTAGAAACACAAAGTATATGGGAAAGTTGTTATACCTGACAAGTTAGAAATATATAAAGAACAAAAAAATAACTCGGACAACCCCTTTAAATGGCTTATCTCTAGAATATCAATAAATTACCAGGAGCCACTTTGGTCTAGCGCAGGGGTGCACAACGTGTTCTGGGTGAGGGCCACATTGGCAGACTAAACCAATGACAAGGGCCGAAAATAAAATTTAAAGGAGGATTAAAAACTGAAATACTGTATTTATGGCATATTGAACACACAGTGTATACCATTAATGTCTAGTTACAGTTCCAGGAGTCCCATCTAATGGGAGAAATACATGAAAAATGCATGTGAGCAGCCACAAAACATAGACATACCTGTCTGTTACCAGATGGATGGGGGCCGCACAAAATGGTATCGAGGGCCGCATGTGGTCCCCGAACTGCAGGTTGTGCACCCCTGGTCTAGCGAGACTAGCAGCAGCCATTAACATCTCTGTGGAGAAGCCACCTTTGATTGTCTTATTCTAGGTTTAAAGGAGTATGTTATTAAATCTGTACTGCTTTTTTCAGATAGAAAAGAAAGTAAAGAGTAGTTCGATTGATCTACGGGGTGACACAGACCGTCGCAGGAAGGAGCGCAGTAAAGAACGAGGGGACTCCAAGTGTTCCCGGGAATCTAGTGATTCTCGCAAGAAAGAAAAGGCACAGAAAGAGCACAAGGAATTGAAAGTGTTCAAGGATGACAAGTAAGCAGAATGCGTAATGTCTGTCTAGTAGTGAGCTGTGAATGCTTTTTGAATACATTGTCTGAAATATCGGTTTAACGTGAACAATCACAATTGTTTGTTTTACAGCAAAAATGTATTTGTCTTTTACACGACTAATGGTGGATGAGGACAAAAACTTTGGAATAGCAAGCTAACTGAAAAAAATGACAAATTATTGTGTCCTATTGTCCAGGCAACATCAGGAAGTTGGACTTCAGTGCAGTGCATTTCTAGAACCCGTTTGTGTAAGAACTTTGGTTCTTTCTGCTTGATTCCACTTTTTCCACTCATAACACCGCAGTTTGAACAAAATCACTGATTGCTGTTGACTCTACAATGAAGGAATAAAAAAAAAAACCCTGTATTTTGTTTGAACGTCACAGAGAATATTGAAGTGATCAAGAATTGACGCCACTGTTTGCATTTTGGGTCCGGAGATATTTCTGTTACATTTCAGACAGTTATGCGTCCTTTGTGTGGATGTTATGTTTGTTGTGGTCATTAGTTTTTTCAGTTTAGCAATAACTCCGCTTTTATATGAGCAGCTCTTTATTTTAATGTAGATCTTATAAGGGGTTCTAAGGGATGTATCAATTTTTTTTAAAATTTTTGTCCTTAACTGCAGATATATTTTATGCATCCCATAAGGTACAAAAGTAGACATTAAGACACAAATTATAGGGAAGTGCTAAAACTAAAATGCCTCATACTGTATTTGGAGACATGGCAGAAAAGTCCTTCTTCTATTTCTGTACCTGGTCGTGGGCTATTGTGTCTTCTTTTCTGTTACGCTCTATTTAAGGCCACTTTCACACTTGTGCATTTTGGTCAGTATTTTGCAACCCAGACCAAGAGGGAACACTGTAAGGAAAAGATTTGTAAAGCTACATTCACACTCGTAGCAAAGCTAATCCGGCAGGTTGTTCCGGCAGAGAACAACCTGCTGGGGTTTTCTGGATCCGACATAGCCTGAAAAAATTGCTGCACACAACAGTTTTTCTCCGGCCAAATCCTGGCATTTATGCTGGGGAGTGACCGTATCCACGGCAGATCACATTATAGTCAATGGGGTGCGGCAGTGCACAGCACCATCTGGCTAAGTAGAATCCAGAGAACTCTGCTAGAACAGCCTGCTGGATTAGCTTTACCACAAGTATGAAGTTAACCTAACTCCTCTGCATTCTCAGTCTGTTTTTCGCTTACAAACACAAATTAAAAATACTAACTATAAATTGCCCTAAAGTTAAATTCATACTATGTTCACTGTGCACATTCAGCATATATGCTGAGTAATCTCCAAATGTGGACACTCCATAGCAGGCATACAGCTGCACAAATTTAGGCACAATGTGTTCAGTGTATATGTTACAAGATGTTCTCAGCGTATAAGCCACACATACACTATAATTGTGAAATGACGTTTAAAACAAGCCATTCCTACCTTATTGGTGGTGGCCTAGTTAAAGGAATGGAGTTAACAAGGTGAGTGTCTCTTTAAGCCTCCTGATCTGTTCCATCTCCAGATGATGATTGGCGGGGCTTAACAATTTGATTGTCCTACTGCAGACAGGGCACAGCAGGGAGGCTTCTACTCCAGCCAGTTGTTTTACAGCCAGACACACACCAGAAATGAGGGGAGACTGCTGATCTTGTTAAAGAAGCGCTCCCACAACAAAGGTATATGATGTAAACTGTAGTAAAGGTAATCTTCTTACAGGTGACTGTATTTGTGGGTTATAACCTCCTTTCTGATCCTCAGCTGTGTCATGTGACCAACACACTGCCTCTCGAACTGACACAGGACAGGAAGTCAGTTACTTCTCTATTCATTCCTATGAGGCTGACATTGAGGCTTCCTTATCAATACATAGAGAAACTGGCTTCCTGTCCACACATAAGTTGCTGTCTTATTTGGATAGTCAGTGTGTTGGTCACATGACAACAGCTTAGAGAATAAATGTTTTCTGGCAGTGCTTCTTTAAGAAGATTTCTTCATATATTAGCTTTATTTGTAATATGAACTACTGAGTGTTGAATAACACAGTAGTTATGCTGTATTTACAAAGGACTGTACAGCCCCTTTTCATTTTGTGTACTCCATTTTCTTAAAGGAAGTTTCCAGGATTATAATTTTACATCAGGGAACGTTGTATTCCCTTCATTAACAGTAGAGATGAGCGAACGTGCTTGTAACGAGCACTGTACCGCTTGGCTCCCCTGTGCTCGCATGGGCGCAGGCAGCCGCTTTCGTCGGATGAGGAGGGCGGAAGCGGTTGCCTGCGCCCATGTGAGCACAGGGGAGCCGAGCGGTACAGTGCTCGTTACGAGCATGTTCGCTCATCTCTAATTAACAGGCATCACACTGTACTTTATGTAGTAGCTGTGCCTGGTGGGGCTAAACTGCAGTTAGGTGAATATTGAAGCACAACCACTAAAAGTACCTAAAAGTTTCCTAAAGATAGAGCATCAGTATTGTAGGGTACCTGCACAAGGGTGCTGGTTTTAAAACAGATTGTAATGCGGATTTCTCTGTTTCCACACTAAATCAGCACCAAATTCTGCATCTAGGTGCACTTGCATTAGTAAATTTGGGCCATAGACTTTTGCACTGCAACTCTTCGCTACCAAATGTGCCCCAGCAGGAACTATTAAGCACTGTCATCAATACGGGAACAGTGCTTTTCACACCAAAGAGATCACTGGGACTTTGACATCCAGCCAGTTACATACATCTGCTGTGAAGCTCCTTTTTTGTGAATGTCTAATTAAAAATGTTGAGGCGAGGTAATATACTAATTATGTATCACAACATGTTATAAAAGTGCCGATTTGGTTACCAAAGCTGGATGAAGCCTTACTACTTGCCGAACAGAGGATCCAATATGTGTGGCATCATATAATTTTTAATTTTTTTTCCTTTTTCTTTTGGGATGTGGGGGGAGGGGTTATACCAGATGTAATTGGGTGGTGTCAACTAGGATTCTTTTAAGAGCTGAAGTTTACACTGCTTGAATTGAAGTTGTTGGTGTCTATCTTGTTTGTATGTGGTGGTGTTTTTTATTTTATTTTTTTTTATAAGCGTTCTTTTTGTGTGTTATGTGTAATTTTTGTTTTGTACAGTAAAAGAAGAAAAGATCACGAGCCGTCTCCCTCTCTGTCCGATGATGATAAAGACATTAAGAAGGAAAGCAGAGATGAGGAATTCAAAGGCCCAATGGAGCCCAAAGAATATCCAGGTTTCCCAGGCATCAGTAGGCCCAGGGGCACATTTGTAAGTTTTTGGACACTATACAGTGCGTAGTAGTTAAGCAACTAAGTGGTCAAGTAGTGAACAACATGACAAAATACTGTGTGGTAAAATGTGGGCACTTTGGCTTATTTAGTCTAAATTTGTAAGAGCTTTTAACAGATTTTCACAAATGAGTTGCGTTCTCTGAATTCCCCCAACAGTCCTGTCTCTGCAGGAGCCATCTCTATACTAGTTGCTCACCATGAGTGGAGAGAGATTCGTCTGTCCATTCTCTGACAAATCGATTAACCCCATAGGTCTGTGATGGCTAACCTCCAGCACTCCAGCTGTGGTAAAACTACAACTCCCAAGATGCTTGTCTGTTCTCAGAACTCCACAGAAATGAATGGAGCATGCTGAGAGCGTAGTTTCAGCTCAGCTGGAGTGTCGGAGGTTAGCAATCACTGATATAGGTGAAGATATTCATCAAACTATCAGAGTAATTCTAAATTCCACATTGGTGCAAACATATTAACTAGTACAGTGGTCCCTCGAGATACAGTGGCCTCAGGATACAATATTTTCAACATACAATGGTCTTTTCTGCCCCATCGTAAGTTGAAACTAGACTCAACATACAATGTCTCAGGCTCAGACCTAATCAACGGCCACTTCTCTGGTAAAATAGCGGTGTTAGTTGCTAGTTAGCAGCTATCCCTGACGGTTATATGTAAGGACTTGCTTTATCTGACTTAGTTATCTGCTTATTTTTCTTAAATCTTCATTTTCTCTTATCTTGGATGACATTTTGGGGCTTTGGAACCGATTACTCAACTTAAAATGGTTTCAACATACAATGGTGGTCCTGGAACCAATTAAAATTGTAACTTGAGGTACCACTGTATTTATTATGTGGAGTAGGGTGAACAGTGCTAACTTCTTTCTTCTTATATTTATAGCACAGTTCTGTGTTAGACCTCATGCACCTAGCCATATCCGATAATCAGTCCGCAAAAAAAAAGGGACCCTCGTACGTCTACATTCTGTATTTTTTTTTCTCTCCTTATCAAAACGAGGGTATAGAGGGAGAGTTTTATGTCACCTGAGTAAAGTTTTTTTTTTTTTTTTCATTCTTCCCAATCCAAGGCTCTGTTCCTGAGATATGAGCCTTTTCCAAATAAGAGAATGATATTTTTGGTGCATGAAAACCTCACCTTTTGCACTCGTTGCACTAAAGCACCGCTCCTTTCAATGCCCAGCCTGCCAGTCCCCTCTGATTGACGGGGCCAGGCAGTGACAATGCAATCACACCTGGCCCTGTGCTGTAGCTTTGCATATATCTGCATGCGTTGATGATGTGATGCCGAGGTCCGTCTTTTCTAGGCAGAGAGCACATGTCATTGCACATGCGCAGTACAGTCACTTTTGGCCCTGGTGAGAGTCAGGGCTGTGCTGTGCATGCACTGATATGCAAAGCTGCCAGAACCTGTGAATCAAAGCAGGAAGGGGGCCTGAGCACTGAAAGGAGCAGAGCTGCAGTGCAATGAGAGCTTCAGTGATGCTCTCATTGCACCAAACAGGCTTATTCACATATTTGGAAAGGGCTCATATCTCCGGAATGGAGCCTTGGATCAGGGAACCGAAAAAAAATGTACTCGGATCTATAGCTATCTAGATGTCCTTGGTTTCATAGGGAAGTCACTGGTGGCAAACTCCCTTCAAACACCAAGCAAAATGAAAGCTATTTCAAAGCTCAGTGTTATCAGTTTGGAATGAGGTTTAAAGGGGGTTCTCCAGGATTTTAATATTGACAGCCTATCCTTAGAATAGGTTATCAGATTGGTGGGGGACCAACTCCCGACACCCCCGCCAATCAGCTGTATGAAGCAGCTGTGGCGCTCTGTGAGAGCTTAGGCCTTGTGATGTCACATTCATTGGTAAGGTGATGCTACATAATGTATGGGGCAGTGCTCGGTGAGCTGTGCAGAGGCCGTGGCTTGTTCATACAGCTGAGGATAGGCCATCAATATGAAACCCTTTAACGTGCATTATATTAGGCAGCTATTATTATAGTTACCTACAATATCCACTCAACATCTTGTTTCCTCACTGACTACTTTGTGATATGACTTATTTACAGGCACTGTCCTTACATATGACCCTCAATTCATTATATTCGTAATGTCTTCATATGCGTTGGTCACTAAGCTGTGTCTGCTATGTGACGGTACATTTTACAGACTACATTTTGCCAGCAAATTAATTGACCACATAATCATCTTTGCCATGTTCAAAAGGAACACTTCACCAATTAAACCAATTGTTTAGCAGTTTCGAATTAGAGGCAGAGGCCGTGCTCGAGGGGTGTTTGCTGGGACAAGTACTGCTCCTGTGAATACAGCACCAAGTTTTCAAAAGAGATCTAAAGAGGAGGAGTGGGATCCAGAATATACACCTAAAAGCAAGAAATATTTCCTGGTGGGTTTTCAAGGTTTTACATTTGCATGAACAGACTGCCCACTATACCACACATATTTATCAGATGAACCATTGCCCCAGCCATTGGCTGAAGAGTCTCAGCGATATGTAAAAGAGTTATGCCGTCCTCTGTATGCAGGTGGGTGGTGCTATCCCGGTAGTCCATGAAAATCAGGACTGCTTCCTCACGGTGATTCCAGTATGCGACTTCTTAAAAACCATGTTACGTACAGATATGAGGGGCAGAACTGGAATTGGTGTGCCTGTCACTGTCCTTGGAGAGGTGACTGATTACCTTTAAGATGTAGGTTACCTCCCATTTATTATAATTTATGTATAATATATTGAAATTACATTTTAATATAGTAATGTTTGTATCTAGAAACTTCAGCTTGCATCAGATCCGCCTGATTGCATTCTCCATGGTAGTACAGTTTTTTTCTGTACATTTTTTAATATATTTTGTACATAAATTATATTAAATATATTATGATACCATTTTTTGGCTTTACCAAGCTGTGGGCAGTGAATTTTGATAAATATCTGTGCTATTTTCAGAATGGAACATGAAGCCACTTGTAAACATGTAGAAATCCGAATCGGACATGGCGATTTACAAAAGGATGCCTTGTTGAATGCATAACAGGATAACTTATATGTAGACTTGCTTTAAAACGAAGCTGTGTTTGTCTAGCATGATGACCGAGATGATGGAGTGGATTACTGGGCAAGGAGGGCAAGGGGACGAGGCAACTTCCAGCGAGGAAGAGGAAGGTTTCCTTTTAAAAAGTCTGGGAGCAGTCCAAAATGGACGCATGACAAGTATCAGGGAGATGGCCTTGTAGATGAGGAAGAAGAAGCAATGGAAGAGAGGCGCAAAGATGAAAAGGTAGAAAATCTTCACCACTACTGTGTGGTTTATTTATTTATTTTTTAATGGCACTTTTCTGCAAAAGCGTAGGCATGTTGTTACTTACCTTGAATGCATTTGGGTTACCACTTGCATACATTCGATGGCATGTAGTGTGAACAGAGTGTAACATAGAACCGTACATGATGTTTTATTGGTGGTACAGACTGTACATTCACATTTCAACTGGCCTCCTTTTACCAGTGAGCAGTGCATTATGGGAGCTCCGAAAACTGTGTTGTTAGGTCATGTTAGACAGGGGAATAGAACTAAACCACTTGCCCAAAGGAAACCATCAGTGGTTTGAAAACTTTGTATATATTTATGAATATGAAAACTTGAAACGGCATTAAAATGGATACAGAAGCATTAATGCTCAGTGCCTCATGACGTACTGTTACACCATGGGAGCTATACGGTTCCCGCAGATTGACGTAATAGTGTGTCATGGTGGACTGTTATGTGCTGCTTTCACAGGTGTCCACCACTTTCTCCCGTGGAAACATAGGATCAGGATAAACTGGGAAACAACATAGGAATCAATGGGAAATGCCCATTGTTGCAGACTATGGATACTGTGCTAGGCTGCACACAGTAGTAGCAGTGGTTTTCCAACATGAAGGACCCCTGCTAATCAGCTGTTTGTGAAGGCACCGTGCTCCTGTGAGCGCCACAGCCTTCTCGCAGCTTACCCAGCACAACGTCGTACATTGTACAAGGCTGTGCTTGGTATTGTGCTCAGCCCCATTGAAGCGAATACCAAGCACAGCCACTATACAATATACGGCACTGTGCTTGGTAAGCTGCGAGAAGGCTGTGGCGCTCACAGGAGCACGGTGCCTTCTCAAACAGCTGATCAGCAGGGGTCCTGGGTGTCAGACCCCCACTAATAAGATACTTGATGACCTATCCTCAGGATAGGTCATCAGTATCAAAATCTCCGAAAACCCTTTAAAGTAAAAGGCTACTAAATGCTTTTTTTTTCCAATCCAAGTGTAAAATTGTAATTTTTCTTCATGTTTGTGGTATTTGATAAGATGCAATATTCTTATATTTAGACCCTCAACGTGTTTCTTTTATTCACAGGAGTGAAGCATCTGGAGAAGCCCAATACTACAAGATATTATTTTTTTTATTGACTACCTTTCATTAGTCACTATGAACTGTATTTTAATTCAGTTGCTGATCAACAAACTGAACTTTGTTTTAAAAAATCTGCTATTTTGTTTTTGTTTTTTTTTTCATGAGGAATACATTTATGCCAAGGCCCTGGAAGAAACTGGGAAACGTGATCTATCTTTCAACCACAACTTTTAAGAATTGGCTTTTAAGTGTTTCGGTTTATGCCGCGTGTCTGCCATGGTTGTATGGTGAAGATTGTAGTTTGGTTCTTTTTCTTTGTGATAGATAAAAATTTGCTTTGCACATAGGGTGGATTTATAAAACTGCCTAAAGTAAAATCGGCCATTTTTCAAGAGCAGAATATGAAATCTGCGCTCTGATGAAGAGCTGTGGGCAGTTAAGACCGTTTCATAAATCCCCCCTATAGAATGTATGCGACGATTCCTTGAACTCATGGATCTTTTCTTGTATAGTTTTTGTCCGCAGTTGAATTTTATTTACAGACTTGGTATTAAAGGGGTTGTGCGGAAAAAAAAACATGGCTAAAAAAAAAATACTTCCTGTGTGTGGCATATTTTTGTCCAAAATTTTCCTGGAGGATGCCTTTATCATTGTCTGTGTGGACTACGGGCAAAGGTGTGGGAGCTGGAAACTTAGTTGTAGATTTAAAGGGGTTATCCAGAGAGTGGCTGACCTCTGCTGGGTTGTGTCTCTATCGGTCCACAACCAACTCTTTATCTCCCTCGTGAAGTTATAACCATCCTGTTGACTAGGGGGGTGACCTGCTCTCCTTGCATCACAACAAATGGTCACAGATGAAACAATGGGAGCAGGTCTCCTATGCGGTCACAGTATGTTGATATCGGCGCACCAGGGAGATGAAGAGCTGGCTGTGGACTGGTAGAGACCAAACCCAGCAACAGGTAAGTATGATCACCCCCATGGGTCGTCACATTGATAGTGGTCATCTATAACTTGCTACATATAACAGAATTTCCGCAAAGAGGCTCCTCACAGCCTCTGACGGAAATGTAAACGGAGCCTGTTATGTTTCACTTAACCTTAGGATAGGAGGTTGTTTCATTTTCATTTTTCTTCCCTGAGCCATAACTTTATTTTTTCGTTCACATGTATGTATGAGAGCTTTCTTTTTGCGGGACAAGTTGTACTTTCTAATGCCACCATTTAATATGGCATACAATGTAGTGGGGA
The DNA here is from genome assembly GCA_900303285.1 of Rhinella marina. Taxonomy (NCBI): domain Eukaryota; kingdom Metazoa; phylum Chordata; class Amphibia; order Anura; family Bufonidae; genus Rhinella; species Rhinella marina. The sequence goes on along the minus strand of ONZH01018274.1, from coordinate 513,129 downwards.
AAAAAAAAGTTTTTTTAATGTCTAAATAGTGTAAAAATAAATTCAAACTTTTTTTTTTTTTTTTTTACATCACCATATTCTGACCCCTGCAGCCTTAAAGAGGCTCTGTCACTAGGTTTTAACCTATGTATTTAAATACATAGGTTAAAACCCCTTGACTTCTACAGTTAGAACATACCTTTATTGCAGAGTACAGCGCAGCGGTTGTGCTGAAAAAAGACCTTTAATCTTTATGTTAATGAGCCTTCGTAGCACCGGGGGGCGGGCTCTTTCTTCCTGAGCACCGCTTCTTCACCGCCCCCCGGGTCCCGAGGCTCTCTCCGATGCCGACGTCCACGCCCCTCTGAAAATTGATTGACAGCGCTAGGCCGTTTGGCCTAGCGCTGAAATCCCGCCGGCGCATGCGCAGAAGCGCTTGCAGTGCCGAACACCGCAAGCGCTTCCATCCTTGTGCGCACGCGCCGTCACTTCCGGGTTCAGCGAAGTGACGGCGCGTGCGCACAAGGATGGAAGCGCTTGCGGTGTTCGGCACTGCAAGCGCTTCTGCGCATGCGCCGGCGGGATTTCAGCGCTTCGCCTAGCGCTGTCAATCAATTTTCAGAGGGGCGTGGACGTCGGCATCGGAGAGAGCCTCGGGACCCGGGGGGCGGTGAAGAAGCGGTGCTCAGGAAGAAAGAGCCCGCCCCCCGGTGCTCCGAAGGCTCATTAACATAAAGATTAAAGGTCTTTTTTCAGCACAACCGCTGCGCTGTACTCTGCAATAAAGGTATGTTCTAACTGTAGAAGTCAAGGGGTTTTAACCTATGTATTTAAATACATAGGTTAAAACCTAGTGACAGAGCCTCTTTAATGCCCTGAGTCTCTTCAGTGAGACTCGGCATATTAAAATCAGTTACCGGCTTCCTCACTGGCAGCAGAGGATGCCGGTAAGAAGCCTGGAAGAGTGAGCACCCTTTAGATGCCAAAATCTCACTTGATCACAACATCTAAAGGCTTTAATTATTGTGATCAGCATTATTGCCAGTTGCGGTAATTAATTGAAACAGCGGAGACCCGCCAGCCTTGATGCCTGCCGCACATGCGAGCGGGCCCCATGTTTGCTCATCGCTCTAGTGCCGTACATGTACCGTGGTGGTAGCAAAGGGGTTAAGGATGCCATACTATACACAACCTGGGGACAGGTGTGGCATTGTTCCTGATAGACGACAGAAGCGGAGTACCCCCAGCCATGACGCCCACTGCTTGCTCTACATGTACGATGTACTAATTAAAAATTTGTACTATAGATTAAAAGCCCGATGTTGCTGTTTCTCACCATTTATAAGTAATCAGGCTACTTAAACCATATTTCTTGGAATATAGTTTCTGAAATTTTTGAAATTCCTGTAAGTAAATATGCAATGCGGATTTATACTTTTAAAAAATCTAGGAATTTATCTTCAGAACAAGTTCAAAGAGCTTGCATGAATTAAGTATTTGATCACGTACCAACCAGCGAGAATTCTGCCTCTCACAGACCTGTTAGTTTTTCCTTAAGAAGCCCTCCTACTTAATTGCACCTACTTGAACTCGTTACCTGTATAAAAGATCAATCACACTCCAACCTCTCCACCATGGCCAAGACCAAAGAGCTGTCTAAGGCCAACAGGGACAATATTGTAGACCTGCATAAATCTGGGATGGGCTACAGGACAATAGGCAAGCAGCTTGGTGAGAAGGCAACTGTTGGTGCAATTATTAGAAAATGGAAGAAACACAAAATGACTGTCAATCTTCTTTGGTCTGGGGCTCCATTCAGATCTCGCCACGTGGGTAAGTATAATGCTGAAAAAGGTCAGGAATCAGCCCAAAACTACAAGAGAGGACTTGGTCAATGACCTGAAGAGAGCTCGGACCACAGTATCAAAGATTATATTAGTAACACACTACGCCATCGTGGATTAAAATCCTGCAGGACACAGAAGGTCCCCCTGCTCAAGCCGGCACATGTCCAGGCCTTTTTGAAGTTTGCTAGTGACCATCTGGATAATAGAGAGGAGGCATGGGAGAAGGTCATATGACAAGAGGAGACCAAAATTGACCTTTTTGGTATTGACTCCACTCGCCGTGGTTGGAGGAAGAAGGATGAGAACACGGTCCCAACTGTGAAGAATGGGGGTGGAAACATCATACTTTGGGGCTGCTTTTCGGGAAAGGGGACCGGACAACTGCACTGTATTGAAGGGAGGATGGATGGGGCCGTGTATCGGGAGATTTTGGCCAATGACCTCCTTCCCTCAGTAAGAGCATTGAAGATGGCAATGACACAAAACAAACAGCCAGGGCAACTAAGGAGTGGCTCCGTAGGAAGCATTTCAAAGTCCAGCCATGAACCCAATAGAAAATCTTTGAAGGGAGCTGAAACTCAGTGTAACCCAGAGAACGCTCCGAAACCTGACAGATCTGGAAAAGATCTGTATAGCGGAGTGGCCTAAAATCCCTGCTGCAGTGTGTGCAAACTTGATCAAGAACTACAGGAAACATCTGACTTCTGTCATTGCAAACAAAGGTTTCTGTACCAAATATTAAATTGTTTTTTTTACAGTATCAAATACTTATGTCACCTCTCCATTCTTTGTAGGTGGGAAAATATGCAAAATCACCAGTGTATCAAATATTTATTTTCCCCACTGTATGTATGTCCTGGAAGTGCAGGAATCACATGCAAGTCTAAATGGGCATAAAATAAAGATTTAAGAAGAGCAGCTGCTATATTCAGTGCTTGCCCTAAAGGCATGTCTGGGAATAAATCCCTTTACAGTCTGCCTCCACTATGGAAAGATTCCTATTTACCTGCTATCCATAACTCCTACCGCACACTCGCTCTCCTGTGTCCATCTTCCAGTCTGTGGCTTGTTTACTTCCTTTTGGGAATGGGCATGATCATCAGCAGCCAGTGACTGGATTTAATTCCAAAAAGTATTTATTGATTTGGTTGCAAACGTGGAGAAGTTACAAAGGTAGCACGCAAATGTATACATTAGACAAGTTTCTCCTATGGGTATATTCGCTCATATAGTACTGTGAATATGGAAATCTATTGTATAAACAGAACATTTATATAACAACAAAAAAAAACAACAAATAATATTTCCGTCAATAAACATGAATTGTCTGAGTCTGTCTGAACTATACCTGAGAGAAAACGGTCTTTGGGATTCCCCCAGTCAGGGGTAAGAAGGGGGAGGCCTAATAAATATATGGGCGCTGATAGGGGAAGATCTTTATATAACCCTCTTTTAATGTTAGTCCAAAACCTACGGACCACTGGGCAGGTCCACCAAATATGAAGGGTGTTTCCTATGGTCTGGCATTCTCTATAGCAGAAGGGGGAGACTGTTGAGTAAATAGCATGTAGTCTAGAGGGGACAAAATAGGTCCTATGAAGAATCTTTAGGGAGGTTTCCATTAGGGTAACCTGCCAGCTCCCTTTGCTAATCATAGTGCAGCATAGAACCCATTGTTCCGTGGTAAGAGTCTCTCCTAAATCAACCTCCCAACCGTGCATGAATGTCAATTTGGTGTCTGGAGGTGATGCATTTAGAATAGAGTGAATAAAAGAAAGCGATCCCTTCTCTAAAACTCTGTATTTACAGAGTCTCTCAAATGTTGTGTAAGCTATCATACTAGTGGGTGGGATCCGGGACATTAAGAAATGGAAGAGCTGGGTGACTCGAAAGAGTTCGGTAGGTGGGGGGGAGAAATTAGATATAAAGTATGCCCTGGACATGAGCTGAGAGCGGAGTAGAAGGTCACCGACACATCGTAGTCTAGTATGTTTCCACCAAATGAATGCAGTTGGCGATAAGCCAGGTGGAAATAGGGGGTTTCTAAATAGCGGAAGTAAGGGGGAGATAGGGCTTTGTAGTTTATATTTGAACCTAACCTTCCTCCAAAGTTGTAACATAAGGTAGGGAATTTTTGCAGTTGGAGCAATCGTCCCCAAAGGGATGTCAAGAGACCATATTAGTGCTAATGGAGATGCAGGTTGAAGTAAATCGGACTCCAAGATGACCCATTGTGGAATGTGAGAGAGAGCATTAAACGAGACCAGCTGCAATATAGTACTTGTAAAGGTGTGGGACTGAAAGTCCACCTACACTCTTATGCAGGTGCATTATATGTCTGGCTACCCGTGGTCTTTTATATCCCCATATAAAGCGAAAGATTTCTGTCTGTAGAGTCCGCAGAGCAGAACCCGTTATTGGTGTGGGAAGAGATCGAAATAGATACAGTATTCTCGGTAATGTGACCATTTTGACTGTATGTATCCTGCCCAACCATGATGGAGTAGGGAAATTCCAGTGGAGCAGATCCTGAAGAAGCGTAGGAATGAGGCGGGCGTAATTCCATTTAAAAGTGGAGTCTAAGGTTTTAGGCAAATTGACTCCTAAATAAGGGAGGTAATGATCCCTCTTTGTAAATCCAAAATTAAAGAAGAACTCCCGCAAAAATTTTTATTCTCTGACCTGTTAGAAAGGTGCATGATATAATCTGTAGTGAATGTCATTTTCTTATCAGTGACTGTTTCTGGCAGTAAAAACCTCTCTTATTGTAGCTGGGTCATGTGACCAACTCCCTGACCTCCAACTGACCCAGGACAGAAAGCCAGTCACTGCTCTATTCATTCCTATGGGAGCCTCGCTTTCAGTCTCATAGGAATACATAGAGAATTAGACTTCCTGTCCACACACAAGTCTATGTGTGAGTTGGTGGGTCTAATTGCTGGTTACATGACACAGATAAGAAACTTCAGGATGATAGAAGTCAAAAATTCAGACACTGGTAAGAAAATGACATTCACTATAGATTATATCATGTACATTTCTAGCAGGACATGGAATAAAATTTTTGTCGGGAGTTCTACTTTAAGAGAAACCAACTCTCTAACCTGTTGTGGTATATTATAATGTAGAACCTCCGATTTTTTAGCATTGATTCGGAGACCAGAAAAATGACCAAATGTACTCAAGTAATCCATTAAGTTAGGTATGGTAGTCAGGGGGCGCGTGATAGTGAGGAGCATATCATCCGCAAAAAGGCTCACTTTATATTCACACGTGCCAATCTGTACCCCTGCTATATTTGGATTGGTGCGGATCATAATGGCCAACGGTTCAATGGCTAAAGCAAACAGGGCAGGGGAGAGGGGGCAACCTTGACGGGTGCCTCAGTTAATATGGATGGGGATGGGGCTATTGGTGGGTAGTTTAAGAAAGGCTGTGGGGGTCATATAAAGAGTTTTTGTATAGCATACACGAATGCTCCCGATATGCCCATAGCAGACAGAACCTGATATAAATAAGTCCAAGAGAGGCTATCAAAGGCCTTTTCAATATCTAGGGCTAATAAAGAAAAAGGTCTCGATTTCGTGTTTGCCCATTGGATAATATTACATACCTTTCTGACATTGTCTGGGGCCTGTCTGCCTGGGATGAATCCTACCTGATCATAATGGATCAGAGTGGGAAGGTAATGGTTAAGGCGCTTGGCTAGAACAGAGGTAAATATCTTAAGGTCTACATTAAGTAGGGAGATGGGGCGATAACTTGTGGGACAAAGAGGATCTTTATTGGGTTTAGGAATGACCGTGATCAATGCAGTAAGCATGTCAGGGGGTAGCGAGCCGTTATGAAGGACATAATTGCATAGGCCCTTGAGGTGGGGGATTAATAGGTCTTTAAATTTCTTATAATATAAAGCGGAGAACCCATCTGGACCTGGCGATTTTCCCAATTTAAGAGATGCTATTGCTAAGTCTAATTCCTCATCTGTGACATTGTGATTAAGAGTTTCCTTAGCAGATGAGGGCAGAGTAGGGATAGGTAAGGTGGAAAGGAAAGAGGTAATGTCCTCCATGGGGGGAATCAGAGGGCGGGGAGTATAGTTTTTGATAAAAGGCGTGGAATTGTCGGTATATCATAGCCGGATTAGAAGTAACCCGCCCTCCTGTATCGTTAAGTTGATAGATGTTGTTAAAGCGTTGCCTAGCTCTAAGTTTAGTCGCTAGCATTTTATCGGGTTTCTTTGCTAACTTATAAAATTTAGCCTGTGTCCATCTCAAAGCCTTTTCAGTGTGGTGTAGTAAAAGTGCATCAAGCTGAAGTTTCGTATCTTTAATGGCTTTGGTGAGATAAAGGGAGGGTTGACTCTGATTAGCTAATTCCAAACGGAACAGTTTTGATTCCAAATCAGACTGGACTTTAGAGCGCTCCTTCTTCAATCTAGATGCCTCCGCCATGACTACCCCCCTGATGACCGCTTTATGAGCAGCCCAATTAACTGCAGGTGTAGTGTCTGAGGATATATTAACAGTAAAGAAGTCTCTAAGAGCTGTAGCTATGTGGTCAACAATAGAAGGATCAGTGAGTAGTGACTCATTTAGTTTCCAGGTAAAGGGGCATCTAGATGGAGCGTCTAGATTGAATTCCGCCAGCACCAAGTCATGGTCTGACCATGCGCAAGGGACATGTCTGGCATATAAAAGATGTGGGAGGAGTTGTGTGGAAGCTAGAATCCAGTCAATCCTAGTGTAGTGGTGATGCACAGGGGAGAAGTAAGTATATCCCCTTTGGAACCCGTTATGTTCCCTCCAACAGTCAGCTATGTCCAGCTCCCACATAACCATCCGAATAGCGTTTTTTGATTTGGAGGATAATTTATCCGCCCCGGGTGAAGACCTATCTAGTCGAGCATTAAATGTCATGTTGAAATCCCCACACCAGATAAATGATAAGGGGTGGTGTTGCTCCAGCAATCTCCCCAGGGTGCGGAAGAAAGATGCAGGCTGACTGTTGGGAGCATATGAATGAATCAGACATATAGTGGTGTTATACAGGGATCCCACTACTATAATATATCTGCCTTCAGGATCTATAGTGGTAGACTCAATTTGAAAGGGTAGGGATTTTTTAACAAAAACAGCTACGCCTCTGCTTTTAGATGGGAATGGTGCATGTGATAACAAGGTGTATCTGCTATGAAAGTACTTAGGACAGGAGGTCGGGGTGAAATGTGATTCCTGGATACATATGATATCAGGTTTGAGCCTATCATATTGCAAAAAGGCTTTACGTCTTTTTTGAGGAGAGTTAAACCCCCTAACATTATGTGATATTATTCTACACATAACCAGTAATGTAGAAACAGCTGGGACCTAATGTTGAGTGATCATGTCCAGGGCATAATGAAAGAAAAAAGGGGAGTTGACAGATAGGATGGGTGACCGGGAGAGTCCAACCGAGTCCATAAAGGACCATTACAAAATGGTCTGTAACTCGGAAAGACAGACTCAGGAGAACCAGATGAACAAAAACAGTCAGGAACCACGTGCCGATCCAAACATGTCGGCATTGTGTCCTGGTACGCACAAAGCGTAGTAAATACATGGAGCTCTTGCTCCGCGACAATCAGCTTATAGTAATACTAAGCAACAGAGGGTGAGCTTATGAATGAAATAAAAGGGGAAAAGGAAAGGAAGTGAGAAGGAAACAGGAAAGAGGATCAATGCCGAACATATATGAGCTGGTAAAAGAGGTAGGCGGTGTAGCACCCCAACCAAAGAGTTGTAACAATCTGTCGATGAAGCGAGGTCGTCCCATCAGGGTAGGCCTCGGCTTCCCGGAACTCTCCAGCGCCCGCCCCCTACTTCTAAATGTAAAGCAGCCCACAAGGTGACTGGAGTAATCAGAGTGATTCTCAGAAGAGTAAATAAGCAGATCAATACATAGTAAATGATGAATCCCCCCGTCCCAAGCCGCGACAGCCAGCCGGGTGCGGAAAGAGACACCCATCATGACCAGCAGCCACGACTCGGGACGCAAAGAGACACCACCGTGTCCACATGAAGGTGGGAAGAAAAAAGAAAAAAAACATCATGGGAACACACATAATAAGACGATCTTAGTCTCAGTCATAGGGGTCACCCCAATAAACAATCATAGGAGGACTAAGAGAAATCAAACATGTTGAGTGCATATACTACATAGCGTACCTTCCCTCCCCAGTCAGCGATATCAGATCGGGCGTAAAAGACTCGCCTATCTCGAACCTCAAGTGCAGCCTGTGGCGGGAAGAGGTATCAGCACATGTCAGGAACAACATAATAAACAATCAGGAAAGAAAGGTTAACTCTAGTAAGTACAAATCAGATGCAACTTGCGCTATGTAGTCAGGCGACGCAAACAAACGGTGACGATCATTCTTCATTTCTGAATGATGGCGCAGTTCTATAGACAATCTTCCATGCTGTTTTCAAAGTCATGGTGGATCTCGAGAACGCCTAGAAGGTTCCGGTAGAGCAGGAGGTAGAGTGCGACGTGGATGCCAGGATCTTGTAGGTCGTTGTGGTAAGGGAGCAGGAGCTGTAGGTCTGTCGAATGGAATGCCCTCTCGTTGCAGAATATCAAGACCCTCCGACAGTTCTTTGATTGTATAATCACGATCTCCAATTTTGCAGGCGACATGGAAGGGGAATCCCCATCTATAGCGGATTTGAGCTCTCTGAAGGGCCATAGTGACAGGCCTGATTGATCTCCTCTTCTCCAACGTGACTGGGGCTAGATCAGCAAATAGTTGCACCGAGGAGTCTACTCCCGGAAGAGCCTGTAAATTACGTGCAGCTTGTAGAAGTTGGTCACGCATCTCAGGGTAATGTAACTTGAGTATGATATCCCGGGGAACGTTGGGATTCCTTGGACGGCCCAGGGCTCTATGCACCCGATCCATTCTGAATAAGTTAAGAGTCTACTTGGGGCAATAAAGCTTGAAATAGGTTGAGCACAGTAGGTTGTAAAGCAGTGATAGATTCAGGCATACCCCTGATTCTAATGTTGGCTCTCCGATTACGGTTTTCTAGGTCTTCCAGTTTGTATTCTAACGCCTCCAGCCTTTGTGCGTGACCATCTAAGCGAGTCAACCTCCATAGCGTCTGCTACTTCGTCCATCTTTTCCTCTAGGTCAGAGATCCTAGTACCCATTTCCTGTATTTGTTTGGTGAAGTCAGCAACCGCCTTAGCTAATTCCGTATTGAAAAGCGATTTGATGTTGTTATAAAGTTCGGTAGGGTCAAAGACCGGGGCAGGAGAATCAACAACGGGTTCAGGTTCAGAGGGCAGTAGTGAACTGGTACTGCCTGTTGGCGAGTCGGGTCGCTCCATACCTGATGGTTGCGGCGTGCGAAATAGCTCCGGAAGGGTCTGGCAGGATGATGAAAAGCCCTGGGTCGTCTTCTTCCGTGACCTTGCAGGCATGCCTCGTTTTGGTGCGTACAGCAGATATACAATCAGATCATATGGCAAAGAGTAAGGGGGATAAGCTGGGTCATAATACGTAGAAAGATAAAGTGTCACCTTCAATAGAACATCATGTCGCGGGTGGAGCTAGATGTATCAGTAGTTGTTAGGCATCATTATATCAGGCATCTAGAGGAATAATTGTGTCCCTCCAATATGGCGGCCGGGACCACGAGGTCCTGCTGGAACAAGGGGCAGGGTCCAGATATATGTGTTTTCCAATTGCGCAAAAAAAAACGTCCCCTTAGCATAGAGAGCTCATTGAACCCCTTAATATAATGGGAGAGGATGGAGCTTTTCTGCCTATATAGGCAAAGGAGGCACCCTGCTGACTCACCACTCCAGGCTGGACGGCCATCCTCTGGAAGGAGCTCCTGTATAGCACTGTCCTGGTGGATGGGGTACTGGTGCTGGTAATCCCGAGCCCCTGTGGTGTGGTGATGCTGGTAGAGGGGTGCTGATAATTTTCGTGCTCCTCCGCGCTCTACCCGCACTTCCGGTCAGCCCGGCGGGTCAGGAAAGACCGGGGCTTCTTCCTGCTCGTAGGCCTCAGTCTCGGACCATGGTCGAAATTCAAAATTCGCCCCTCAGGGCAATCATCCACACAAGTGGGACCTCAATTGGGGCAGAGAGGGGCTGAAAAGGGCAATTGTGGCTGCGGATGAAGGTGGATGCAGCCCAGGCCTGTAGAGCTCAGCCACCATGCAACTGCTCCTCTCTGCGTCCAAGCCACGCCCCCAGTGACTGGATTTAATGGCGACATGTCACCACTGAAGCCTGGCATTGGCTTCAGCAGAGCAGGTAATCATGCCCGTGCACTGAGCACATGCTGCACACTCTCAGGCACTGTATGGCCCTTGGAGCAGCATGAAGATACCTAGTATAAGGAGCAGAACACAGGAGAGACAAGGACTGGTTAACACCAGCAGAAGACCCTGCTTATCACTGGAGCCTTATGATGGATTTACACTGCACAATTGTGGGGACAGCTATTAGGAAGGAATGTTACTACAAATGTTCGTTCCTGTGTAAATGTGCTGCCGATCACCTGATGAACAAGGTAAATCAGCACTCTAGGCGGCAGATTGTGCAGTGTGAACAGCGATCTGCCCAGAAACAATAAGCGATAGAAGTAGCCGTTGCTCATCCCCATATAAACAGAAGAGATTGCTGCATGTAAATGGAACTGTAACTATCGAGAAACAACGGTCCCTTCCTGATAATTGTCGTGCATGTAAAATATTTTTATGATTAAGGTCTTTCACACAAATATGAATTGTGTCTGAATCTGTTCAGCAAAAAACTGATGGATTTTCACGTAGGTTGAATCCGTTTTCTCTGCGATTGCATTCAGTGCATTCATTGTGTGTGTGAAGAAAAACTGAATAACTATCCCAGCAACCATCAGTGAAAAACGCTTTGCCTCCGGATGCCATCAGTTTTTAACACAAGCCCCATTCACTTCTGAGGAGCCAGAGCTGCATGAAAAAACACAGAATATAGAACAGGCTGCGATTTCTCCAGAATGCAGAAATGATGCATGAAAAATGATGCTCGAGAGCACAGATCCATTGAAATGAATGGGTCAGGATTCAGTCTGGATGCTGTCTGTTCACAACATGCATTGCATCCGGGCAGAAAACGTGCTCCGGTGAAAGAGGCCTAGGATTTCTAAACTTTTTAAAATTCCCATGAAAGTTATTAATTACACAATATAAATAATTGTTTTATTTTTTAAAGCTGGAGTCAGTACTTTTCTACCAACTTCACCCAAAACTAGCTTTGACAGTCCTGTGCAATCGCCATCCCAATGATCCGATTGGCTACAGTCTACTTAGTCATATTATTCTTTATTTACCTAGTACAGACATGTATACAAAACTACCAAAAATCATACAGTAATAAGTGCTACAAGACTCTGAGAAGTACTGGCATCAGGTAGAAAATATTTTTCCTTCCCCCAGTTTGAGATGCGGCTACCAATGCAGCATTCAGCTGGTTTATGACTGATGTAACACCAACACATTTTTCCGCTTGGATGTTTGGTGCAGATTTCAGTCCTGGTCTAGTGAGCCACAACACCATGTACTGTACATGACTGAGAATTCCCTGACATCTCGCAAAAACAGTCAGGTAGATCCTGGTGTGAAGTTCACATATTCCGAGAAGCTTCTAGTGTTTCTAATTGTAATAAATCACATAGAAATACACAGGACAATATGTACATTGATGAACATTTCATGGAGGTCACCAGTAAAACGTTTTACTAAGAAAACCGGCTGCTGCATTTAGCCAACTTCCACGAGATTCATCCTTTGATGAAGGACGGGTTAAAGCCTTTTCCAGATCTTTCTGAGGGCTCTCCTCTTCTGGAAAGTAGTCCGGTAAGCACTGGATCTTTTCCACTTGATTGTTCATAACTGGCAGTGGAACATAAACCTATGCAAAGGGAAGACAGAAGGTAAGGTTTACACATGGGAATGCTCAAATAGCTTGTACAGGAAGTGTAAAACATGGCCGTCTTTTACCAGAAACAGTGCTACTCCTATCCACAGTTTGGGTATGATATTCTGGGTTAAGGGGCATTTCTCAGCAGATTTGTAGCTATGAAACTGTCTGAACTGTTACATGTGCACTAGGCAGCTGAAGGCATCTGTGTTGGTCCCATGTTCATATGTGCCCGCATTACGGAGTAAAATTATGTTTTAATATATGTAAATGAGCCTATAGGAGCAATGGGGGAGTTGCTGTTACACCTAGAGGTTCAGGTATGTCCGCAACTGCCACACCCTCTGCTCTTTGACAGATCAGGCAGTGTACATGTCATCACACCCTCCTGGCCACGTCAGAGGGCGCAGATAGCAGAGCCTCTAGGTGTAAAGGCAATGCCCCCATTGCTCTTAGAGGCTCATTTGCATACAGCAGAGACTTGCCCCTACTTACCGATGTATCCGATCGGTAACTAAAGCTATTAGATGCCGGGATCTCACGTGATCACGGCATCTAATAGCGCTAAACCCGGAAGCACACGCTTCCGGGTGTCCCACGAATGCCCTCCTGTGGCCAATCAGGGCACCGGCGGGGTTTACAGCTTTCAATGTGCAATTCTTAGTCTGGCCACTAGATGGCAGGCCAGGCTAAGAAATGAGCAAAACGGATATTAAATGCAGGATTTAAAATCCCTGATTGCTCAAAAAGAAAAAAACAGGATCTATTTGCTCATATGTGAGACTTAAAATAATCACAAAAATTTTTTAAAACATTAAAATTAAATTTCTGTATAATTAAAAAATAAATACCTAAATAACAATAAATATAGACATCATTGGTATCACCGCAACCGAAAACGCCCGTACTTTTAAAATATTAAAAAAAAAAAATTCCAATACGGCGAATTGCGTGACGGAAAAAAGCGTCAAAATGGCTGATTCGCTTTTTTTTGTCACTTTTTTCCCTAAAAAAAAATTAAATAAAAAGCGATACACCCCGCAGAATGGCATCAATAAAAAGTTCAGATCACCCTGCAAAAAATGAGCCCCCATACAGCTCCGTACACATAAATACCAAAAAGTTATAGGGGTAAAGATATGACGACAAAAAAAAAAAAAAGAAATTCCAACTTTATAATTATTTTAAATCAAAACACAAGAAAAACTATAGGTAATTTTTTTTTTTATATTTAGGTACCGCCGGATTCGTACTGACCAGTAGAATGAAAGTAACTAGTCAGTTTTAATGAACATCGAACGTCGTAAATTAAAAACCCATGAAATTGTAGTGGAATTGCGTTTTTTTTTTTTTTTTTGCAATTTCACCCAATTTGGAATTTTTTCCCGCTTCCCACTACACCATATGCAATATTAAATGGTGGCGTTGGAAAGTACAATTTGTCCCACAAGAAATAGGCCCCCATACAGCTATGTGAGCAAAAATATAAAAAAGTTATGGCTCACGGAAAATAGGGAAGAAAAATGAAAACACAAAACCGAAAAAACCTCCGGTACTGAAAGGGTTAAGGGTGGACAGGAGTGGTATTTTTTCTGATAAACGACAGTAGCAATATCATTGTCATCCTGGAGAGCTCTTAAGTTTTTACCTAGATTTCTGCCCCACTGACTGTAATTATTAGTAAGAGGGGAAATATTTACTTACCATACCTAATAGTTTTGCTGGATAAAACTTTATTCACACAGTCCGTGTTTGGTCAGTGATTTCCATCAGTGATTTTGAGCCAAAACCAGGATTGGCTGTAAACACAGAACAGGAGCAGATCTTTCCCTTATACCTTATCTCTGTGTAGTCTCCACTTCTGGTTTTAGCTCATAATCACTGATGGAAATCACTGATCAAAACACTGACTGTGTGAATAAAGTTTTATCCAGCAAAACTATTAGGTATGGTAAGTAAATATTTTCAGATGACGATTCCACCAGGCGCCCAGCAGAGGGCGCTGTGGGGAATCGTGACCTGTGTGAGCCGTCCTGACGCTCCGAAGACCTGCCGGGGAGCATGTAAGTATGTATGTGTGTTTGTATGTCTATATGTGTGTGTATGTTTATGTATATGTATGTACTGTGTGACATGTGTGGGGCCGGAGCGCGGTTCCGGCTCCACACATGTCACTGCGGCAGGCCTGATCCGGCAGCACCCTTCACCTGCCGGATCAGGCCTGCCGCCAGTGTGAAAGTAGCCTAATGCAGAACTTCAGAACTAATCAGTTCAGAGTATGAGTATATATGGATACGTGTAAACCACACAAACCATGCAGAATTTATTCATCTGGCATTTGTGATACGAGTTGTCACTAAACCACCTTCATAGGAGTTACATTTAAAGAGGATAAATTGCTATTTGTCTTCAGTAAGGGAACAGAGGGGAGGTGACCCGTTAGGGGTGTGTATCTGCACAGTCTGAACATGGCAGCACTGATTGGCTAGAGTCAGTCTGTGCAGGGACACACCCCCAACTGGTCACCTCCCCTCTGTTCCTTTACCAAAGGCTAATAGCAATTCATTCATAACTTCTAGTGCAAATAATAAAGGAATGGCACAACATAGAGCCATAAGAATAGATGTTCCAGAATTGTTATTACATGGGGAATGCATGGAGCTATTAAAACAGGCATGTCAGGAGAGGTGAAAGGTCCTCTTTAAGGGGTTGTGTCACTTCAGTAAGTGGCATTTATCATATAGCGAAAGTTAATACAAGCCAATTACTAATATATTGTGATTATCTATATTGCCTCCTTTGCTGGCTGGATTCATTTTTCTATCACATTATACACTGCTTGTTTCCATGGTTACAGACCACCCTGCAATCCAGTCGTGGTGGTTGCACTTGCACAATATAGGAAAAAGCACTAGCCTATGTGCACTCCCATGGTTCCGACCAGCAGAGATGCTGACGCTTTTTCTTACATTGTGCAAGCACGGCCACCACTGATGGATTGCAGGGTGGTCTGTAACCATGGAAATGAGCAGTGTATAATGTGATGGAAAAATGAACCCAGCCAGCAAAGGAAGCAATATGGATAATAACTAGAGTTGAGCGAATGTGCTCGTAACAAGCACTGTACTGCTCGGATCCCCTGCGCTTGAATGGCCGCAGGCATCCGGATCCGTCCTCCTCACCCGACTGCAAATCAGTGGGGATGGATCCGTTTGGTATGACACACTCGTGTGTCATACCAAACGGATCCGCCCCCATTGACTTACAGTCAGGTGAGGACGGATCCGGATGTCTGCGGCCATTCAAGCGCAGGGGATCCAAGCAGTACAGTGCTCGTTACGAGTACGTTCGCTCAACTCTAATAATAACAATATATTAGTAAGTGGCTTGTATTAACTTTCTCTACATGATAAATGCAACTTACTGAAGTAAGACAACCCCTTTAATTCCTATACAAAAAAGTTGAAGTCATGTACTCACCTCTTATTCTAAGAATAAGTGGAACGGTAACTTCCATCAGAAAATGTCTAGCATGTGAAGTACTAATCAGCAGCATGCACATACTATGGGGCGGAGATGTATTATTGAGGGCTGCATGGCCCTCACCAATGAGCAAGTGATGGATCTGCATCCATTCAATATTCTACATCACATGTCAATAAGCAGGGCTAAAAAAATCCATATCCCATTTACATCAGGGCAATACCATTCATTCAGCTTGTTGACAGTTTCCACATAGTAATCTTGTTTTTTCTACTTTCATGTACTAATTAAAGTTAAAGGGCTTCTATGTAGCACCAAGAAATATAAAACACCCTTCTAATTTCCAGGTGCCAGACCAAACAGTCTGTAGACGAAAACCATATTTAGGACTGAAGGCCCCAGATACCGAAACACCCTACGGTGTTCTGGACAGTGCGTACCTCTTTCCCACAGTCATTCTTGATCACTTGCTGCGCCTTCAGGACTTTAGTTTCTGCAATGGCGGATGTTAAACACTGTAAACAATAGCAACAATATAATAAATGTCTACATACAAATGGACAGTACACAGAAAGTAAGCTGCCATTGTATGGCTCCAGCTATGGTCACAAGCCTTCCAGATTACAGCCATTTCTTCCCCCATCAAAACAACGGGCACCTTAGTGGAACCGAACATGTCAATTTATTTGTATGTATTCACTCATTTTCAGGAGGAATACAACAGACAGACAGGTCAAGATATCTGACTGGTCATCTTCAATGCCATTCCCATTTATGTATGCCCCCTCTCCAGAGAAGTTCATGTCTGCATCACTTATGGGCCGCAGACATGATGGAAATGACATGCTTATGGGCGCGTTTTCTATGCATTGTGTGTGTGTAGAGAAAGGGAGCGTAGATAACCTGAGACCATCTCCTATTCTGAATGTTGGATTGTTTCATCTATATACAGAGATTTTACCAGTCATTGGTATCCTGCTTGTGATAATGAGATGACTGCTGAAAAGTAATTTCGACAGAAGAGGAATTTTGTGAAATCCTATTATCAGGCTTAGTGCTCAGTGTGAAAACTGCAGGATTTTAAAATTATTTTAAGAAGAGTAACTTAAATCACCAAACGGTTCTTAAAAAATATGTTTAATATAAAGATATAATTTGGTAGTGGACATTAGCAACGTTTCATGTGCTCGTACCTCTGTTGCCAGGTCTGGCTTTACCCGCACTGTGCACCTCCTGATCGCTATCTGAAATGTAAAGCTGATGACTCCTTTCACCTTCAATAATGCCTCTTCACATAGGGATTTCCTTTCCTGGAATTAAAGATGCTCCAATAAGATTGACTTTTGTCAAATTTCTAATTGTGCATACATTAACCCCTTCAATGCCAAATATGTAACAGGTCACAACTTTAAAAGGGGTTTCTCTAGGGCTTTGACTAAATACTAGTTTTCCATTTCCATAACCTGGGTAATAAGATTGTTTCACTACTACTCACCATTCCGTCATGCTGCCGATTCCGCATTCTGGGCGGTGTTCACATGACTGCACGCGGGCTCCTGCTGGTGCTTCGATCGGATATGCTACTATGTTTCCTGTTCAGTTGCATGTACATTATGCAGTAGAAGAGCTTGCAGTCAGTCAGGTGTTCTCATGAGCAAAGCCCAGACTGCAGAATCGGCGGCGAGACAGAATGGCAAGTATTGGTGAAACTATCTTCCTTATACAGGATCCAGCAGTATTAAAGTCATCCTAAAAAATTATACATTTACCCCTTCCTGACCTCCGCCATACATGTATGCCAGATGTTGGGTCTTTAAAGAGGTCACCTGCTCAGGAGTTGAGCGGGCGCCATAGCTGCCAGATACCTGCTGTTTTACACAGCAGCCAACCGGAGGCAGAGGCTGTGATCAGCAATAACGCCAACCATGGACTTTTAACTCCTCAGATGCCATGGCCAACTGTGACCAGAGCACCTGAGAGGTCTCCATATGAACATGGTGAATCTTGCATAGACTGCAATGTTAAATCATCTATGAGATGAGCAATGTTCAGGTCCCCTAAAAATATATGTGTAAAAAAAAAAAAAAAGTTGTAAAAAGTTTAAAAAAAATTAAGAAATTAAAATCACCCCTCCATTCCCTGTACAGAAAACAAACAATAAAGTACTATGTAAAGAGCTTCCTTCTACAGGTTACCATACATTAGACAAAATGCCCGGAGAACCCCTTTAAGTATTAAAACACAAGAAAAACTATAAAAATGTGGTATTGCTGTAATCATACTGACCTGGAAAATAAATGTAACACATTAGTTTTACCACATACCAGTAGGAAGCATCATAAAAAAAACACAATACCCGTAAAAGTGTGGCACAATTGTTTTTTTCCAGTTCCACCCCATTTGGATTTTTTTTTCCAGCTTCCCATGAGATCATATGTGATATTAAAGAGGACCTGTCACGAAAAATGCAAAGCAACCTGCAGACAGCATGTTATAGAGCAGGATCAGCTGTGGAGATTGATATATATATTTTTATGGGAAAAGATTCAGTAAAAATAGTAATTTATACATTTATATATTTGCTTTCTCCAGCTATCAGTACAGTAGGGAGGTGTTATCAGTGACAACTACCTCTTATGCTCACTTATACATACAATGCTACCAATCACTGATAACACCTCCCGCCTGTACCCATAGGTATTCACAGGAAGTGAAAAAAGAAAAGATATAAATGTATAAATTACAAGTTTTACCGAATCCTTTCCTACAAAACTATATATCAATCTACTTAGCTCCTGCTCTATAACATGCTACTGTCACATGCACTGCATTTTTGAGTGACAGGTCCTCTTTAAATGGTGCCATTAGAAAGTACAACTTGTCCCGCAAAAAACAAGCCCTCCTGTAAGCAGAAAAATAAAAATGTTATGGTTCTGTGGAGGCAGAGAAGAAAAAAGGAAAGAAAAAAAACACAAAATTGCTCTGTCAGGAGGGGGTTAAAGAGAATCTCCAAATAACGTAAGGCTATCTCAGGATTGATGCTGATACCTTTAAATGGGTATTCCAACTCACACATTCATGGCCATAGTCACAGGATAAAAGGCGAGCTTTGGTTTTTCCACAACTCCCTTGGAAGTGAATGGAGAGAGAAGCAGGTCTGCCCACCTCTCCATTCATTCACCGCCTCAATGCAGCAACCAAAGGCAGATGCACCAACACAGGAGAAGGGAGCACCTTTCGCCAGGTATATGCAGGTCCCAAAGTTAAGACCTGGACCAATCACACATTTATGGCATAAGTACGGGATGATATCAAGTAGGAGTAGAGAACACCCCTTTAAATGCATCAATAGGAATCAAGCTAGAAGTTGTGTGATGAGAATTTATTAAACGCTGAATGCTAGTTTTCCGCCGCCATAAAGTCATAAATCCCCACTTGTGCAAACATTTGCAACTTTTTAGGGGGTTTGTACAGCCGTTGCCACTTTTTAAAAAAGTGGGTGGCTTGGCACATGTATCAGTTCATGCCGTAAATCATACCCACTGCCTTAGATTTCAGTTCTGTGTGCGTTTTAATAATTGTGCCACAGGGCATATAAAACTCTTACCAGATCATCCAGTCCATGGATATGAAGGGTTATGGTTTTTGCTCTTTTGTTTGCACTTGAAATGAAGAACTGCAGGTTGTGCTGCTTGGTCTTTGTTTCGGGGGTATGTACGTGACTTGGCACGCTTAGTGACTTATGAATCCGATGGGCCAGTAGTTTGATATGATTATTCAGGTCACTGAAGAAACAAAGTAATACATAAATTGTAGCAAGGCTTTCTTCTCATCTTGTTCTTTATTGTAGAAGATTATAGAAAAATGCAGACTGACCAATATTAGAAAGCTTGTTCAATGCACTGATCAGCCAGAACATTAATACCGGGTGAAATGCGCTACAGCAATTATCTCATGTTAAAATTTGTGAAGTTGATGTGTTGGAAGCAAGAAAAATGGGCAAGAATAAGGATCTGAGAGACTTCAGGCCTCGTTCACTTTTATGTGTCAGTGTCACGTCCGTGAAAAAAATGAAGACAGTGGTCCTGAGTTGGGCGCAAAGAACATCGGTATAAATGGATTGTGCATCAATGGTTCTTCTTTAACCCTTTCAGTACCGAGCCACTTTTCACCTTAACCCTTTCACTCCCGGAGCTTTTTTCGGTTCTGCATTTTCGTTTTGCGCTCCCTGCCTTCAAACAGCCATAACTCTTTTATTTTTCTGTTCACATAGTTGTATGAGGGCTTGTTTTTTGCGGGACAAGTTGTACTTTCCAACGCCACCATTTAATATTGCATATGGTGTAGTGGGAAGCGGGAAAAAAATTCCAAATCGGGTGAAATTGCAAAAAAAACGCTATTCCGCTACAGTTTTACGGGTTTCTTATTTACAGCGTTCGATGTGCATTAAAAATGATCCGTTACTTTCATTCTACTGGTCAGTACGAATCCGGCAATACCTAATATGTATAGTTTTTCCTGCGTTTTCATAGTGATAAAATAATTAGAAAGTTGCCCTTTTTTTTTTCCTTGTCATATCTTGACCCCTATAACTTTTTGGTATTTATGTGTACAGAGCTGTATGGGGGCTCATTTTTTGCGGGACAATCTGAAGTTTTTATTGATACCATTCTGGGGTGTGTATGACTTTTTGATCACTTTTTATTTTTAGAAAAAAAAAGCGACAAAAAACGGCAAATCGCCATTTGGACGCTTTTTTCCGCCACACAATTCGCCGTATTGGAATTTTTTTTTTATATTTTAAAAGTACGGGCGTTTTCGGTCACGGTGATACCCATGATGTCTATATTTATTGTTATTTAGGTATTTATTTTTTAATTATACGGAAAGGGGGGTGATTTGAACTTTTATATCTTTTTATATATATATATATTTTTTTTTTTAACTATTTGAAAGCTCAAATATGGGCTGATATATTGTGGCTTTTTTTTTTCTTTATGAGCAATCAGGGATTTTCTAGACTCAGAAATCCAAGAAGTGCTCATTTCTTATCCTGGCCTGCCATCTAGTGGCCAGAATAAGAATTGCACTTTGAAAACTGTAATCCTCACCAGCGAGGATTACAGTTTTCATATGGTGTACAGACACCTCGATTGGCCACATGGGGTGTCTGTACAGCGTTCGCTTCCGGGTTCAGACGCAACTAGTGTGATCACGGCATCTAAACGCCCAGGAAGACGCCGCCGATCTAGTAAGTAGCGGCAAGTCTCTGCTGTTAGAAACAGCAGAGACTTGCCGGCCATGACGCCCGCCGCACTTGCGAGCGGGCGCCATGTGCCCGCATCGCCCCAGCGCCGTACATGAACGGCGCTGGGCGTGAAGGGGTTAAATCCCAGGCCAATTTTTGCAAATCTGACGCGTCACTTTATGTGGTAATAATTACTTTAGAACGCTTTTACTTATTAAGGCCATTCTAAGACTGTTTTCTCGTGACACATTGTACTTCATGACAGTCATAAATTTACCAAAAATTTTGAAAAATTTTCAAAATTTCAATTTCTCTGCTTTTAAAACAGAAAGTGATACCTCATAAAATATTTATTACTTAACATTTCCCATATGTCTACTTTACGTTGGCATCATTTTGTAAATGTCATTTTACTTTTTTGGGACGTTAGAGGGCTTAGAAGTTTAGAAGCCATTTTTCATATTTTCAACAAAATTTCCCAAACCATTTATTAAGTACCAATTCAGATATAAAGTGATTTTGGGAGGCTTACCTAATGGAAACCACCCATAAATGACCCCATTTTAGAAACTACACCCCTCAAATTATAAAAAACTGATGTTACAAACTTTGTTAACCCTTGAGATGTTCCACAAGAATTAAAGGAAAATGATACTTTTTTGGTAGATTATTCATGTTAATATTTTTTTTCTTGCAAAACAGCAAGGGTTAACAGCAAACTAAACCTCAATATACATTACTCTGATGTTTACGGAAATACCCCGTATGTGGTAGTAAACGTCTCTATGGGTTTGTGGCAGTGGTCAGAAGGAAAGGAAAGCCATACGGATTTTGGAGGCAGATTTTGCTAGAATGGTTTTTAGGCACCATTTTGTAATTGAGAGACCCTGACGTACCCCTACAGTGGAAACCCTCAAAAAGTGACCCCATTTTGGAAACTACACCCTTCAAAGAATATATTAAGGGGGGTACTGGCCACTTTGACCCCCTTTTACGGAATTTGGAAACACTTGGCTGTGAAAATCAAAAGTTTCATTTCTTCCAATAAAATGTTGCTTTAGCCCCAAATTTTTCATTTTCACAAGGGTTAACAGGAGAAAAGCACCCCATAATTTGTTACATATTTTCTCCTGAATACGGGCAACACCCCATATTGGTGGTGCGGAATGTCGGTGGCGCGGCACATTGGCAGGACTCAGAACCAGAAGGAGTAGCCTATATGGATTTTGCAGCACAGATTTTGATGGGATTCGCTTTGCCGGAGCCATTGCATTTTTATTTGTTTTGATTATTGTCTTAATGTGGGGCTCATTTTTTGCGGGTAGAGGTAGGAGCTGACGGCGAATATGGCCAAAAAAACAAACAAAAAATGCGGATTTTTAAAAATTTCTGGACGATTCACGATTTAAAATCTAGATTTTCTGTATTGGTTATTTAAAATATAAATAAATAAAAAAAAGCCCTACTGTGCCTCATCAGACCTCACATTCAAGCCCACTATACCCCATCAGACCTCAGATCAGCCCATTTATGCACCCATCAGACCCCACATCAGCCCATTGTGCCCCATCAGACCCCACATCAGCCCACAGTGCCCCCATCAGACCTCAGATCAGCCCACTGTGCCCCCATCAGACCTCAGATCAGCCCACTGTGCCCCCATCAGACCTCAGATCAGCCCAGTGTGCCCATCAGACCTCACACCAGCCCATTATGCCCATCAGACCCCACATCAGCCCATTGTGCCCCATCAGACCCCACATCAGCCCATTGTGCCCCATCAGACCCCACATCAGCCCATTGTGCCCCATCAGACCCCACATCAGCCCATTGTGCCCCATCAGACCCACATCAGCCCATTGTGCCCCATCAGACCCCACATCAGCCCACAGTGCCCCCATCAGACCTCAGATCAGCCCACATTAGTGCCCCCTTCAGACCTCAGATCAGCCCACAGTAGTGCCCCCTTGAGACCTCAGATCAGCCCACCAGTAGTGCCCCCTTGAGACCTCAGATTAGCCCACAGTAGTGCCCCTTGAGACCTCAGATTAGCCCACAGTAGTGCCCCCTTGAGACCTCAGATTAGCCTACAGTAGTGCCCCCTTGAGACCTCAGATTAGCCCACAGTAGTGCCCCCTTGAGACCTCAGATTAGCCCACAGTAGTGCCCCCTTCAGCCCTCAGAACAGCCCACTAGGCCACCATAAAAATAAAATAAAAAAATCCCTTACCTGTCCTGCGCCGCAGCTCCGCTCCAGGTCCGGCGCTCCTCAGTCTTCTTCTCCCGGCGCTGCACTGTCACCTGACTGCGTGCAGTGTCAGGTCAGAGAGCGCGCACTACGTCCTGACGCTGTACGCGGTCAGGACAGTGCAGCGCGGCCCCAGAGAAGAAGAGGAGCGCCGGACACCGGATCGGAGCCGCGGAGCAGGACAGGTGAGAGATTTTTTTTTTTACTTTATCTGGCGGGCTCCATTTTAGGAAAATCGAGTTCACGATTTTCCTAAAAAATAAAATCGTGAGGCTTTCAATTGGCGAATTAATCGAATTAATTCGATTAATCGCCCAGCCCTAGGATGAGGTGACGGTTTGATTGGTACAATTTTGAGGTAAATAAGCCTTTTTGATCGCCTGCTATTACACTTTTTGTGAGGCAAGAGGGGAAAAAATAGCTGTTTTGACGTAGTTTTTAAAAAAATTTTTTTACAGCATTCACCTGGGAGGCCATCTCATGTAATATTTTTATAGAGCAAGTTGTTACAGACGCGGCGATGCACAATATGTCTAACATTTTTATTTTTGTTAAGTTTTACACATTAGATGCATTTTTGAAAAGAATAAAATCTTTTTTTTTTGTGTTGCCATTTTCTAAGAGACATATTTTTTTTATTTTTTGGGCGATTGTCTTAGGTAGGGTCTCATTTTTTGTGGGACGAGATGACGGGATTGGTACCATTTTGGGGTTAATACGTCTTTTTGATCGCTTGGTATTACACTTTTTGTGAGGCAAGGTGACCAGAAAATGGCTTTTTTTTTTTTACACTGTTTTTATTTTTTATGGTGTTCACCAAGCGGGGTGGGTCATGTGATATTTTTATAGAGCCGGTCGATATGGACGCGGCGATACCTAATATGCCTACTTTTATTTTTTTTACAATTTTTTTTAACTTTATTTTGGGAAAAGGACGCTTTTTTTTTTTTTACTTGAAACTTTAAGTCTGGGACTTCAGCTTTTGGGGGTCTGATCCCCTGCACAATGCATTACAATACTTCTGTATTGTAATGCATTGACTGTAAGTGTATTACACAATGTAATACACTTACAGCCTGCTGCCTGTGAGATCCAGGGGGCTGGATCTCAGACTTCCGTAGAAGGCAGCCCGATGCCTTGCCATCGGGTCCCCGTCACAGCAGCGCGGGGACCTGATGGGGATCGCAACCCCTTAGGATACCCGCACGTGTCGCAGTCAGCGCTGACCGAGGCAGTACAAGGGTTAATGCACCGGCATCGGTGTTTTCACTGATGCCAGTGCATACAGCAGGAACCCTGTAGTTGATTGGGCGAGCGCAGCTCCTGCGCCCGCCCGATCAGAGCACGGTAGCTGTACGGCGCTGGGATTTGTGTCCCGGCTTCCAGCGCCGTAAATGTACGGCGCTGGTATCCTAAGGGTTAATGCAGAATGTTTCAGAATAAAAATAATGCGTTTCGGGGAACTAAGGTCTGCTTCCTCAAGTTAATACATTCATATGTCCGTGGAAAAAAAGCGTACATGTTTTATCCGTGAAGGATCCGAGGTGGTCCACGTTTACCATCTGTAATTCACAGACGTTGCTCAGCTGAAAAATTAATTTCCAAATAATCTCTCATCAGTCTTCAGTGAAAAACGGATGCAACATCTGTGTTGGGTCAGTGATTTTCACGGACACATAGGCTTCAATGGGTGTGCTTGCTCCTCATCACAGATCAAAGTAGTGCATGTCTGTGATTTTTTTTTACTGAGCCACGATCATTAAGAAAATACTGAGATGTGGACAGACACATTTAAATCAATTGGCATGTGTACTGTCCACAGAAAATGCGGACAGTACACGTCAGTGAAAAATGGAAATGTGAACGAGACCTTAGCAAGAGCCATTTATCTATAGTCGTCACAACAGATCTTGTGGGGTGTTCCTAGTATGCAGGGTCATGGGTCCCCAAGGCTTACTGATGTGTGGAAGAGCTACTGAAGCACATATTGCTGCAGAAAGGTTTGACTGGTGCACATTTTATTTTACGTTATGTGGACAGCCGGGTGTGTGTGCACTGCTTACATGGGGAAGAGACAGTGTTGACAATGTTCTGCTGGGAAACCTTGGGTCCTGCCATTCATGTGGATGTCACATACCACCTACCTAAAATACTGTTTCAGACCATGTACACCCCTTTCTGATAGTGGTATTCCTTAATGGCAGCGGGATAATGCCCCTTGCCACACTGCAAAAATTGTTCCGGAATGGTTTGAGGAACATGAGTTTAGTATGTTGACTTGACCCCAAATTCCCCGGATCTCAATCTGATCAACCATCTGTGAGCAATCTGATCGCTGACACGGGCTCTTTAATGTTCTAGCTGTTAAATATCAATGAAATAGTATGGCTGATATGCTACCCAGCTTGTCTAGCTAGAGATGTCAGATATAGATATGTGAAAGGGTTGTTTACTGGCACTCTATTCCAGCACTCAGGGTCCTTTCCCCTATGCAGTTCACATGCCTTGGGGACGCTGAGGTGTCCCAGTGAAGTGAATGGGAACAGCGGATTTGTAATAACACCTGCTCACCGCTGCAATTGCGACAGCAAGCAGGTAAATAAGAGAAGGCATTGCTCGTACAGTCTCTTTAAAGGGAATCTGTCAGCAACTTTATGCTGCCCTCACTGAGGGCAGTATAAAATAGTGACAGAAATGCTGATTTCAGCAGTGTGTCACTTATAAGCTAAAAGTAAATGGTTGCAGCCCAGGCCTTTAAAAGAGTCAAATATACCGGAGAAGAGTCATGGTTATTCCTAATCTCCTGCTCTCCAGCCCATCTGCTGATGATTGGCAGTTCTCTCCTAGAGAGAAAGAGAGAAAACTAAGTAGAAGACTGTCAATTATCAGCAGGTGGGCAGGAATTCATGAATAACCATGACTCTTCTCAGGTGGCCGTGACTCTTTTCCAGGCCCAGTCTGCAATGAATGTGATGTTGGTTCTCGGCAACCACTTACTGTTAACTTATAAATGACAGACCATTGAAATCAACTCACCTGTCTGTACTTTATGCTGCCGTTAGTATGGGCTGCATAAAGGTGATGACAGGTTCCCTTTAAACAGCTGATCAGCGGGGGTTCCGGCAGTGCCCAACCCCCCCCCCCCCCCCGCCGATCAGATATTGATGACCCATCCTGAGGGTAACTGAACTAAATATTTTTGCCCCATCCTTTTCCTCTCCCAGGAGATAAGCCACTGCCAGAAGTCTTTCTCCACTCACCCCAATAAATACACATGCACACTTGGCCATTGCACATGTGTATGGGGAAGTCAGGACAGACAGCTGTCAGCCAAAGGATGGCTAATGAATGTGTACGGCCAGTGTTATGCTGGATGTACAGTCTCAGGTTTTTACCTCACTATGAAGAGAAACCGATGCATACATTGAGCCTTTGCAGGAAATTACCTGTTCCTTATGTTCTCCAGACTCACCATCATACCAAGCTCACTTCTCATTATTTCACAATGATGAGGATTTTCACATAAGTAGTGGATGGTCTGTGAAAGAAATATAGGACAAAACATATGGCAGAAGGGAGATTAAAAGCTTGGAATCGAATTGTACCAAAATTGCTCTCATTTGTGAAAGTGATGGGATTGGGTAAGTACTGGCGATGCAACTCCATAATAATAAAGTATATCCAAGGCTGAAGCTTACTGATGGACGGGAGGGGGGGGGGTGCTTTCCAATATTGAGCTCAGTAGCAGCTACATATAGGCCTCATACTATTGTTGCTTAAAGGGGTTATCCAAGAGTATAAAAAGCTCCCCCCATGTGCTGGGCCCCTCGCACTGAATATACTTACCTGGCTCCCCGCAACGCTTCTGATCCCTGCACCGCTGCTGTTGTTTCTCCCCATGCGCAGATGAAAACATCCGGCGCCGGGGGGGCGGGAGCCTCCCTAGCATCACCTCGTCTCTATCTGCCATAGGTTGTTTCCCCCTTCCCCCCCAACAACAGATGTTTTCATCCGCACATGGCGAGAATCTGCAGCGGGGACCAGGAGCGGCACAGTGAGACAGGTAAGTATATATCAAACTCAGGCACGTACTTAAAATGCTCACCTGAAGAGCTGCTTCAACCACGCGTGCGTCCTGATGACTAAGAAAAAGGATCAGACCTGCCAGGCAGCTCCTGTCCCTCACAATACTTGCTCTATTCTGTGGCTCAGACGCCAGGTTCCTCAGATGGGTGACAACAGACACGGCATCCATAGTTGATTGAAGCTGTAAGGTAGGTAAGAGTAGAGAAGACACATGGTAAGTGACAAAATGGATGACGTCTCTAGAAATCTAAGCTAAGGCTTCGTGCACACGACCATGTTTTTCATCCATGTGCCATCAGCATTTGTCAGACAGACAAAACTAAACGCCGTAACAGAATAAAATGAAAAAACACAATTTGCTATTTTTTTTGTCACCTTTCCACCCCCCCAAAAAAATGAATAACGGTGATCAAAAAGTTGTATGTACCGCAAAAATGGTACCAATAAAAACTACATTTCATTACGCCAAAAACAAGCCCTCACATCTCTGTAAACCAAAATATAAACAAGCCGGTCAGAAAATGACGATGCAAAGAAAAGTTGGATTTTTCAAAGGTTTTTTTTTTTTTTTAAGTAGTAAAAAAAATAAAAAGCCTAGTTTGGTATCGCTGGATTCATATTGACCTGCAGTATATGCAGTGGCGGTTCGCTGGTTGGCGCTGACTGATTCACGCAAGGTGCATAATAAAATATATCAATATAACATAAAATGCCCCTATACAGAGCCCCCCCATAAAAAATACCCCTTCTTTGTGGCCTCGATAGATGCCCCCATAGTGCCATCCAATAATGTGCCAGTAAAAAGTGCCCCCCACAGATGCCCCCCAATAAGGCGCCATTGCGCCGCCTAAGCCAGCCTCTGATAGGCTGCAGGCACTAGGCTGGGGAGACGCCTCTCCCTCCCCCGCAGCACAGGCATCTGTATTCAGATGACTATGGAGATGAGTGCTTCCACAATCTCCCTGTCCCCCTGCCACCGCCGCCGTGGCCTGGCAAACATCAATTCAGGACCCGGTCCTGGGCCGCAGACCGGTGGTTGGGGACCACTAGTGTACACCACGGATATGTGCTGAGAAATCCACAGAACTTCTTCCATGTCTGACAGATGGGAACCAAGTAGTGTCCATACACAATGGCTTCTTTTTTATATTTTATGTACATGATTATGGGGTTGGCCATCTTGTCCGAGCTGCTGTATAACAATATCTACTCATCTATCCACAGGATAAAGGATAAGCATCTGATCAGTGGGGGTCTGTCTGCTGGGAACCCTACCAACTACAAGACAGGGGACCCGTATGAATGTCAGATTACACATTCTCCATTCTCTACAGGAAGAAAAAAATTATTGGGGAGTTGAAGTGACCAAAAAAATGGCGAATTTGGTGCTTTTATTTTTTTTCCCGTTATGCCATTTGCCATTAATATTGTTATATTTTAATTTTATGGGCATTTTTGCATGCGACGATTACAATGATGTTTATTTTTTTATAGGTTAAGTATTTTTATTTATATTTTAAGGAAAGGGGGGTGATTTGAACAGATATATATATATATATATATATATATATATATATATATATTTATTTATTTATTTATAAAAACTTTTTTTACTTTAAGTCACCTAGCAACTGGCAATCATTAGATAGCCCATGGCTATATAGCCATCATTGAACACTTCATTTGCTCTATAATACAATGCTGCCACCTAGTGGCCTTTATTGGTATTTACCTGAAATAGGCTCCAAAGCCTGCTTGAGGCTTCGGACTATTTCATCAATGTAACAGGTTCTCTGATCTCAGCCGGGGAACGCTGTTACCGGAGCGGAAGCGTGCGGCTTCCGCTTCCGGGCTGCTCAGATGCCATGGTCACACTTGGCATCTGAGCCATGGGTCTCTGCTATTTAAAATAGCAAAAACCTGGCGGCTAAGCGGCATGTGCAAGTGGGCGCCATGTTTAGTACCGGACTTCCGCCTTACACGTACAGCTGAGGTCATTAAGGGGTTAAATATTAATGACCTATCCTCAGGAAAAGTAATCGATATCAGATTGCCGGGGGTCCAACACCCCTGCTGATCAGCTGTTTGAAAAGAAGGCCGCAGTCCATGCGAGCGCTGCCTTCTCTTCATTATTTACCTGCTCGCCATCAATATTGCAGCGGTGAGCAGTGTAACTACAAGCCACTCCACTCGCTTCTATGGGACGGCTCTGTACTATACACTTGAATAGGAAGGAACTGTCCCATAGAAGTGAATGGGACAGCTTGTAGTTACACTGCTCACCGCTGCGATGTTGATGGCGAGCAGGTAAACTAACAAGGGAAGGCTGTGCTCGCACAGAGCGTGGCCTTCTCTTCAACCAGCTGATCGGCGGGGGTGCTGGGTGTCAGTGACTGTAGCTGCATTGTGTATAGGAGGTCCTGTCTCTATATAAACTGCTGTTCTGTATCACCAGTGTGGGCACAACACAAAAATACACTCATATACTGCAGACCTTCTGATGAGAAGGACGAGGTCTTATCCAAGCAATCAACTGTGGACAGGAATCTCTTCCTTACTTTTCAGAAAAGAGGGTCTGCAACATCTGCATCTAAAATTCTGTAATTTCATTTAAAGGATTAGAGTGTTTCATATAATATATAAAGATCTGGCCCCTAAATTTTGAAACTATACGGATTTAAAAAAATAAAAATAAAAAAAAATCAGCAACAGAATCAAACTAAAAATGTGAAACAGAAAAGTACTGTAAAAGGTAAAAAATCTATGTATTTTTGAAAACTGAGAATCTGTATCCATTAAACAAACATTATCCCCATATCTTAGTTCATTAACATATTAGATGTTCTGGCCATTAAGTGGTTAAAATAATCTGGCCTTCATCCTGGCAGAGCGTTGTGGTGTCACCACATTTGCATAGAATGTTTGAGAACTGGGCCTACAGCTGTGATGTCACTGGATGACATCACAATGATGAATTTGTGAAGGTGTGACTCCATGTTGGATGCACAGAACGTCAGAAAGAAGATGGGACGCCATCATGAGGATTCATAGGCGTCGGCGCTATGTTGATCGGCGGCTGCTGGTCAACTGTCTCTCATCCTGCATGTCGATTGGCTCATTACTTCTGACCAAATTCAGGAAACTGAATCAAAAATGGAGAACTCTGATGAGGAACTCCAGCTTCCTGGCCAAGAAATCAACCATCATGACACAGGCCAGGAGCTTCTTCAGGTCAGTTGCGTTAAGACGTAAAAACCACGTCATCCGCCATGACACAGCTGAAAAGACACCAACCAATATTATTGCTGATCCTAAAGTTGCACATGAGGGGCCCCTAATACCACAAGGCATGTCCCTGGGAGAAAAAAACAGAAAGTGGGGAACCACCACAAAAAGACCCCGGGATGCTGATGCTGTAGAGCCATTTCTTGTCCACAAAGCACCACCTGCTAAAAAAACATTGAAGAGCTATAAGCAACGACGTAATAGAAAGACTCGTCAAAAACAAGACACAGCATTTGATGATAATGTCTCTTTAAATTTTGAGACCCTTAAAACATTGGACAAGAAAATGGCTGAGTCTGCTGAAAACCCTTTGAAGGCATCTTGTGAAGCTTCCAAAGTCAGTCTTAAAAGAAAAGCACCAACCTCCAATAATAGTCAGTCTGGGACATTTCCACCAGCCGTAAGAGCTGCGGCAGAAACCATGTCCGCTTCATCTACCAATGATGTAGGAAGCCCGGAGCTGGGAACACCTCAAGTGGAGATGGCCTATACCTGGAGAGCACAGAAAAACTTGTCTCTAGAGCACTTATCCATCCTGAAGAGCAGCGGCCAGGATTGCATGCTGGATGATGACATCATTAACAAGGCTCAGGATCTCCTGCAGAATCAGTTTGGGGACTTTGATGGCCTGCAGCCCGTCGCTGCTATTCTCTTTCCAGGGTACAGTGTGTTAAAGAAGGCCGTACAAATCCACTACGACGAGGACAGGGTGCACTGGCTGACCACCTGCTTAAAAAATGGCAACATCCTAGTGGCCAACAGCATCAAGACCAGCAATTTTTCTCTATCTGTTTTCCAGCAGATTAATAAAATCGACAGCGTAGTGGTCAATGAGTCCCTGAAACATCTAAAATTTCTCAACGTGGATCAGCAGAAAAACACCTATGACTGTGGGGTGTTCGCCATAGCATTTGCTTTTGAGTTTCTGACAGATGATGGTGAACCCATGGCGATCTTCCAGCACAACGTGATGAGAGACCATCTAATATCCTGCCTGCAGAATGGCAGGATCACAGGCTTTCCCAAAAAGGTCAATTAGTGACTCCATGTCTTTCATGACATGTCGAGTCTATAATCGGCCAAAAGATCACCCTGACCAGAAGCCTAATATTACCGAAACAGACCTGGATCCTCTATGTCACCAAAGCTGCAGTCTCTACCCAACCCCAGATTACAACCACTGACTCATGGTACAGGTCTAGAACCCACAGACTTGTTGGCGTCGGTAAGTGACCTTTCTAAGTTTGATCATCTCCATGTACTGATTGTAATAATGTCTTCTCATGTGATAGTATATGAATGTGTAGTAAGTACTTAGATAACCACCAAAGGTTCAGGATAATCAAATCCCACAAACTACCTTTTAGCCTATGGGTCCCATGACTTTGCTGCATCTATAGTTATACCTATTAATGAGGGGAGTATGCTAATCAAATAATAGGGACCGCATCCATGAGAAGACCGCATGTACCATTTGGTTATATTGATGATGCGATTTTTCTGCTTCTTGATATTTATGGTGTTTTCTGTATAATTTGGACACAGCGGTATCCACTGGTCACCACTGGAATTAAAAACAGCCTGGGGTTAAGAAGGTAATTGCAGCAGATCGGATCATCAGAGGTCCAAGACCAAATGAGGCGCAGGATAAACCATCTCCTGATCTTAACCAGTGACCCCTGCTAGAAGGTATTGTTCTTAAGAACCCAAAAGATCCCTAAATAAGGTAAGAGCCTTGTTACCAGAATCATAAAATGTAATGTGTTTTATGACAGGAGCTCATAATAATAACAATAGACATGATGCCAAGTTCTGGAGATACCAGAGGGTTAGGGTTTAGATTCTCCACGAAGATGAGCAGAGCAGTGGCCATTAGTGGAAAATCATCCAAATCGACTGACACATGGCATATAAGTATGATAAAATTCTAACTGCCTGCAGTCACCACTATGGGGAGCTCCCATTGACCTTGATATGTAGATCACCTTGAGCAATGGCTCCCAGAATTTTAACTATTGAAGTGTGTAAGAAAGCAAGGGTTTTAGAAATTAGTATCAGGAAAACAGCTCCAAACCCTATAAAGATATCTGAAAATAAATCAGCCCACGATCATAAGATGTATTCTGTTTATGTTGGATACAGCAGTGGGTCCCAGAACTAGAATAATAGTCAATGACATTGATAAATGTTGGTAGCACTGTTAGAAACATGGGCCCAAGTTTAAAGGGAGTCTGTCACCACGATTTTGACTATTAAGTTATTTATAGCACTGGATTCAGCTGACTATAAGCATCTCCAAAACGTTATTGTTATAGGGCATAAATGAAGATCTGATGTTAAAAATACCTTTTTTATCAACTGTCAATCTCTTTCTTAAGGAGCCCAAGGGGATGTGCCAGCGATGTTGGAGCCCGGGCACGGCGATTCAGTTGGAGCCCAGGACCGCCCACCTCATTAATATTCACTTCACTGCTTGAAGCAGTGAAGCTCCGGCACGGCTGTAATCCCGCGCAGGCGCAGTACATTAAGTGGTCTGCGCCGTGCGGTCTGCCGGCTACAGCTTCACAGGATGTACTGCGCCTGCGCGGGATTACAGCCGTGCCGGAGCTTCACTGCTTGAAGCAGTGAAGTGAATATTAATGAGGTGGGCGGTCCTGGGCTCCAACTGAATCGCCGTGGCCGGGCTCCAACATCGCTGGCACATCCCCTTGGGCTCCTTAAGAAAGAGATTGACAGTTGATAAAAAAGGTATTTTTAACATCAGATCTTCATTTATGCCCTATAACAATAACGTTTTGGAGATGCTTATAGTCAGCTGAATCCAGTGCTATAAATAACTTAATAGTCAAAATCGTGGTGACAGAATCCCTTTAATATATTTAAAGGGATTGCAATGACCCACAGTGACCAGGAGAAAATTGTGTGTCACTATGTACATGTAATTTTCTGCTGTTCCATGTTCAGTCATAATTAGTTCTATTTTTTGCATCTGCAGATCATTGTACCAAAGAGGGGGTCTCATTGTGTCCTAGCAATGAATATGGGATACAGCCAGAGGTGATGACTCTACCACAAGCCAACGACATGGTGGCCACCATGTCAGGATCAGATGACCTGCGCTTCAGCAAGAGGCAGATTCCGGGCTCGGTCTCTGCACTCACCCACCGGACTTTCTGCAGACAGATGTATTCACCAAAGAAGTGCGTTTCCTGCTGCATGAAAGGCAGATTCCAGGCTTGGTCTCTGCAATGACCACTGGACTTGACATTCACCGGACTTCCCACAGACAGATGTATTCACCAAAGAAGTGAGTTTCCTGCTGCATGAAAGGCAGATTCCAGGCTTGGTCTCTGCAATAACCACCGGACTTGACATTCACCGGACTTCCCACAGACAGATGTATTCACCAAAACAGTGAATTTCCTGCTGCATCAAAGGCAGATTCCAGGCTTGGTCTCTGCAGAAGTCAACACACTTGACATTCACCATTGATTCAAGGAAAAATCTACCGTCCTTGTCAAGTGCCATCGTTTTCCTCCACCGCCTAGGGGAAGGGCAGTCCTTCAGCCATGGTTCCCTAGAGGTTTCCTCCACTGGGGGTTTTTCCTCTCCTGAGTGCTGAAGGCCCGACTCTTCATGAGTCAAAGGCCCATCATCAACAGGGTCACATTTAAGACCATTGCCTTGACTTCTAATGAGAACATCTACTGTTCATTTGATACCTTGCAGTTAATAAAGAAGTCAGTGTATATTAAGTAGTGGTGTGATATTGAACTGGATGGGGGTGCAGGGAGTTGGACCTCTGCTGATCAGATAGTGATGGCCTTTCTTGTTTTTACAGCTCAGCTTATTTATTTATAGGGGATAAGCATCTGATCCTGGGGACTGATGGGTCCCCCATAATCATGAGAATGTGGATCCTGTGTCCCCAAAGAAATGGAATGGTAGGTCGACTATGTTCCCTTCTGCTTCATTCAATGTCTATGGGACTTCTGGAAATAGCTGAGCATTGTACTTGGCTATCTCCAGCAGTCCCATAGAGAGTGAACAGAGTAGCTATGTGCACGATCTACCTTCCACTTCATTTACAAGTGGACACAGGATCTAGTTATCATGATCGGTGGTGGTCCCTGATATTCTGTGGATGGCTGCTGATTGGCTTGCCTAGCGCCCAGCAGAGAAACTTTAGTGTCCTGTGCCACGAGAGTCAGGATTTCATTCTTCAACTTGCAAGTGACAGTGTAGAGGATGATGAGAGTGACTTTTGCGGAAACGATGAGGAAGTGACTGTGCTGTCGGTAATATGTGTTGTGGGTGTGAAGTGAACCCGTCATTTCCAGTGCTGAACCCCCCGTTCTGATGCAGAGTTCTACTCTCTCAGGTCTGCAGATGAACCTGAATCTTCACCCTCTCAGACACAGTGTAACGCCGCCATGCCCTGCTCTATGCACTCAGGTAGAGTAAGTGTCTCTGTGTCAGCTTCATGCACTGATGGAGAGACACACTGCTTGTACTACTTTACACTGCAGCTTAGCTCCGTAAGGACATTACTATTAGTGGACCCCCGCTGATCTGATATTATTAAAATCCTGGAAAACCCCTTTAAAGTGGCCATGGAAAAAAACTAAAAGTGGCCCCATGTTGTAGTCTTGCCCAAATTGACAGAAGTCACTGCAACAAAAGTAGGCGGTGCCAGCAATACCATATTGTGGCACATTTTACTAGCCCAGTAGAGCCAAATACCACAGTATAATGCCCAAAAACTGCCCCTTTGTGGTGGCCAGTGCCAACTGCCACCTTCCATCCTCCTACTTCTCAGGATAGGAATACAGTTGAATTCAGGAGTCAGAAAGGAGGGCATCAGATCATTACCTGCCTAGTGGCCACAAGAAGGGCTAAGGGGGCCCCCCCCCCCCTGGGCATTGGCCCACCAGGAAGTTTCCCTATAGGGTCCATAGTCCATACAGTCCCTGGTGGCAAGTATGACCTTTTCCAAAACAGCGCCACCCCTGCCTCAGCATTACCAGTTCACCAGGGGGCACTGCGCTTTACTGGGCAGTGGACACCGCCACCGATACCATAGCGGAAGGTCTGTGAACACTTACTGAGGCACGCTGACAACTTGCACGTATATCTCACCGGCCGGCTATAACGGGCACGTCCCAGTCCTCTCCCGGTCACGCTTTTCCTGTGGGCAGCACGCACACCCCAGTCAGGTGTCCACTAACAGCAGCTCTCCTGCCTCAGGGACTCTGCGACCGTTACCTCGCCCAACACACAGTGACATCAATAGCTGATTGGCTGCGGGATCTGTCACATGTCCTCACAAACCTGAACGGTCCAATCATAGCGCGGGACGTGATCTCGCAGCGCTGCGTTTGAATGAGTCTCGTCTGTGATCGAAGCTGAGCGGAGGGCACCGAGCACTGTCATTGTCCAGCGGGCCGGACACGGATGAGTTGAGGCGTGGCGGGGACTGCTCCGGTACTGTGAGTAATAATGACTGTGTATAGCCTGTATATTGTACCGCGGCCACGTGATCTGTCTGTGCGGGCTGCTATGTGCCGTATATTAGGGTGCACGGTGTGCAGGGTACACACTTAGTAGGGCCCCTCCCCCACATAGTTTCCCAGTACCTGTGCATCAGACACTCTCAGGCGACATTGAACATAAAGGGCAATGTCCCATGTTTTTGGCAAGTTTACTTTTCTTTTTATTAATGGGGTTGTCCAGGGCAGCTTTTCATTACGAGTTTGTAAAAAAATTCTTCTGCTTAAAGGATTTGTCCCGGACTAAATAATTTTCCCTGATGCTTGCAGCCTGCCTCCGCTACAAAAATCATACTTACCTGTGTCCCAACATTTACGTGCGCTGGTGCTCCCACGTGTCCATCTTCCAGTCCGTGGCTTGTTCACTTCCTCCCTGGCATGGTAACATGATCTGTTGCAGGCAACATCTGGCTTCTGTGAAGTATCCACAAGAGAGGAAGGGAGCAGGTAAGTATGATTCTTTCCCTAGAGGCAGGCTGCAAGCATCAGGGAAAAAATTACTTGGTCCCGGACAACCCCTAAGCAGAAGAAATTGTAATAAAAAGTCGCCTTCTACCTCACCTACTTCATCTGACTTCTATGTCAGAAAAAGTGGAGGAAGTGCATATAATACAAAACTGTCTGCCTGCAGCCACCACTAGGGGGAGCTCAGTCCATAGTAATTTATACACTTACAGTCTCCATTACAATCAGTAGTAGTATTCTCATTGCACTGAGCTCCTCCTAGTGACGGCTATGTGAAAATGTAGCTTTTTCTTGTTGGAAAGAGATGGGGTTCAGTACTGCCCCTCCCTTCTGTGGGCCCATAGCAGTCACACGGTCCGCCGACCTTCCTGGCTATTCCTATGTCAGCCCCTCCTCAGTCTGAAGTGAATGATAACATAGAACAATAGAGGTGACAGCAGATAACGTTTCATTGTTGTTTTCCAGGTTGATGTGTGGAATGTGAAGACGTTGTGCTGTATACGGAGTCATCTACAAGGCTTATAAATGTCTCTGCTTTTGGAGCTTCTCAGACAACTCCTAGAATATCTGGGTGTCCCAGCTGAGCAGGTTAGTAAGTGTTCATATACCAGGGGGTGTGGGCATAAGAATGGGCACACAGGCTTGCCCGTCAGTCTCTTTCCATATCAGAAAGGGACAAGTGGCTGATTATTCTTACCGTTGGCTCCATACACATAAGAGCGAGGTCAGCTGAGCCAGCTCTCCCCTCCCCCAAAGATATCGGGAGAAAAGAAAGAAGGATCAGACATGTACAGTATCAGCATGCCCAATCCTTTCTTCTCAGGGAGATAAGCTGCTGCCGGCAGTGTCTCCTCTGCCCATTTAGAGCACATGCATGCTCAGCTGAACCAAGTAGCTGTCAGCTACTGAAGGAATATGGCCACCTTTATTTCAATGCCACATGGCTACCAGTAGTCATGATAGCCCTCAGTACATATACAGATACATACAGATGATGGTCTTTAAATGGGTTGCCTATTAGGGGATATAGACATCATAGAGGGGTGGTCCCCTGCATGGGAGCACCTTCTCTGAGCCAGTATTTCCTGCTACGTCCCCTGTATTATATTCTGCTGAAGTACAATGGAAATGGCTGGCTTGTTTGCGGCTTCCACAAGTTCTATCCTACACTCTGAAAAAGCAAAAATGGGCCTCCTAAGGCCTCGTTCACATGGCGCTTTTGAAATTGGAAATTTGACATAGATTCTGTGCCAAAAATCTGCGAGCAGATGGGTAGAATCCACCTCTCGTTGTTGATGGGAGGCCATGCTGCCCTTGCGGCTGCAGGTCATAAGCATGACCGCACCAAGAACACGTCCACCACTATGGGAGGCAGATTCTGCGCGACCGCTGATAGCTTTTTGCTGCAGAATTCACACCAAATTTCCGATGTGTGAATGAGACCTAAGCTGTGTATATGAGATAGAAAATAGCTTATGATCACCCTCAGGACTATTGTGAGTAATGACAATCCGCTGCCACTGAGCGGCCTCATGGTCACATCACAGCTCATGATATTTTGATTATATATAAAAGTTATGTTTATCAGTCTCTTACATGTTTATGGTATTTGGTAACAATGTCCAAATCTTGGAAACCCCTTTTGGTGCGGTTCACATTTTGAAATTTTTTTACACCAAAAATAGTGCAAGAGACTGTGCGATTCCTGCTGTCAGAAATCCTGGAACGTAGTTCTAGAGGATAAGACCACTTTCACACAGTCGGTGTTTGATCAGTGATTGTGAGCCCAAACCAGGAGTGGAAATAAGGAATAATGGAAAGATTTGCATCTCTTCTGTGTTAAGACCTGCACCTGGTTTTGGCTCACAATCACTGACGTGTGAAAGCAGCCTAAGAGATGTCTGATCATGTGGGCTCTGACTACTGGCACTCCCAGCGATCATGAAAATGGAGTTCTGTATGAGAATGGAGCAGTGGTTTGCATGTGGGACATCCGCACCATTCACTTTTACCTGATTACTGGAGACAACATGGAGTGCTGTACGTGGCAGTCCCATAAAAATAAATATAGAGTGGTGGTCCCAGGGGTTGGACCCCAAGAGATCAGACACTTATTTCCCTATCCTACAAAACCCCATTTAATGAATCTGCCTGTAGTCATTGTCCATCCCCTGTCTGCACCTAGTGATATGCCCCTAATGTCCACGATGGGAATACCCCTTTAATATTGTTTGGTTTTGTCCTAAGAATCATTTCTATTCTGTTACCCAGCTGGTGCCGGTATGGGAACGGTTTACTCGCAGACGCAGCATTGTCCGTGCTATAGCAAATCGCCTTCCTTCTGTGCTGTTTGAAGGCATTGACATACAGGTATGGTACTGAATACAGTCGGTATTGGCTTTTATGTGGTCATCTAGGGAACTGTATGGATTTTATATGTATAGTACTGCAGTGGACACAGGTTATGATGGAGGTATGTGAAACATCACTGCATTCAACAGAGGCTGCCTAGGTTCCTGTACAGATGTTACTACTCCACCGAATGATATATATATGTTGGGATCTGTAGTCAGGGTGGGATCGGCAATGATAGACTTCAGCAGAGACCACAGGTTACAAAATCCAAACAGTTTATATTCTGGTACGCAGTATAACAAAAGGACAGCATCCAAATGATCACTTCACTTGGGTGGTGTGGTGGTGGGGTGAAGCTGTGGCACCAACATAACATAAACAAAAAAATAAGCTCCTGCCCGTCTGGGCGCTACCTAGACTTGTCTTCTGTATCTCACTTATAGAGTCCATTTCACATGGGGGAATCGGGCTCAGCTAGCATCCCACGCTTTCTGACCTTGACTGAGTTTTGAAGCCTCTGTATGTTCCCCAGTAATGATCCTCAGCAGCCATACCTGGGATCACCTCAGGCTCGGGGAACTAGCCATGCTGGGTGTGAACTGGTGGTCCCTGTTTCTTACATGGGAAGCATGTGACCCTATGTGAATAAAGCAGCTGTGGTCATGTGTTGTAATGTCATGGCTGTGTCGGCACCTCTGATGGGCCCTGGACAATGTGGTCATGTCCTTGTGTGACACGAAGATTTACATACAGCTACAGGCTTTCCAGATCGGGGACTGTGGACAGATTTCACACATGCATTGCATTATTACGTTTATTTAATCCTTGTAGGAAAAAACCCTAAGGCCTCCATGTTTGTTTTTCTTATCCAAATATATGTTCCTCTCTAGTGCATCCCGGTTTTGGAAAGGAAGAACTATGGCTGGACTCGTAGTGTGGTTCGAATTATTGGAACATTGCTGCCATTGGAACAATGTCCTAGACCTCATTTCCAGGTTTGTGCAATCTCGACGCCATGTGCATGGTGCCCTATAGTTGACCCTTCAGATTGAACACCCCTGACACGGACTGCTCCTGCATGCCGACACTGTGAATGTCTGGTAGCTGTAGCTGTCAAATGTAATTGTATAGGGCAGGGATCAGCAACCTCTGGCTCCCCAGGTGTTGTGAAACTACATCTCCCATCATGCACACTTGCTTGGCTGTTCTCTGAACGCCCACAGAAGTGAAAGGAGCATGCTGGGATTTGTAGTTTCACAACAGCTGGAGTGCCAAAGGTTGCTGATCCCTGGTATTGGGCATTCCATATCACTAAGCCTTATAAGTGCCTCCAGCATGATCCACCTATGTTCCTGGATGCAAATACCTTGGTTGTCTGCAGCTCTGTGTCTAATTACATTGTCATTTGTGACATCATAACTTCTGTGACCTAAAAAACCCAGGTATGTCAACACAAGCACTGGTGCCTTACCAAGAATCCACCCTCTCCCCACCATGTCGTCATTAGCACTGACCCCGTCCCCATGATGTCATGCCCATGGCATGATCACCTGCTAAGAAGCCTTAAAGGGGACACACCAGATTTGCAGTATGGAATTTACCTATGGACTGCTAGCTGTGTGTCCCAATTTATAGGGCCAGCACCCTTTCTGATAACACTGCCCTTGTCACCAGTGATATCAGAATATCAGAATCACTGACATTGTCCATTTTGGCATTAAGTGATCACAAGCCTATTTCACTTGCATCACTCCCGCCACCGTTGTCCTTGGTGCTGAAATCAGCAAGGCAGTGTTACCATCACCTATGAATTCACACATAAGTCATTATTAACACTGGGTGCTTAAAGGGAACCTATCGCCAACTTTATGCTGACCTTTCTGAGGCAGTATAAATTAGTGACAGAAATGCAGATTTCAGCGGTGTGTCACTCACGTGCTAAAAGTAAGTGGTTGCCGAGAACCAGCATCATAATCATTGCAGCACAGGCCTTGAAAAGAGTCAAATCTACCTGAGTAGAGTCATGGTTATTCCTAATCTCCTGCTCTCCCGCCCATATGCTGATGATTGGCAGTTCTCTCCTAGAGAGAAAGGGAGAAAACTAGGTAGAAGATGACTGTCAGTCATCAGCAGGTGGGCAGGGAGAGCAAGAATTCATGAATAACCATGACTCTTCTCAGGTGGCCGTGACTCTCTTCAGGCCTAGTCTGCAATGATTGTGATGTTGGTTCTCGGCAACCACTTACTTT
Source organism: Rhinella marina (assembly GCA_900303285.1). NCBI lineage: Eukaryota > Metazoa > Chordata > Amphibia > Anura > Bufonidae > Rhinella > Rhinella marina. The sequence goes on along the minus strand of ONZH01018274.1, from coordinate 472,381 downwards.
TAACTTATAAATGACAGACCACTGAAATCAACTCACCTGTCTCTACCTTATTCTGCCGCTAGTTTGGGCAGCATAAAGTTGATGACAGGTTCCCTTTAAAAGGGGACACACCACACCTGCCATGGGCCCCCTCTTTTCCCAGGTGTAGCCACCACAAATGGCTAATCAGTTGTGGGTTCCAGAGCTTAATTTATAGGGTTAGGATCTCTTGTGATGTAACGCCTCCACCAGTGAAATTATGACCTTAAAGGAAACAGTGCAATTATTAAGATCAATTAACTTAGGAATAAGGTTGTCCTGTATGCAGTTTGTTTAAGGGTGCATTCACACGACCGTATGAATGGATCCATTCATGTCAATGGGGCCGCAAAAGATGCGGACTGTTCCGTTCTGCAGCCCCGTAAAAAAGATAGAGCATGTCCTATTCTTGTCTGCAAGAATAGACGGACAAGAATAGGCATTTTCTGTATAGCGTTGGCCATGTGTGGTCCGAAAATTGCGTAAAGCACACAGCCGCTATCTGTATTTTGTGGATCTGCAATTTGTGGACCACAAAACACGGTCGTGTGAATTCACCCTCAAGGGGTTGTAGTAGGTGCCAACCAAGGCAGATGAAGTTAAAGGGGTTCTCCGGGAATTAAGAAAATGAAAATACTTAAAGGGGTTGTCCGAGTTATGAAAAAAATATATAGTACTTTAAATCTGATGGGCAGCAATATATAACTAAGTTAAGCAAGTTTTAGGCAAACAAAATCTCTATTTCCTCATTTCCCTGGTTCTCTTCTAGCCTTTGTTTACATGCAGTAATAACAATCTCTGCCCCTCTCTGTAAAGGGAGTGAATACAAGTGCTGAGTCTCTTTACATCTGCAGCTGCTGTTGTAAAGCCTTCAGTGTGTTCTGGCTGAAGGGGTTAATGTTTTATCTGAAGGAATCCAGGGAGAGAGCAGATAGCAGCCCGGCAAAGCGTGGCCAGCACAGTGACGTCTCGTGTACAGGCTGTTATCTGATCTCTGAGGCTTGTGCACGAAACATCACACAGCAGGGAGATAAGCTGACATCACAGGTCATGTGACCCGGAGTTAAATCTAAGAAACCAGCAGCTTCAGAAGCAGAAAGTGTATGGAAAAGCTGTTGTATTTGACTAGTTAGAAACATACAAAGGACAAAAAAATAACTCGGACAACCCCTTTAAATATTACTTTATAATAAATATATTCTCAAATACCTTTCATTAGTTATAGTTATAATGGCTCGTTTTGTCTAGGGAGCAATCATCAGGAAAAACAAAATGGCCGCTGTCACATTAGTTCACACAAAACCTGTCCTGATCACACATAAGGAAAAGTTACTTCACAGCACTGAGGTAAAGAGCTGCCTCCTCCTCTCCTACTTGTCAGGGATTATCATCCTGAATACAGGTGATAAGAACTTCTGAATCTGAATCTCTGGGGAATTTAGTTCATGAGGGGGACATGAAGTATGGAGAGGATGAACAGGACAGACTGTGGTAATGTGGAGCTGTAGTTATGGAGACTGCATTCAAGTGCTGCTCATTAGCCACATCCCACCTCGTCTCATGTCTCCTCATCATCTCCATTCCCACAGAGATTCACCTGTATTCAGGATGATAATCCCTGACAAGCAAAGTAGAGAGGAGGATGAGGCAGCTCTATAGCTCAGTGATGTGAAGGTACACGTCCTTCTTTGTGTTTAGGACAGGTTTTGTTTGTACTAATAGGAAGGCGGCCATTTTGTTTCCCCTGATGATTGCTCCACAGAAAAAACGAGCCATTATAACTAATGAAAGGTATTTGTGAATATATTTATTATAAAATATTTAAGTATTTTAATTTTCTTAATTCCCGGAGAACCCCTTTAAGTAATGACCAGCGCTCCACTGTTTCCATATATCCCAGGCAGTGAATGGGAGTTTGGCAAACAGTATAGCACTGAAAGCCACACTGTTTGCCTGGCTCCATTTTACTGCTATGGGAGCTATTCAAACAGCAGAGTGCCGTCTGCTTAGCGGTTTTTGTAAGCGTGTCCTCCCATGGCATTTACCTCAGTTTTTCCCATCTCCGCCATCAAAGGCCGAGATGGAGCAACCCTTTTAAGTGCAGAAGTTTTGTATCCAGTTAGAAATGTTTAATGTCTATAATTTCTTCCTTGCAGAAAGTCTTGGGACCTGGAGTGTTAGAATCTGAAGAATATGAAGCTATGAAGAGATCTGACATCCCTTCTTTGGCAGATGCTCCATGTCTGTTGGATGACAATGTTATGACATACACTCGATTTAGGTAATAATCTCATTGTATTACTCTTAAAGGGGTTATGTAGGGATCTTCAGGCATTGCTATGTGTAATGTAACATTATTTCGTGTTACTCGCTGCACCCCAGTGTTATGCCAGAGCAGCTGATAAACTTCCAAGGATGTGGCAAAACTTGCAGTTTCAGCTTGATGAAGAATTAGAAGTCCCATCATCATCTTCTGCTTCTCTCATCCCTTTCCTCAATATACGTGCCCAGGATAATGTCCTGCAAACAGAGAATAGTGGTAGGGGCAGACTGGCCTATATCCTCAACAGTGCCCCCTAGTGATCACGTGATTTGATTGTGCCAACACGAACAGGAGGGGGATACTTTGATACCTAGTGTAGTGCTTTATTAGAGGGGTTCTCCAGTAAAAATGCCATGTTACCAAGTGCCAGCAGCCTGACCTACTAAGCCTAGGATTCAAACTGAGCTGCTCCCTGCCTCTGCGGTCCTCCACGCTGCTTCCGGTATATTCATCTTCCGGTGCTGAATGGGCATGGTTACATCTGCTGAAGGCAGCAGAGCATGTGACTAAGAAAACAATGTGGGGACCAGAAGATGTAGGCACTGAAGGCAGTTCAGGAGAGCAGGTAAGTATGAATCCTTAGCTTAGTGGAACCAGCTGTGGCACTTGGTAAAATGGCATTATTACCAGAGAACCCCGTTGATGTCTTTATAGTGATAATGATCTTTTTTTATCAGACATGATTTTCCATCAAACAAATCCATGGGAGAACTCCTCCTAGCGGGATCCCCTAACACAGATTCCGGATTTCTGACTATCGTATCGGGCAACAGAGTGTCTGAGAACAGTCTCCTTCCTGCAAATGATCATGCCATTCAGAAAATAGCAGCTTTGGAGGATGAGCTGGTGCAGCTTCGAGCGCAGATCGCTGCTATTGTCGCCATGCAAGAATCAAAAGCCACACAATCCTGTAAGTCAATGATATATTTTTATTTCTTGGTACAGTTTCATTAATGAAAAATGTACTATTAAGGAAGACTTTTCACCATGAAGTGTGGTGCAAATCAGTGACTGACAGCTATCTCTGTATATACACTTACACGTAGAATGCTATCAATAACTGATAACACCTCACCCATGTACAGCTATCAGTGACTGACAGCTATCTCTGTATATACACTTACACGTAGAATGCTATCAATAACTGATAACACCTCACCCATGTACAGCTATCAATGACTGACAGCTATCACTGTATACACACTTACACATAGAATGCTATCAATCAGTGATAACACCTCCCCATGTTCAGCTATCAGTGACTGACAGCTATCTATGTATATACACTTACACAGAGAATGCTATCAATCACTGATAACACCTCCCCATGTACAACTATCAGTGACTGACCGCTATCTATGTATATACACTTACACAGAGAATGCTATCAATCACTGATAACTCCTCCCCTGTGTACAACTATCAGTGACTGACCGCTATCTATGTATATACACTTACACAGAGAATGCTATCAATCACTGATAACTCCTCCCCTGTGTACAACTATCAGTGACTGACCGCTATCTATGTATATACACTTACACAGAGAATGCTATCAATCACTGATAACTCCTCCCCTGTGTACAACTATCAGTGACTGACAGATATCTCTGTATACACACTTACACAGAGAATGCTATCAATCACTGATAACTCCTCCCCCTTGTATAACTGAAATCAGAAAGAGCACATTTTCCAATTTATAACGTTTTACTGACCCTTTTCCCACAAAACTATATATAAAACTGTACTATATCAATCTGCTCAGCTCCTCTATAACATGCTGGCCTGAAGATTGCTCTGCATTTTGGGGTTTACAGTTCCTCTTTAATAAGTTTATTTGTAGAACACTAGGCTACATAATTATTTTATTACATTTCCTTTTCAGATACAGAATCAATATGCTCTATTGGCAGCCCGAGTAATGCCCTTCCGCCTCCATCTTTAGCTTCTACACCCCTTTCTGCACAGTTCTTACAATGTACAACACCAGTACCACCACCTCCTCCCCCTCCACCACCACCTCCAGCCCCACCTTCTAACCTGAACTCTGCAAAATCTGCCATCAGTCTTATAAAGGAACGTAAAGCTTCTCACAAGCGCAGCCCAATGGAAAGAGATACTGTGGATAAGCTTCCCAGTATGATGGATGTTTTAAAAGGCATAAATTCCATCAAGCTTCGTACGGTTGAAAGGTAAGATTATTTACCAGTGTTTTTTTGTTTTTTTTTTTAATAATTATATATAGATGACCCTCATATTCTTCCAATATAAGGGTCCTTCTGTAACTGTGGCCATACGTGTCTATATAGTTTTAGTATTTGATGATCACGTTTTGGTGATTATATATTTTTATTTTTACTGCTGTGCTGTCTCTAGTTTATTAGGCATTTGTTGATAAATGTAGCTGATTTTTCCTTCCTTCCTTCAGATCCCCTGGCGGCACACCCTTAACCCGGAAAGACAAGAAGAGACGTTCTCTCAATGATCCAACAGACCCGGCAGCTATTATAGCCCGCGCCTTAAAGCAGAAGTTTGCACACAGGCATACAGATGACTCATACGATAAAGAAAATAGATCTTACGAGGACTCTCCGTTCTCTAGTCCTGAAACCCCAATGGTACTGTATAGATAAAATGTACATAAAGCCTATGTACACCTTTGGGTGCAATTTTTTTTATTATTGTATTGTACTCAGAGGTCGCAATAATGCATGTACAATCGTCATAGACTCTTGTTCAGGCTGTTTTACTCCTTGGAAAAAGTCTAAGGTGTACCAACATGCCTTAGACTTTTTCCCCACATTCAGCAGCGCAGCGAGCGCTGTGAACGGCACGGGCAGCGCAGCGATGCTGCCTGTGCCTGAAATAGCCAATAGTAAAGCTCCTTACAGTAAGGAGCTTTGCTATTGGTTGGTTTGGGCGCGCCAGAGCGAAACAGCACCCTTCAGCAGTGGAAGCTGGCGGGAGTTGAAAGGAGGAGGGGCCAGCTCCCGGAGGATGCTAGAATAAGAGCGGGGCGAGCTGTGGGAGGACCTCAGGAAGCATGGCAGCGCCACGGAGGAGCTGAAGAGGACTCCTCAGAGGTGAAAAACGGTCCCGGACATCAAGGTGACAACAGTGTGTAATGCAGTGTTCGATTATCACACTGCATTACATACATCACACACCGCACCACATACATCACACACCGCACCACATACATCACACACCGCACCACATGCACCATACACATCTCACACTCATGTATGTAGTGCAGTGTATAGTGAATGCAGGCAGGATATTATAGTTAAGTTATAAAATACAATATATTGGACTGGACTTTATCACTTGGCTAGAATTGTCTGCTGTTATTTAGACTAGTAACTGTTCCCCCGCATAAATATCCACCTCTTAGGGCACGGTCACTCCAGCGCTATTTATTTCTATTGTTCTGCTCCATGGAACCCCTTTTTTTTTTTTTTTTTTTTTTTTTGCATAAAGCAATCACATAAGGTCATCTGTTTTAACATGGTCAATTATGGCCTGTACTATATACGTATATATAAGCCTGGACAGCACTTTTAATTTGAAATTTAGTTGGGGACACTGGCTACAGGCACAGCCGCTGTTTAATCTCTTATAGCCAAAGGGCAGTATATACTATGTGATGCAAACAAGTGGCCTTTCATTGCTCTGTTATGAGCCTTCTATAGACACTATAGAACTTTTTTTTTTATTTTTTTCATACAATTCAGGGTGACTAGGATGATTGGACTCAGAATGTATAGACCAGGGATGGCCAACCTCAAGCTCTCCAACTGTTGCAAAACTACAACTCCCAGAATGCCCGAACTGCCTACAGCTATCGGCCTACAGCATGGTGGGAATTTTACTTTTAAAACAGCTGGAGAGCCGCAGGTTGGCCATCCCTGGTCTAGACCTGTATTGGCTAGGCTTCTTTAGTCATCATCTTTTGTAATTCCCATGCAGTTATGATGAAGCTAACATGATCACTGTCCTCAAAGAGATCTTGAAAGACCTGTTAACAACAAAGTATACAGACATGATAAAACCACAGAACTCTGATTTTTATTTATTTTTTCCTGTGTTCTTCATTTGTAGTTTGGGCGCCACCTGCTAAAGCCTGTGGGGAAAAGAACTCAGAGAGAACTTACAAGTAGGCAAGTCCATGTGTGACGTGATGGGACCTGTTTTGGATGTTTTTTGGGGAAAACATGTGAATTTCTATTATTGCAAGTAGCTCAACATAACAGCCAACTCTTCTTTTTTTCTTAATTGAAGCCATGGGATTCTTTTTGAAGTTCATTTTACTGTAAAAGTCTGTTGGTTGCATCTTAACACTTGAATTGGTGTACAAAGGCTTTGGATTTATTTTTAAAGTTTAAAGTTGAATTCTGATGACCTATTATGGGTAAGCTGTGGCATAAATGTTTGATCTGCTGGGGTTCCACTAGTCAGAAGTAGATGGGGTCTCTTGTCCTTTATTACTGCTTTAAATGGATTTCTCTATCATAAGAATGATAAAGGTTTTAACTCTGGTCCCCGATCACAAGAGTGGGGTGCCCTGAGTCTCCTGTTTGAATCGAGTGATGATCATTCTCTATGGGACCGCCCACCTGCTGTCTACATGAAAAGAAATGGGGCTGCAGCTCCGTTCAACAATTAAAGCCGTATTGCCTATCCTGTGGATAGATGAAACGTTATGATTGGACAACCCCCTGTAAATGTACAGCAAAAAACATTGTCGAACCCTATAGACATCTGTAAAAATGCTGCTTCTTACATTTTAGAGTGGTAATGGGGGACACAGGAGCCATCATTTCTTCAGTTGTCGAACGCCTTGGTGACGGTTGCCCCAGACAGTATGCCATTTGATATGAATAGGATACTTGCTAAAATATCCTTTTAATACGACACTCCAGCCAAAAATAAGTACTACGGTCATGTTACCTACCAGAGCCAATCATTCTTTTACTCTAATCCCTGCCATGCACGTCTCCAATGTTCTTTCTACACCCTAGGTCCTTAACACTGTAGGGGATAATATGGTGGCATATTAATGGACTGTAGGGGAGAAATGTCCTTCCTCTGACATCACTTGGTGCTCTGCATCTATTGAATGAAGCTTCACCTCACACAATTCCTGCTCCGCCCACCCCCTACATTTGCTCTGCACACAATACTTGTAATATTGAGCCTTCTCCTTTTTGTGTAACTGCAGCTAAAGAGAGAGATATTGATTTCAATGTACCCGATAAATTTAGGGGGCGGGGAAAGCAGGAAGTCTGGGAGGTGAAGCTTCAGCCAATAGCTGTAGAGCACTGAGTGACACCAGAAACCCCCAGAAACGGCAACATTTTTCTGGTAACCTCTCCTCTTCAGCTCACTAACATTCAGCCATCTTGTTTTATTGTTTTGTAGAATAGTTTACAGAGCACCTAGGAAATTTGCATGTGAGGAACCAACGTGAAAATAATGGATGGCCCTGGTATGTTACATGACTGTAGCCGCTCCATTTTACCTATTATTAAAAATGTTCTGTGTTTTATTTTAATATATTTCTGTATTGTCACCTTAGACCAAAATGACCAGGTCAAAACTGATCCTGAAAGAAACACTGTACAATACCTAGAACTTTCTTGGCCTATTGTGACTTAACAACCATGAATCTCTCACTTTGTATGCTCTTGTCCAACTTTCATACATATTAACCAGGGATTTCTGGGAATTTAATACTGATGACCGATCCCCAGGATACCTCATCAATATCAAATTGGTGGGGGTCCGATTCTTGTCAACATTGCCAATCAGATGTTTGAAGGAGCTGCAGCACTTAAAACCACACCAAGCACAGTGCCGTACTTTGTATAATAGCTGTGCTTGGTATTGCTTCTCCATCCCATTCTCTTGAATGGGACTGAGCTGCAAAAAGTCAATGAATGAAATCCTATTCAGGCATGTATTGACTGCGGTGGAGGGAGTAGGGTGTCTAGGTCATCAATATTGAAGTCCTATGTGTTGAGAAAATTCGATTACTTTGGCCATACTGTGAATGACAAGCAGGAGAATAGTAGACCACATGTAACTGATAAAATATGGAGAATGCCTTTAAATAGCTGTGTGGGATAATTCTCCCAATGTAAGATGACCGTCATGGTACTGAATTATGGAAATTGGGGTTTAAAATGTAGTTTCTGATTGTACTAGTTTTTTACCCCATGTGTATATGGCAGCTTTTAATGGAATGTGCTTACATTACTGTGCAGCAATGTGTCCTGATGAACTTATGTTGGGAAAGCAAAGAGCTGTCTCGGAGAACTCTTGCTGGGCTTGTTGGCTGACTACTGATGGCTGTGTGCTATGGAAGAACTCATGCTTCATATGTTTTTACCTTATAACAAAGCTATTGCACTAGCTCATACTTGCAGCTTTTGTATTAAAGGTGTATACTGGTAACTAAAGGTTCTCCCCAGTCCACTGGAGACGGATATTACTAACTGATCGATGGAGGTCTGACTGATGGGACCCCCACTGTTACAGAGAAACGGGATTGGTCAGTTATTTCTGGCAGTCCCATGCAGATTGAATGGTGCTGCCGGGCGCTTGCTCTGTCTGTCGCTTGATGAAGATTGGGATACGGGACCCCGTTTCTCAGGATTTGTGCGGGTCCCAGTGTTCTGAACTCTACTCATTTAGTTATCTGCTATCCAGTGGATAGGGGATAACTTTTATTTACAGGTTAGCCCATTTAAGTTTTTCTAAAATGTCTGTTCTTTACATTATTCATTTATATGGTTTTAGCTATTTCTAGCATTTGAATTTGCAGTCATGTAAAACCGTGAGATGCTGCTTTTTTATTATTACACTTTACATGTTCACAAGGAAATGTTGTACATACTCTCGTTTTGTAAATAATTTTAAAATAAATTTGTTTTATCTCCAAAATTCTCTTCATTTCTTATTTTTCAATTCCTAGTACTAATTCCGTGATCTCCAAACCAAGGGACTTGGCAATATTCTCACTACATTGTTTTTGCGATGTATTAAAGTTTCATTTCAGTTGTCTGTGCTTTTCCATATGACTGCAGCTCATACTGAAACAGTGGAGCTTTGGGTTATGTTCACACGAAGCAAAAAATTCAGCGACTTGTAATTGTGAATGGGATCACGTCTGCACTCACACAGATGGCTGGGACAGTTGCATTCATTTATGTAACAAATCTGCTGCTTCTGCAACTAGAAGAGGCAGGTGGGGAATTAAAGGGGTTTTCCAGTTATATTACGTTAGCCCCTACCCACAGGATAGGGGATAAGTACCAGATTGATGGAGGTTCTTCTTCTTTCTTTGCCACCCATTTTGCGACTTGTTAAAAAGGCTATGTTGATAAATCTGGAATTAATCTACTTAACCCCTTCCTGACGTGACATATATGTATGGAGCATGTTGGGTCTTTAAAGATGGCAACCACTCCGGAGCAGGCACTATAGCAGCTGGGTGCCGATTACAGATATTTAACCCCTCCAATGTTGTGGTCAATTGTGACCACAGAATCTGAGCTCTTTTTTTTTTCCCCCCGAGAGCGCTGTGCCCCCGGGGCCCAAACTGCTCCCCCATGCTGAGACTGGGGGAGCCGTTCATTCGCTGTGGTAGCCTCGGGCCTTCTAAAGGTTCCAAGGCCTGCCACAGCTGTGTTCAAGGGATGTTGTCACTGAAGGAATTCAAGCTTCTAATCAATATCTTGGAACTTCACATTATCTACCTATCCTTTCTTCACTGGACTCCCTCCTACGGGGTCTGCCGATCCAGATCCAGACGGACAATGCTACAGCCGTAGCGTACCTCAGTCATCAAGGTGGACATGGCAATAATGGCGGAATATCCAAGATCCTGACGTGTACAGAGGAGTATGTGCTGGCCTTATTAGCGGTCCACATCCCGAGTGGAGGACAATTCGACAACAGACCTTCTGTGCAGGGAAAGCATAAACCCAGGTAATTGGTCTCTTCATCCGAAAGTCTTTGAGACACTGTGTCGCTGCTGGGGTTGCCTGGACCTAGACTGATAGCTTCCATGCTCAGCCACAAACTTCCCACCTTTATGGCTCGGATATGCACCCCCCTACCACATAGCTACATCTGTTAGAAGACATTTCATGTAATTGATTACCAAAGAATTCTGTTCTCTGCCAAGAACAGGACACATCAGAATGTATATGCATATGGAGGTAGAGATGTCTGACTAGAACATGTTTGACTGCCCAATAAAACCTCATTCTCCTACAGTCGGGGCCCTCTGGGTTTATTTGTTTTTAATGGCCCCCTTCTGCTGCATGCACTCCTTATTCACCCTTCCTGACGGTCGGCACAAAGGTTTGGCATCCTACAAAGCTGGATTCGGCTGGCTATTTCTGAAACCTACCACGCCAAAGACAGGGTGTGAGAAGTGCACCACTACGCATCAGTTCTCCAGGTTTGTAAGGTGGCTATATGGTCGTCTCTAAACAAATCCTCAAAATATTACCGGGTTGAATATCTTTGCACCTGGATGCCTCCCTTGGTTGCAGAGTGCTGCATATGCTGCAGCTGAAGCAATATAATTGCTGTAGGTTAAGCAGCGATATTATTGGCAAGAGATGTTCATGTTACTCTATGGAGAGAAAAAGTAGCTTGGAAGTCGCTCTTAAATGCCATTCTATAAAACATTTTTAAAAAATTGCTAACTATCTTATAAAAAGCCTTTCCATAAGAGTGAAAATTGTTTAAGCTGCAAAGGGAGGAGAAGCAACTACATATTAATGTCTATGGATTTAGAATGGGAAGTCATAAAAGCTCCTGTAGATGTAATGTTTAGGTGTCCCAATATTTTTGTCCATATAGTGTGTCAGACATTGTAGTATTTGAATTACAATTAGTAGTATGGTTATTAGTTTCTTAGGAAAAGATCAGCAGGTGTACCCATTGTCTCATTCCCAGGATCTTCAGTAACAGAAGATTACGTTGTCGCCAGTCTTGGTGATGATGCATGCCACATAGAGTGGCCTTTGTGCATTGATGGTCCTGATGGTGCCCTTCTGCTTTAACCCCTGATCCAGCTCCAGAGCTATGTGTACCAGGCCTCAGTTGGACAGCAGTACAGAAAGCAGGATGAGCCATGTACCCATGATTAGTTATGTGTGTGTTTGACCAGTTGGTTTTTGTACCTTGCATTTAACTGCAAATGTTTATTATAAAATTTGTAACCAGATCAACATCTGCCACTATGTCAAATTGTGCAAATTCTATTCACATTCCTTTATTATGTTATACCATATTGCTCCACTAGGGGGCATCATTAACCTAGAAAGAGAATTTCATATGTAATACAAACATAAAATTCACCTGATGGCAATTCACCAGCATGTGCTGAAGAGATTACACTGATATATATTGATATGGAAAACCTGACAAACAACATTTGGGTAACATTAGCCTCCTTTTAGGTCAGGCAGTAAATTTAAAGGGGTTGTCCGGGTTCAGAGCTGAACCCGAACATACCCAGGTTCTCACTCCGGCAGCCCTCCTGAACAGGGCATCGGAGCATCTCATGCTCCGATGCCCTCCCTTGCCCTGCGCTGGATCGTGCAGGGCAAGGGCTCTTTTGTCTGTAAACATTCGCTGCCGCAGTGAGTTCGGTGACGTCACCGGCCCATTACCGTTTGAATGGCTAGGGCAGTGCTAAAGCCCGCCCATCAGCGCCGATGATGTCACAGGGCTCACTGCCGGGCGGAAGCCTTCGTCTGGCAGAGCCCGGTACGTCACCGGAACCGGGCTAAATTCCTTTGCCCTGCGCTAATTAGCGCAGGGCAAAGGAGGGCATCGGAGCATAGGATGCTCCGATGCCCTGTTCAGGCGGGCTGCCTGGGTGAATTGAAAGATATGTCCGGGTTCAGCTCTGAACCCGGACAACCCCTTTAAGTACTCCCAAAGGGTGCTGGCACATGTCATGGCTGTGCTGTGTTTTAGGTGCAGCAAAAAAGGCATTAAAAAAACCCCAAAACGTATGAGGTTTTTGCATCAAAACACCAGCGGGTATGGAGCATTTTCTTCCAGCGACGGAAAAGACACAGCAGAAAAAAGGGTATATGATTGGTGGGGGTCCAACATCTGGGACCCCTCGCTGATCAGCTGTTTGGGAAGGCACTGACACTTGTCTATTTGATAGTGGCTGTGCTTGGTATCATTCTGTTTTCCAAAAATTGGCAGTCATCTCTAGCAAAGAAACATCACACTGCATTAAAGTCTTTCAGCACTTTTTAAGCCTCATTCACACGTCCGTGTCCGTGCTCAAATCCGTGAGCAGGTGATCAGTGATGCATCCATGAAGCTGTCCGTGAAGGTGTGTCCGTTTTTTGATGTCTGTGTTTTACTGACACTGAACAGCTGAAAAATTATTTTCAAAGCATCTCTTCTTAATGATCCATGAAACACTGATGCAACAGGCATGGCATCCTTGTCGCATCCGTGGTTTTCACGGACTCATTGACTATAATGGGTGTGAGAGATCCAGGAACACGGATCAAGATAGGACATGCATCCGTGCTAAAAACACTGACCCACGGGCAGTGCTAAAACACTGATGTTTGAATACACACATTAAAATGAATGGGGAAGTGTGCTGTCCGTGGAGAACACGTACGTGTGAATGAGGCTTTACTGCCTATTTTTAATTTATCATTTTAGTTCCCCCCTCCGCTATGACTTTTTTACATTTCCATCCACATAGTCATATGAGGGATTTCTTTTTTTTTAGGACCAGTTGTGTTTTTTTTTAATGCTACCATTTAATTTACATATCTTGCACTGAAAACCAAGACAAACATTCTTTGTGGGTTTAAACTGGAAAAAAAACACAACTTCCATTTTTTTTTGCTTTTGTTTTTATAGTGTGTACTGTATACTAGAAATGAGATGACAACTTCATTCTGTGGGTTAGTATAATTACAGTGATACCAAATTTCTATGGTTTTTATCATGTTTTACTACTTTAAAAGAAATAAAAACCTTTGAGAAAACGTTTTCTTTGCATTGCCATATTCTGACACCCATAATGTTTTTATATTTCTATCTACAGAACTATTTGAGGGTTTGTTTTTTTTGTTTTGTTTTTTTTTGCAGGGCTGTCGTGTTGATCTTATTGGTAACATTTTCAGATACATACTACTTTTTGATTACTTTTTTCAATTTTTGGTGGGAGCAAGGTAACCAAAATAGACATTTTCACATGTGGCATTAACTATTATGTTTTAATTTATTATCAATATTAAAAACAAACAAAAAAAACAATCAGATTAAAAAAAGAGCTGTCAAAAATGAAAGTTGGAATCTGGTTGCTATGGGCAACTAAGCCAGTTCTACTTTATGCCAATTTGATAAATGACCCAATATTTTCTATTTTCAATTTTAGTCCCCTTAGGGGACCTAAATATGCGATCCTCTGATCACTTATAGCATAGACTACAAATATACTATTACAATCGATAGGATTTTTACTGGCACCCTGGAAAGCCCTGCCACAGGCTGAGCTTAAAGGGGTTGTCCGGGTTCAGAGCTGAACCCAGACATACCCTTATATTCACCCAGGCAGCCCGCCTGAACAGGGCATCGGAGCATCTCATGCTCCGATGCCCTCCCTTGCCCTGTGCTGGATCGCGCAGGGCAAGGGCTCTTTTATTTACGTAACACACTGCCGGGCGGAGGCTTCCGCCCGGCAGGAGTTCGGTGACATCACCGGCTGTAATGGGCCGGCTTTAGCGCTGCCCTAGCCATTTTACTGCTAATTAGCGCAGGGCAAAGGAGGGCATCGGAGCATAGGATGCTCCGATGCCCTGTTCAGGCGGGCTGCCTGGGTGAATTTAAAGGTATGTCCGGGTTCAGCTCTGAACCCGGACAACCCCTTTAATAAGCAGTTTGCTATGACAGGTCTGGGAGTACAAGGCCCCAGGCTATCATGGTAACCTATCAGAGTGCCGCGGTTGCTATTGATTTTAGCATTTGAGGGGTTAAATGACCAGGATTGGTGTTCTCATTAATTACAGCCAGGTGTCACCTGTATTACACAGCTGCAACCTGGCACATTTGAACAGGGCTCAGCTCTAAAGCCTACTCCATACATTGACATTGCACCAATGACCTACAGTTATGTTGTGGTAGCTGTAAAAGTTAATGTATGATCCATAAATAATTTCCTAGAACACATCTAACTTGCTGACCAGGACTTGCATCCAGTGCATTCATTTGACCCATGCAGGCCACTTCAATTTGACCCTGACATGTTTCCATAAGAAAGTACTTAGTGCACTTTTCATTTTGGATTTTAGGAAATTACTAGTATAACGTTCTCTTGCCATCAGTACTAATGGGAATCCAGTAAGATTAAAAATGTTACCTTTTAGAAATATCCGTTTCATATGATCTGACATGGACTGCAACTGTGTATATAAAAATTAGGATTGTTTTTGAAGGGGGTTTTGACAAATGCATGGCCACATGGGTTGGCTTTTTCTGTGCCATGAATTTCACCACGTGCGTTGCAAAGGGTTAAATCTACAGCATATAAAGAATGTAAATTCCACACCACCGGTCAATTTCCGCTTTTTCTGTGGAAAATCGGCAGCATTTACACCATGTGTGGTCGTACAAGATGCAAGCACAAGGTTTCCATCTTTTTTTTTTTATACCAAAAAAGTGGCACGGGAGAATGATAAATGTTTAGTCTTCAAATCCCTCCTCCATTGTATGTATAGTGGGCAGATTCTGTCTTTGTTGCCCATTGCCCATAGCAACCAATCACAGCATAGCTTTCATTTTTCAAAAGCACTACAAGACATGAAAGCTGTTTTGTGACTGGCTGACAGTTTTTGCCTTTTAGACAGTTTCAGAAATCTCCCACTGGTCTCTATTGGAGACCAACAGGTATAATCTTTGCTGTGTATGACCGGATATGATGTCCGCAGCAAATATGAATTCCAGTGTGACAAAATACTGCGGACGCCACTACTGAGCCTGCAGAACCTAAGCGCATTATTCTCCCAGCAGCTCTGTACACTTGAAGCCTATTGTGTCAGCCTGTGTTTTTTGTTAATATAAATGACACCTGCTTTATGATGTAGATCTGTTGACCTCCAAGTTGTAGAAGTATTTAAAATGGAGTTAACATTCCCACAAAATAACATCCCGGGGGCTTACACAGCAGCTGGAAACACAGATGTTTTTAAGTTTGTGGTGATGCTTCTTGCACAATGTGTTCTATAAACCAGTATTTCCATGTGACGTGGAATTTACCACTTGGCTCACTTTCAAGATAATTCCCTGGACAAATGTTCCTATCCCAAGAAAACGTGTTACTACTTAGTAGGTTGGAAGAAAACAGGTGCTTCTCAGTTTGTATAGTAATATATGATTGTACTAGACCTACAGAGGGTCGGTCAGATCATTGCTAACAAGCGTTTGCAGGAATGCTCGTTAGCGATGATCTGCCTGTGTAAAAGTGCTGCCGTTCATCGGGCAATCACATCCTTTTATGCAGGATAAAAAATAGTTTGCCAGCGGCAGATCATGCTGTTTAATCATGCTGTGCTGTCTGCAAATAATGATTCTGTATGGGGGAGAGCGATGGCTTTAGCGATTACTCCTCCTCATACTGTGGAGGAGATTTCTGCATGTAAATACAGTGATCCCTCAATATACAATGGCCTCAAGATACAATATTTTCAACATACAATGGTCTTTTCTGATCCATCGTAAGTTGAAACCAGACTCAACATACAATGTCTCAGACCCAGAGCCAACCAACCAAGGCCACATCTCTGGTACAATAGTTGTATTAGTTACTAGTTATCAGCTATTCCTGACTGTTATATGTAAGGACTTGTTTTATCTGTCTTAGTTATCTGCTTATTGTTTTTAAATCTTCATTTTCTCTTATCTTGGATGACATTTTGGGGCTTTGGAACCGATTACTCAACTTACAATGGTTTCAACATACAATGGTCGCCCTGGAACCAATTAATATTGTATCTTGAGGGACTATTGTACAGCGGTCTCCTTCACTGATGAGCAGGCGATTGTCAGGAAGGAAGTGTTACAATCGTAATGCTCAACTACAGTTGTAATATAGCCCTAACTGTTAGTGGGTGAGATGAGCCACATATACAGTGGTGAAAGTTTGGGAACTCTTCAAAATTTTCAACATTTCTGCATAAATTTGACCTAAAAGTACATCAGATTTTCACACGTCCTAAAAGTAGATAAAGATAACTAAATCAAAGAAATGAGTCCAAAATATTAGACTTGGTTATTTATTTGTTGAGGAAAATGATCCAAAATCCTGTGAGTGGCAAAATTATATGACCCTTTGCTTTCAGTATCTGGTGTGGCCACCTTGTGCAGCAATAACTGCTTCTAAACATTTGTGGTAATTGTCAATCAGTCCTCGGCTTGGAGGAATTTTATCCCATTCCTCATACAAAACAGCTTCAACTCTGTTTAGGGCTCACACACACGACCATGGTTTGGGTCCACATCCGATGTGATGGGTCGGATGTGAACCCATTCACTTCAATGGGGCTGCAAAAGATGCGAACAGCACTCTGTGTGCTGTCCACAAAATTATACATGTCCTATTCTTGTCCTCATTACGGACAAGGATAGGCCTGTTCTATTAGGGGCCGTCTGTTCCATTCTGCAAAATGCATAATGCACACGGCTGGTATTTGTGTTTTGCGGAACTGCAATTTGCAATCACATTTTTACAGATGGGATGAGGTTTTGAAGCTAGAATGCAGTTTTTCCTTTTTCCAAACAGAACGTTTCTCTTTCAAACAAAAAAAATCTATTTTGGTCTCCACAAGACATTGTTCTGATGGTTTCTAGGTCCCCAGTTCCCTCAGTGCTTTGTGTTTTTCTTATGCGGCACAAGGTTCTTTGGGCTCCCTAAGGCTACTGGGCCCGGTAGCGACTGCTACCGCTGCACCCCCTATAGCTACGCCCCTGTTCAGATGGGCAGCAATGTGCTTTTTGTTGGGCAGTGGACTCATGAACATTAACATTAGCTAATGTGAGAAAAGCCTCTAGTTGCTTAGAGGTTACCTTGGGTTTCTTTGTGATCCCATGGACTATTATACACTTTGCTCTTGGTGTAATTTTTATTGGTTGACCAATCCTGGGTAAGATAATGATGGTATTGTATTTCCTCCATTTGAACACAATCTGACTATGGTTTTGTAACCTTTTTCAGTCTGATGAGCATCAACAACTCTTCTTCAGAGGTCCTCAGAAGTCTCCTTTGTTCATGCCATGATACACTTTCAGAAACGTGTTATAAATCCCTGTTTTTTAAAGAAAACAGAACACCCACTCACACCTGATTGTCATCCCATTGATTGTAAACACTGGACTCAAATTATCTGCTAAATATAAAGGTTCACATATGGATCTGCAGTGGAAAGTTGAAAAGGAGGGCATTGGGTAAGTCTTCTATTGGTTAATGTGAATTTTCTTTCTTGAACTGGAGTATCTCTTTATAAGGTCCACTACAGTGGTGATGCTTTCTTCTGTGTAATTTTGGATGGTTGTCTGAAAGAGAATTTCACAGTATTTTATTTCACGTGTCGTATGCAAAGTTTTTGAAAGGGTTATCCAGGATTTTTTTTAATTACTAAAAGCAGTGAATGTGGTGAAAGCATACTCCCTAGGTAAGTCCTTCACC
Source organism: Rhinella marina (assembly GCA_900303285.1). Lineage (NCBI taxonomy): Eukaryota > Metazoa > Chordata > Amphibia > Anura > Bufonidae > Rhinella > Rhinella marina. Next base: position 454,292 of record ONZH01018274.1, on the reverse strand, counting down.
ACTCCAGCAGTTTCAGATTGGTCTCTGTTTACTACCATGCGGCAACGAGTCACTTTACATATATAGATGACCACTGTAGCCAATAACTGGCATGAGGCCACTGCAGCTCTTATGAATGAATGCACAACACGTCATAACTGTAGGACAAGTCTACACACTAGCGGGACAATCAGGGCGACAGTGCTGGAGCCTTCAGCCTGCAACTTTACTGTATGTCTACAGATGCCAGACAGAGGAGGATTGTCTACATACTGATAGGGAACTTAGATTGTGAGCCCCAGTGGGGACAGTGTGATGCTAATGTCTAGAACAGAAAAAACTCCAGAGTAGAAAATGAAGATTATTCATCTTTATTTTACAAATACGGCTGTTGTTGTAACGTTTCGGCCTTTATGGCCTTTTTTAAACTGGTGCGGTTGGTGACTGTGTAAAGGATGTGTGCTGTAATGCTGCTCAATGGTAACGATGTGCGTGCACACAAGATAAGAGTGATAATGGCTCGCTGTCATCCCCACAGTCGCCAATGCACCAGTTTGGCCGAAACGTTACAACAACAGCCATATTTGTAAAATAAAGACAATCTTCATTTTCTACTGGGAACCCGACTCCAGTAAATAAGAAGCAGAGTGCGTCTAAGCTTCTACAGCTTCTATAGCTAATGTCTGTAAAGCACTGAGGAATATAGTAGCGCTATATAAGTGCATAAAATAAATACATTTTTGTTCTTTAACCATGTATGATTTAGCATAATTTATCATTGAGATCTCTTCCTTCTTCATCCACAGAAGTTCATTTATATCTATGTACAACGCGCTCCCCATTGAACTGTAAGGGGTGGTGTAATGATAAATGATAGCATTTATCCCTGCTTTATCTTATTTGACAAAAGTTAAACGAGATCTCGACAAAACTCGACTTTAATAACTCCTTCAAACAAATGGACCGCAGACAACACAGGACAACCTTCTCATATTTTTATTAGTTGTCATCTCATGACTTGATAGATAATTTACAGCAGAATTGTTGAAAGATACAGTTAAGTCTGTGATTTAATTCTTGGCATCACTGCATAGCAGTCACCACATTGTTACACAATGTTTTCGTTTCAACTTGACTCGTGTGACATATAAAATGCTCTACAATAATTGTGTTTTATACAAGTATGTGATTTTCTGTACACGAATAACAGGATATGCTTCACGACAGCCATTACCCAAAAAAGAAGAGACATTTACAAGACTAAAACAATCTTCATTTGACCCTTTCTCATTGCATTATATGACAAGCTGTATAAAAGTCCAGGGGTCGAGAGAATCACATTACAGATGATAATTTAAAACATACAGATAATGATAAAACTTCATATGTTAGAAGACTTTTGGAGACCATAGTTATTCTTCTAAGAATAGAAAAAAACCTAGATGTTCCCATTCTACAAGATCTAGAAACAACATGGATGGCCGTGGTAGATTATTTATTCGAGGTTGCCCAATGGCAGCCATAGAATATTTTTAAAAACATGTTAATGGCAAACAAGGGTAATTCTGAGGCCCACTTTTTAAGGTCGTGCACACCACTAAGGCAGGAAATGCAACTGCTATGCCCTTGGAAAAGGGGGTGCTACTAGATGGCAAGAATCTGTGCAGGACCCATAGGCCTTGTATTTCTTTTCCCCTCCAAACTGTTTCCATGATCCTTGGGCCTATCTGTGCTGGGTGGCAAAACTAGAAACCACAATAGGTTGCCCATTTTGATCTTTTTTATGGTACCCTCTCTTCTATATGTGCCGTTTGGCCGTTTCCACAGGGAGCATTTTCCTACTGTCGCACAGAGGCAATGCTGCTTCTAACTGACTGTATGTTGCTCTTCACTTGCCATCAGTGCCACCACTTTAAAATGATTACACAGTAAAGTGGTGCATAGGGTGATAGATATTTTTCACATACACGTTTTCTTGGCCTGCTGAATTCAGGAACACTTTATCCATAGGTTTAACTCTCAGAGCCTGCTGAGAGATTTACTTCAACCCCACATAACAGATGAGGACTGGCAGGCATAAAAACAAGGCATTTGCCTCTGCCCCCTCCTTGGGCATGCTTGTTTACTTCTCTTTTTCACATATGATGGCACACATTCAAAAATTTACAAAACTAACTTTAGTCAGTGGCAGACATAAACAATGCTGGTAAGTTTCTGGCCCATGTAAATGATCGTGTAGTATAAGACAATCCTAGAGGCAGATACAGCTTTCAACCATTATGGCTACATTCCTTATTATTATAAGATGCTGCAAGACCACAGGCCATATATTTTTGTTTGTCCTGGCGCCAAAAAGTTATGAAATTTTTCCAGCCCTGGCTACATCGCAGTGTTTGATGACAGGATGCTGACATTTCATCTGACAATTTTCATCCTGCTGAAAAGTAATTGCTGAAAGTTTGCTGCCCTTATGTTTTACGTCAATCTCTCATTAAAGATTATTCCTGTACAAACTTTAGAATGAGAACACATGCACTTCTGCTTAGCAGAAAGGAAAATCTCTCATATTTTCTCCTTGATCCTCAAGTGTCACAGCCTGATGATCCATACATTCACCTACAGGACTATATATTTGAGACCCATTTGACAGTAATTCCCTGGAATGCTGTAGGTTAACCGCAGGAGAAAGACTTGCCTTTTACTGAAAAGACATTACAGTTTCCATACAGGAATCTGTTTTTTTTTCTTTCAATAAAGTAATAATGTGGTAAAAATATTATTATTATACGCTACTATTATGTACACTCGGAATATATATAGAAGGTATAAAAATTTCTTACAATGCGTTTATAAAAAAAACCCATCTTCCTAAGGGGCACCTTGACTTAGATGGCTTGTGTTTGAGGGTTTTTTGGACCTAAATATTAATGACCTGATATCTGATCAGTGTGGGTCTGACTCCTGGCACACCCATGATCAGCTGTTTGACGGAGACATGGCGCTGGGACGAGTGCTCCGGCCTCTTCATAGTATACCAAGCACAGTGCCTGTATGGCAGCAGTACTTGGTATTGCAGTCAATTCACTTTTCTTGAATGGTTCAAGTCACAGGGCCGTTTTTTAGGCCATGCATAAGTAAAAAAATAGAACATGTCCTATTTTGTCCATTTTCATGTCCCCATACCATCAGAGGGTGCCGTTTTTAAGAAAGGCATCAGAGACAAAACATCCGTTAAAAATAGACAGCTTGGGAGTTTTTAATTGCTGTTTTTTTATTTTCGTGTGAATGTAGCCTTAGTCATCAGCTTTCCTATTTAAAGGAAACCAGTAATGTTGAAAAGGGTAGCATCTTATTGAGCAGGAGGATCTGAGTTCCCATCCCCACTGATCTAACAGTTATCCCCTATCCAGGTTGACGAGACTGTCAATTTCAGAGATCCTCAAGTAAAAAACAATACAGGCACTCAAAATGCGATTTGCATGGCCCAATTGTCGGAAATGAATGCTCGTTCCAGATAATTGGGCAGTTTAAATGTGCTGCCAATCACTGGATAAATTGGCAAAATTGGGTGAAATTATCGTATGTGTAGCATATTTAGTAAACGTTTCTAGGCAGCAGATCATGCTACTGTCAGTGGAGGAGACTGCTGCCTGTAAATGCATATATATACACCACTGACAAGCAGACAGTTATTGGGAATTCCCAATAATTGCCTTGAAGGTTGGGCTGTCTAAATCTGTTAATCCATCAATCAGCAGGGGTCTCGCTACATAAACCCCTACCAGTTCCATCATACGGTTCTCAGTGACATGTTCTATGATGAACATAGATGATCCTTTCCCATTTAAAGCCTTAGCATTCTTTTGTCTCAGTAAATCAACTGCTACAACCTTCACACAACAAACCTTTGGCAATAATGAATTATATTACAAAGCAACAATTTTGTGAGGGACTAATTAATATGGTTTCACACAACTGTACACGATTTTCCAATAGGAATTGAATGATTCTAATATAACATTCTGCCTGGTATTGTAATGTATGTGGTTTGTTTATCTTGGGAGACCAGTCGTCTGTCATGATAATGACTGAAAATACCATAACTAGGGCCAATGCACACTGTCATATTACTGGTATGATCCATAATACCCCAAGCCTAGTCTAGGCCCATACTGTACCTCAAAGGTTTGCTCCATCAGATGCTGAATTATGAAGGCATCCTCCTTCCTGAAGCATTGTTTCTTGGTTTGAATATAGCCCTACTTAGGTTTCAGTGATTGTCTACAACCACTGCAAAAGACACATTTTAGCACTTCAGTAAATAAATCCTCATTTGAAAATTATAACTTTGGGACATTTGCCCAGTGTTGATCAGGTTGGGCAGAATAAATCAAACCACATGCAAGATGATAGCTAACTTTTAGGCTAGGGTTACACAGTGAATTTTGCCGCTGCCAAAAGATTGCATTAGCGTAGCCTACATCATAGATAATGAAAGTGAATGGGGTCACATTGCGGCCCACATGATAGCTGGAAGAAATCTAAATCTGCTGAATATTTTCGGCCTGTGTCAACCTGCGGTTCAACAACACTGCTCTACTCCTTTCATGAGTTGCGATGTAGGCAGCAATGCACTGCGATCTTTGGCTATGTGACACGGAATCCTAGCCATAATCTATTTCACAAGAACATCGTCAAATTCTATTGGGCAACTTAGCAAGCTTTATTAGCATTTATTGTCTGCTGAGAGATCATTATGGCCTTCCCATTGTCTGTGTTATAGTCAATGAGTATTCTGACTTTAAAGATACAGTTGCTTGTCAAAATGTGGCCAAATCTTTACATCTGTGACTAGATTACCATATAATTGGAGGTATAGTTTAAAGGATATATTATAGAAAACCAAGTCCCTTATGTAATATTATCTAAATTGTTCCCTTTATAGACCAGACACCTCATGAGTACTACAACAGCAGAATGAACTGCATGCTAATACAGGCTGCTGACTGGTTCTGTTGGGTATACGGGTACATTCCCCACAGATTAGATTACATTCTAAATTTGTTTGCTGCTGAAGACGCAGATAACTTTTGCACCTTTTCATAGGGAACTAGGCCATTGGGCCCAGCCCTCCTTATTCCGGATGGTCAAAGTTATCCCCCTGCCTGCCATTGAAAACAATAGGAGGCAGAACACACGTTGTCCACACCAAAATTCTGGAAACAAAATCTGCCGTGTGAACGGCCTTTATAAGAAAAGATGCCCTAGAATCGTTATTGCATAGGGAAGGTAAGTATTTGTTAAAACAGACATGTCAAGATAATGACAGGTCCTCTTTAAGAAGCAAGTAGGACCTACATACTGTCTAGCAGAGGAGGTATATCACTAATAGCTCTACTTTACAAGAGCCATCTAAACTCTGAAACTAGATGTAAAGGGTTTGTCTGGGCATTACTAATTGATAACCTATTCAACTAGCTAATCAGGTTAGAGTTAGTTAGTCCGAACCCCGCCTCCCTGATGATCAGTTCTTTGGGTGTAGCTCTGTCGCTGGCAGTCTGCGCCAGAACTTAACCTTGTAGTGGACTTCAATGACAGCAGTGCTGCAGTGACAAGTGCTGTCCACTTGACGGAGCTATACCCGAATAGCTGGTCGACGGGGGTGCAAGGTGTTAGACACCCACCAATCACCTAGTCATGACCCTGATGATAGGCCATCACTTTATAAAGCCCGGACAACCCCTTTAAAGATGGATATACATTCTTATTCTAAAAAAAGTTGTATCCAAATATTAAATTACCATGAAAAGTGTGCATCCATTTGCACATCCAATGTGCATTGCAAAGAGTGAAATCTGTGGTAGAATAAATTGACACACTGCAGATTTAAAATCCGCACCACTGTGTGGATTTCATGTTGATTTTTTTTTTTTGCAGCAGTGGATGAGACAAAATATTACATTAGTCATTAAAGTGCACATTTATATGTTCTGTCGGATCCTTCAGTAGACCAGTGGACCTGCGCTTCTATAGTTCAGAGCGCAACCACAAGCTAGCCACAATCGTGAAATGTAATGCTCCCCTAATTTATTAGAAATGTGGTACAAAGTAACTTCATAAAAAAAGGATTTACTCTACTGGTGCATTTAGATTTGTGTCGCCATACTAGGTAGGCACTTATTAAATATGTTTATTGTAGTTCAAATGTATTAAATATAGACTTTACCTATATTTTAGCAAATTACATACACACTATGTACAGAGTCAAAGGAAAAAACTTAAAGGGTTTCTGTCACCAGTTTTTTCGGTATGAATCAGGCTGACATTAGAGATGTGCTAATGTCACCTGATTCCAAATATATATCTGTTTTATTTACTGGTGCCCCCATTTTTATATAAAATGAACTTTTATTTTATGCCAATAAGGCCTCTAGGTGCAAGGGCGTTACCCCTGCTCCTAGAGGCTGTGTTGATTGACAGGACCAGGCAGAGAAGAAACACTCCATTCACCATAGCTTGCAGGGACCTTCAATGATGTCATGACCATGTGATCAGTCACATGGTTAGGATCACACAAACAGCCTGTCTCCTCCTAAACCATGTGACTGATCACATGGTAATGACATCATTGAAGGTCCTTAAAAGCTATGGTGAATGGAGTGTTTCTTCTCTGCCTGGTCCTGTCAATCAACACAGCCTCTAGGAGCAGGGGTAACGCCCTTGCACCTAGAGGCCTTATTGGCATAAAATAAAAGTTCATTTTATATAAAAATGGGGGCACCAGTAAATAAAACAGATATATATTTGGAATCAGGTGACATTAGCACATCTCTAATGTCAGCCTGATTCATACCGAAAAAACTGGTGACCGAAACCCTTTAAATAAAAATACAGTATGAACTTGTGCATGACTGACATAAAGAGACTGTTCAGTGGGACTATAATAATCATTCAATTATTAGTTGGTACTAGTTATACATTTCTCTTATTCACAACTCTGAGACAACCTTTACAATATGAAAATATAGACCTTTTTGAGGCTTTCTGAAGTATGAGTATTATGCAGCACCTTAACATTTCTGCTCTTTGTGCCCTTTAATATTTGGGTATAATAGTACTGCTTGATGGATGCTACTTTAGGAGGACATAAAGGCCAATAGGTTCTATAAAATATAGCAGATTTCATATCTGCACCGTAAGACTGTAAATGCATCTAATCCGTTTATATTTTCCTAAGTCATAGATTGCTTTAATGCACGTAAAGGAGTTGTGGGTTTTTTTTGACAATGCCCTTTTTGTTAGAAAAATCCCTTGATAATATTAGCAATCAGCTGTATTATTCAGGGGAACCTGGCAGCAAATCTGCAGTGCTACCAATGGCGTAAAGAAGCATTAGATGGTGCCCACTGAAATCAGATGTCATGTAATACATGACATGAAGAAGCTTTTTGTAGCTGCACTCAGTACTGGCTTATTGATCCCAGATGAGGGATGCTTTTCCATTAGCTCAACGTGCAAATTTGAAGATGGGTTTAATAAACCAGACAACGCCTTTAAACCCAGGATACTTGTGAAAGCTCCGCACAAATGAAATTTTAAAGGGAACCTGTCATCAACTTTATGCTTCCCTCACACAGAGCAGTGACGACGCACTGCTCTGACGACGCACTGATTTCAACAGTGTGTCACTCATGAGTAAGTGGTTGCCAAGAACCAGCATCATAATCATTGCAGCCCAGGCGTGAAAAGAGTCAAAGCTACATGAGAAGAGTCAGGGTTATTCATAAGCTCCTGTTCTCCACACCCATCTGCTGATGATTGACAGTTCTCTTCTAGGAAGAAAAGTAAGGAGAAGGCTGTCAATCATCAGCAAATAGGTGAGGAGAGCAGGAGATTATGAATAACTATGACTCTTTTGAGGTAGATTTGACTCTTTTCAAGGCCTGGGCTGCAATGATTAGGATGATGGTTCTCGGCAACCACTGACTTTTAGCTCATGAGTGACACACCGCTGAAATCAGCGCGTCGTCACTACTTTATGCTGCCCTCGATTCAGTATAAAATTAACGACCGGTTCCCTTTACTGCTCCTAATACAGGATTGTTCACCAGTACTTACAATCATATAGGTGATATTACAGACATTCCAGACTATCTGGTCCAGATTTGGGACTATTTGTGAAGGCCAGTTTACAGCTTTCAGGATAGACATCCCATAGCAGCATGTTGTAAGGTATTTTATTGCTATCAGATTACAGAAAAAAAGTGGTTTGGGAAGTGAAGCTAGTTTAAAATATATTACTATCATTACTCTTCTTAGTAGACCAAGCATTTATGAAAATATATCCTGGCAGTCATCAATTATCACTTTTTTTTCCCTGTATGTACATTTTGATCTGATACACTGAACTCATACAGTACATGGGTAGATCACACAACTTGGACTGAAAGTGTGATTTTAGCACACTATATTGTAACTATTGATTCTAAGGCTGGCCATAGTTACTGGTTTGTCTGACTACTTTCTCCCCAAAACCATAATTATCAAATTTCAAACCAGTAAAGAGAAAACCCAGACTCCTGTAGCATTAGCTTATCTTCAGGCGAGACAAGAGAATTGACGTATTGTAAGTCTGATCCTTGTTTAGCGTGACACATGAAATTGTTAGTGGATCCACTGATATTAGTAGAATTGACCGATATTAATCTAATATGTGTGAGTAGCCTATGAGTTGCAAGTAGAAATCATGGCCAGCATTATCCATTGACTACAAATTGTTTAAGAAGATGGATTAAAGAATAAAATCTGGGTGAAGATTTCCTTTAAAGAGCCTCTGTCAGCATGATCAACCCTATTAAACCAGGCATATTGTCTGGTAGGGTTGATAATGCTGAGTAGAACAATCTAATTATTTCCTCTCCAGGGTTAATAAGTATGCACAGATATTAATTTCTATATTTATGTATATTAGGAATTTGGAGCAGTATGGGGTTGGCACCACTAGCACTGCTCTCTGTATGCCCCCTTTTAAATGACAGGGCTAGACATCTCGTCCAACCCTGGTTTCTTGCAGCAGTGGATCAGATGACCTCAAAAGGCAGCGCTCATCAGATCCACTGGGCAGGCACCAAGACACTGAGCAAAATCAGTGCCTGCACAGTGTATCTACTACTGCTTCAAAAATTTTGTTCAGTTTTTTTGCCAAAATTTGCAACATTAGCGGTAAGGAAGGACCGGCACTCACTTTTAGTTTCTTTTGAAATGCTTGATTTATTGCCACATATTAGTGACGCATTTTGGCACAATCCGTGCCTTCCTCAAACTAAGTAAGTACCGGTCCTTCCTTACCGCTACTTTCATGGGACGCCTGCCCTAGGACACGTGCACCACCTCGCTATCACCGCAGTGCCGATCGATATAGTCCATAGAAAATTTGCAACTTTATCCCTTTTTCCATCACCCTTATCACTTTTGTAAAACAAAGTGGGTGAGGCATAGGCAGGAGAGGGTAAGATTGCCAGGGCCTGACATACTTAACAATATGTGTGCCAGAAAAACGGTGCACATTACATCTATAATCCACACCAGCTCCTGGCACATGGGTGACCCGAGGTACACCAGAATTATTAAGTGGGTTTTCCAAATGTCTAATACCGATTACCTATAGGTCATCAGCATCTGACTGGTGGTGTCTAACACCCTGTACCCCCGCCAATCTGCTATTTCAAGAGGCTACGGGGCTCCGATGAGTGCTGCATCCTCCTCACAGCTTGCCAAGCACAGCACCATTCATTGGATAGCAGCTGTGCTTAGTATCGCAACTCAGCTCCATTGCGTCTAGGCCATGTGACCAAAGCAGCAGTGACCTAGGAAGAGACTGCGCAGCTCTCGCTGTGGCATCTTCAAACATCTGATTGTCAGGGGTGCTGGGTGTCAGATCCCCACCGATCAGATAATGATAACCTATCCTGAGGCTATGTCATCAGTATTAAACACTTTGAAAACCCCTTTAAGAGACGTGCGCCTCTTAATAATTGTAGTGCACCTCATGCCAGGGGCACACAGATTAAGACCAGTGTACAAAACAACATCTTAACGAATCTCCTCCTATGATTTGTCTTCATAAAATCCTGTATATATGCATGCATTCAAAGGTAGGAATTAATTTTTTTACAAACTACTTAAAAATAAATTGCACATTATTAGACTTTTTTTTTCTATCAATGTATCATCCTAATATTATATTAACATAAAAAAACAATAAATATAACATTGTAATTTGTTATACGTATTTGACCCGTCTAGAGTTCCCATAAACGCACGTACCTCACCCCCACACTCTTTCTATGGGTGGCGAATATTTAGATTTGAGGCTCCCTAGTGCATTGTCTTACAGAAGCTCCATGGTGGTGCAGAGTGTTGGAGCTGGAGAAGCTGGTGCAGATGTCACAGAGGTAGCAGGTTTCTCAATGTGATGGAGATTTAACATCAGGAATAAGAGGATCCTGAAAACAGTTGTCCAGCTTTATTAATAAATCTGAGCAACTGTGTTTGTCTTTTGTAGTACGGTAATTACAAAGTTGAAGGTCGGCATTAATAAAATGTAATCTTTTCTCCTGCTGTACAGTAGCTGGATTTTCAAGGTCTATGTGGCTTGGGAACAGTACAACACCCTATGACAAGGACAACAGCAGGTAAATGTACAATTGGGGCCTGTCCACATTTAGAATATGATCTGTTTCTGTGTTGAGGATTTTAGCTTGCTGTACAAACATATAGTATATATTCTCATTGACCGCTCTGATCAAGTGTTAACCCTTCACTAAAAAGTGATATTAGCAAATAAGTCCTAGTGTTCGATTTCTAAGTGACTATCCGTACAGAGACTGTTAAAGTTTGACCAAAGGCATTAGTGAATTAGGTGGATAATACAACGACTGAAACATTACAAGTTAAAATTTAAGGCCTTTATCTGTAAATGAGCTCTCTATTAGAAATAATCCTCTATATACCATATTTACACATGATATAATATATATTTTTCTTAAATGTAACAGTTTTCTGTTGACAGTGCCAATATCTGTACAGGTAGCAGTTTCCCAACTCATCAGTATTTTGGCATGGGGATCAGTAGCTCCGTATATACAGAAAATAGAGCAGATACAGAAAATAGAGCAGATGCAAAAATATATCTGCTGTAATGACATTTATAAACTCTTTGTGATGAAAATGAGGTGTAAAAAGCCAAACAAGTCCAGCTAACAGTTTATTCAATCTCTCCTTTCAGCGAGAGTCGCTTGTTAAATTCAAAGTGGTGTGAAAACATTCAAAGGTGTCTGTACATTTGTAGGGTAGTGTGGCTAGTGCTTCATTCAAATCTCTTCTTCTGATCTACATAATATAAAAAGTAAAAATAAAGACAATATCTCGCTTGTGATACTTTACATAATAAGAATATAAAGTTGTCTTGTTAGATAGATCTCTTTTTGAGTCCAGTTGATGCTGGTGTTTTTTTCCCCTTTATGCTGTGGTTTTGTTCGTTATTTCGTATTTGCTTTAGTGAACATGGCTGGATGTCACTCAAGAGGTTGGGGGTAGCTTGCAAAAAGCACTATATGCTGCTACATTAGTCTGCATATGGCATCCTCCAGTTGGAAGGTTCATTCAGGAGAATCCACCTATCCTGGTGTCCTCATGTCTAATCAGACAGTTTGATCATTAGAAATTAGGGTGCTGGTCTTGCCCACTCTGAAGTAAGTGAGAAATGCTGAAAAGGCTGATAGAACATGATACCAGACAGGGCAGTAGGCAACCACTGTTACCCGGATTACTATACGCCGCTTCCTTCTGACCTCTCTTAGACCTGTTGTGAAAAGCAACAACAGCCCACCTGAGGTTTATATGAATCCCTCTTCATCGAAAGCAGCTAAGAAAAAGGCAGCAATGACATCAAAGGATCTGGTCTCTAGGGAGCTCCACCTTCACTGATCTTTTGGTCATCTTTTCCTTCAGTAACTGGCCCCAATCGATCATTGCTCTTGCTGCGCTGCTTATGTAAAAGGGCTCTCCACTTGGACTTGTTCTTCCTGAGGTGATTTATCATATTTACAGATAGAGGAGTGTCTCCAGTGAATCTTGCCCATTCCACAAACAGTGGCTCTGCAATGTAGGTGATGAAACCTAAGGACAATTGAAAAGAAAATAAGTTTGAGAAAAATGCAAACTTGGATCTTTTTCAAAAAAATAGCCTTTTCGGCCCGGAATCTAATCCAACAATTTCTCATAAATAGCTTGGCTATTATGATCCCTTTCTAGACCTTAAATTAAAAAATAACCTTTATTTATTTTCTAAAAATAAACAATTATTTACTATTTCCCCACGTGTATTGAACTTAAAACCACTTGTAGCAGATCGGTTGGTTCTGTTCTAATACACTTATATGGAAAAGGGTCTCTGTTTAGAATAATGTTCCTCTTGTTAGACCATTATTTTAAAAGGACATTTATCTTCATGTCCCATTGGATCCTAAAGGTCAGTATCCTAGATCACGTCTGATCAGGATCTCTACTGTTTATTTATTATATCCCTCCGGATCTCAATATAGGCCAATGCCCTATATCGGGCTTCTGGTCTTATTTACAAACAGTACCTATTCCTCTAATATCTTATCCTGCCTTGACTTCACTCGGACGCCTGATGCGTTCCGACAGTCACCACCGGCTGCTACAGCAAATTAAAAGCACACAAACAGTAGCTCCCCCAACATGTTTCACCACCTAATGTGGCGTCTTCAGGGGTTAGGGTTTTGCAGCATTGCGAACTCTGGCAGTCTGTTCCAGCAGAGGAACAGGCTGCTGGAGTTCATAGTATATCTGGCATAGCCGCACACTGCCGCGCATCACCGAATCCCCATTGACTATAATGGGGATGTAATAGAACAGGCTGCTTTCTGGCATTAATGCTGTCTTTTGGCCGGACAAAAGATATTGCATGCAGTACTTTTTGTCCGACTGAAAGCCATCATTTATGTCAGAAACCGAGCAGATCTCATTATACGTTTGCTACACATTATAAACTGCACCATACTGTACTTGTGAACCTTGTCTTATTCTTTCATGTAAATGTTCCTCTGTTTAAAGAGGACCTTTCTTCACTCCTGACATGCCTGTATTTAAGAGCTTCATGCATCCCCCATGTAATAACACTCATTCCTTTGTTATTTCTACTAGAAGTTATGAATGAATTGCTAGCAGTCTGCAGTAAGGGTACAGAGTAACCAGTTGGGGTAGTGTATCTGCACAGACTCACTGTATCCAGTCAGTGCTTCAATTTTCAGCCTGTGCAGGTACACATCCCCAACTGGTAACACTCCTCTGTACCCTTACTGCAGACTGCTAGCAATTCATTCATAACTTCTAGTAGAAGTAATAAAGGAATGGCACAACACAGAGCCATAAGAATAGATGTTCCAGAACTGATATTACATGGGGAATTCATGAAGCTATTACAACAGACATGTCAGGAGTGGTGAAAGGTCCTCTTTAAGATGTGAAAGGATAAATGGTGAAAAATAAACCTTACTCATATTACTATTCCTCTACCTTCCTGAGCTATGTCAAGAAATTAAAGATGACTGGAACAATTTATTGCGCCCGGTTAAAATGTGTTACTAATTAGATATGACAATGATGATTTGGTTTTAATTGTACTTACCAACTTGTATACTGGGTATTGAGTCCTTTTGTTGATTGCAAAGCGGGCTTATTTCTAGGCCAAACTTCCGTTCAAGGTCTCCTAGGCAAAAGATAAAAAAATTCATTTTAGCCATTACCCTGCTGCCTGCATACCCATTACATGCACATTGGGAGTCTAGATATAAAATTCACAGCAATAGAGAGGCATTTAATAGGCTGCTTCACCCCTTTCAGATACATACGCTGGAAATGCAACCGCACAATGTAATTTAATGGGTTTAATGTTACAATTGTGAGGTAGAAATGTAATTGTACACATAGCATTCTGGCATGGCTTTGTTTAAAAACCCAATATAAGTTGCTCAGTAACCCTGATTTCAACACATTTATGGCCAGGTCTCTGAAGCCCACGCTACTATTCATGGCATGGTCTTTAGCATTGAAAGAGGACCCTAGAGAAGAAGCATTGGACTGGGACAACTACACAGAAAATTCCAAAATCCAAGTGTGCAAACCTTGTGGCATCAGACTGGAGGCTGTAATCACTGCCAGAGGTGATTCAACTAAGTCCAGAATAAAGGGTCTGAATACTTATGTCAATGCAAGATTTTTGGTTTTCTTTTTCAATAAACTGGCAAAAATTATGTTTTTTTTTTAAATTATGTTTTCACTTTGACATTATGGGGCATTGAGTGGAGAATGACGGGGAAAAAAAACTAGATTTTTTTTTTATTTTAGCACAAGGCTGCAACATAACAAAATGTGAAAAATGTTAGAGTCTGAAGACTCTGAATTAATTGTACATGTTCAGGAGGAATAACAGGGTTATGGTACAATGCTTAATTGTAAAAAAACAAACAGAACATAATTGCTATTTTACAGGGATTGCAATTTACTTAAATATATCTGTGAGAAGAGTTTCCAGGTCCTCTTTAAAGGGGTTTTCCCATTAACCTATACACAGTGTTAAATCGCTGGGACCCTTACATATCACTAGTCTCAGGCCTCTGTTCCTCCTTAGCAACATGTCCACAGTCGAAGGAGTTGTATAGAGTGCAGGTCCATAAAACTCCTTGGATAATACGGAAACAGCCATGTGAGACCAGAGGAGAGCTCCAACCAAAGTAACCTTCTTAGTGTTAGGCACTGTATCCCAGTAAGTGCTAGACGTGCTCACTTATCAAAACCTAAGAAATCTGCTCTGGAAAAATGAAAGCTGCACTATGGTTGATACAGGCAGTTTTTTTCTTCTTAGATGTGGCTCATGGTTCTCATAACCATAGCATCCACCATGCCACCGTAGTTGTCAATGGTCCTTAATTTGCAGGGACTGTCCCTAATTTTCAGAGACAGTCCTGCTAATTCAGGCTGTCGCAGGCCAAAATCGACCCATAAGTGGGAAGTCCTATGTGGGTTTGGTACATTCCTGGTGCTGGTGCTTAAAAGTCCCGAATTTACTAACAACAGGGTTCGTAAGTATGTGCCACTATAACAGTTAAGACACAGGGTTGTTTCATGGACTTGACTGGTGTAGTTTTTTGCTTCCTGTAGAAGTCGGTATAGTAGATGCCTGTGTACAAGGATAAGGAAGCCCGTGGTACAGTGTACTGGGAATAATACATCCCTTTTTCTCTGTCGTTAAAATTACAGGAAGAACTCCCAGCTCCAAACTGATGAAGGTTTTCCTTTCTCATTTTGATGAATGATGGGCAGGGGACTGGAGCTACTAAACTCCAGTGTGAACACAGCCAGAGTTTCCGTTGAACAGCTTATCTTACCCACTGCATAATTACAGAGATGAAGACAAGCAATGCTAATTCACTTTATCCTGAGATTTGGCTTTGTCCTGAGAAGATCTTTTAAACTTTGTTAAAAAACATAGATGGAGGTTATTGGTTTGGCCCAGCAATGCTGGAGAAGCTGCCATCAATTCCTGGCAGTATCTAACCTTGTCTGTAGAATTCTTCACAGACTCTCTCACTCCACTGCTTGCTCAGCTCCCACACACGGCATGGATTGCAGATGTCAGCACACTTCAGGGCAATCTGAAATTGCAATTCGATACATGAATAGTTTTATAATATTTAATAATCATATGTCAGGTCTCATGTCTGTACATACAGTTCATGTCTTATATTGGCCTATCCTATTCCTTTTGTCATGCTATACTATACTCTGATGCTCTGAAATGTACAATGTAACATTTTGCAGGGATTGTCTGTTTAACGTTTCAATGCACCAAGCAAAGCACT
Source organism: Rhinella marina (assembly GCA_900303285.1). NCBI lineage: Eukaryota > Metazoa > Chordata > Amphibia > Anura > Bufonidae > Rhinella > Rhinella marina. The sequence goes on along the minus strand of ONZH01018274.1, from coordinate 438,366 downwards.
TGGCTCTCTCCTCATAAACACTGGTAAAGTTAAGTAAATGTCTGTATGATGATCAAGCCAAATAGTTGCCCACACGTTAGGCATGTACAGTGTTACCTCTGTGTGCAAAGACAAAAGTAAAAGCGACACCTTACTGGCAAACCAGAAACATTATAACTACAAGCTTTCACAGACCCAAAGTTTTTCTTTTTCTTGTGAAACCAGCCTGTACTTTTAATGTTTCGTGTTAGCCCTTTAACTCAAGCCAATGATCAGGAACGAAAAAAATACTTGTTCCTCATCATTGCCCCCTGTAAACATGCCACCAATCACCCAATAAACAAACAAATGCTAGGTGATCACATTTTATATGTGGAACCAGGATCAACATTTGTCAGCAGTACAGCACCCCATGTAAACGGGGGATGTACTGCTGACAATATGCAACTGAATTCACGATTGTCATAACAGTCACATATCTCCTATTCTGTTTGCAAAGGGCCATGTGAAAATTAGTGCTGATTGGCTTCTATATCATCGATCGGCACTTGTTCAGCGGTGATATACACTGTGTAAAAGGACCCTAATCTATCACTCTTATACTTTTTTTGACACAAAGGAGCAGATTCACTAATCTTAATAATTAGAAAGTGTAAACTTACACTAGACAGTCTAGAAATGTGACAAATTTATCACGGAAGCTTATGCTGTAAATTTGTTGCATCTTTAGACACTTTTGTCTAAAATTACACCGCCTAATAGTTGATTTATTTTACTCCTACTTTATTTTTTGCAAAGAACTGGCACAATTTTGATACACCTAGGCACATTTTAAGCCACCTCCTAAGCCATGCCCCCTGTGAGGCAAAGTGCAAAAAAAGTCTAAAACACCTAATAACTGTGGCATGTACGCCAGAACATTGGCTCAGTTTGATTATTAAATCTGCCCCAGTGTATTGACACAGAGATTGTGCCCAACATGGTCTGTGCCCTCTCAGGATATACAATGCAATACTTGATAGGAGTCAAACTTCTCATGGACATTCATGCTTTAGACTTGGATATTTTTATTTGTTTTTACCTGCAACATAAAATGCCGATGGTCTGAATCTGTCAAGATGAGATCTTTGTTGTCAAGGTGATCTTTAAATCGGCCTAGAAACTCATTCTGACGATTGATGTCTGTCGATAATATTAGAGAACCCAACTGCTGTTCAATATCAAGCCTGAAATAACATCAAGTGTTTAAGGTGAGTAATGGGATGCAAGACACATAACCAGAAGATGCTTCTGTCTCCTTATGTGATGTGATTCTATAAGGTTAGAATCAAATGATGTTTTTGGGCAGTTTTAAATGCAGTTTTTGAATTAAACACAGGAGTCTTGGCTTTGGCCTTAAAATGCCTTAGGGGCTGTGTACATAGTGCCTTCGGCTGCAAGTCGTCTGGGGGCCATGCGGAATGCCATCAATTTCAATGGTAGGCTCCATTTTACATGTTCTTTCTTGAAATGTTTGCGGCAGCGCAGTCTCCCATAGGTAACAAAGAAGGGCAGAGTCTGTGCAGCCACCTCATGGCTTTTTTCCACAGAATCTAAGCCAAATTCTGCCAGCTAAAGAAAGGCCCCTAGATTCCAGATTCTGGATGTGGGTCGTGACCCAAACTCAGCATAACAGATCCCTATGATGCAGTAGGTTCAGGTCATTAAACCTGTGATCGGTCCAGGAGTCTAGACCCAGCTTGTTTCATCTCATCAAAGCCACCAACAGCAATGTAAATCATGATCATATTTCATGAACCATTCCACTGTACATTATCTTACACTCTATGTTCCCCATATATGTATACGCGGACCCCGTACTTTAATCCTTCGTAGTCCCCAATCTGCTTTAGAGTTTTTAATTATTCAAGTGTTAGTTACGTGGGGGTTTACCAGGCAATTGCAAACCCTTTTCTAAGTCATTCTGTTCGAACCTGACCCAATACATATGTATTATCCCTACATTTCACCACCAGCTAGGATGGGCTCATAATAGTTTTTACTTTATTAAAACATTCTAACAGCTCCTCTCTGTTTCTTTGGACTCAGACTGATATCGGAATGAATCATTCCTCCTCAGTCATCATTTCTTTCTTTACTGCAGTACGAAGATGAATTTCGTCATCATTTTTTCATTTAGAAACTCTGGACACGCCATGTGGCTGGTTTACTCATCTATATCCCCAATGGCCCTCCCATTTGACATCAGAAATATTTCCTGCAAGTTTTTTGTATATTTTCTTTCTATCCACAAAGAGTATGAAGAGAATGACCTTGTGTTTTAGGGCGTCTTTTTTACATTTTAAGGAAATATACAAATATCAGAGTTCCACTCTTTTATAATACTTACGTCATTTCCTTTGACAAATGTGCAAATAGCCTTGATTCTCTCAGCATGCCAACAGTGGACCTCCAGTGATGGTTCTCTAAAACAGATGTGTTCTATGGAAGGAACACAAACTGCATAAATATATATTGTCAAAGAAGGATCACAGAGCATTCATAATGCAGTCACTATTATGGGGTGTTTATGATGTGCGGATACTATTATGAACTTACAGGAAGGTTAGTTATTATTGATTTATTATGTATAATGGAGTTACATTTAATATTACATTTAACATCTCATATCTGAATTCAGGTATGACACAATGTACAGCAACCTTGAAGGGAAGCTTACGTGACTAGCATTTATTATATTGAATACTTCAGTGCACTTGTTGATGTCTATGATTCATTTTGGGGGCACATGCACATACATCATCATCAGTGTCTGCGGGCTAGCGCACTTTGCGTACATTTCTACTGAAGTTTTCATGCATGCACATCTTGCCTGAATGGATGTTGCTATTGTGTATGTGATAGGGATACTGATCTTTGTATACTTTATACCCTGCTAAATCAGCAGTCTTGTAGGTATTTTACATATTACTAGATTTTGTACATTGCCTTATGAAATTTCATGAAAAGGTGTATATAGGGATACTCAAAAAGAACCTGTCAGCAGAAAAATGTTGCCCAATTTCAGGACAGCTCTGAAGAGATCAAGTGCAGGAACGTTTAATCAGTTTAGTCCTTTCTGTGATACACTTACACGTACTTAAAGGGGTTCTCCAAGTTATATTTATTGATGACCTATCCTCAGGATAGGTCATCAATAAATATAACTTGGAGAACCCCTTTAATGCTGGATTGTGATTAGGTGTAACTGATAGTTTAGACGGTTTGGACAAAGAACAATGCAGCACTGCAGATTAAAGCAACTCTGTCACCCAGATCAACCCGACCCTACCCGGCATATAGTCTGATAGGGTTGAAGACGCCGATTAAAACAATACCTGTCCTATGTCTGTCGATGATATTGTTGCGGAGAAAAATGAACTTTTAAAATTATGCAAATGAACTATTCGAGCACCAAGAGGAGGGCTTATGCAGTTCAAGCACTGCTCCTGTGACACCCTTTGGTGCTCCATAATGATGCCCCCCTGCCTTTAGATTGACAGGTCTAGACTGCATTCGTGTCCAGAACGGTGTACACGCACAACATCTTCAGCTCCATCCCTACAAGCGAAGATGTGCGCATGCGCCGTTCTGGATACAAGTGCAATCTAGACCTGTCAATCTAAAGGCAGGGGGGCGTCATTATGGAGCACCAAAGGGTGTTACAGGAGCAGTGCTTGAACTGCATAAGCCCTCCTCTTGGTGCTCGAATAGTTCATTTGCATAATTTTAAAAGTTCATTTTTCTCCGCAACAATATCATCGACAGACATAGGACAGGTATCGTTTTAATCAGCGTCATCAACCCTATCATACTATATGCCGGGTAGGGTCGGTTGATCTGGGTGACAGAGTCACTTTAAGGAAATCACAATCTAACAATTAAAATTAGTGAACGTTTACATCTCTGCACTCAGCGTCTCCAAATCTATTAAACGGCGCCTTCACATCAGGCAACATTTTCATGCTGATAAGTTCTTTTTAATATAGCTAATAACTGCTAATGGCGATACACATGGGGATTCCAAAAAACCCATGGCTCTGCAGATTTTGTATAGATACTGTACATACTTTTGTTTGGACACATGAAGCTCACATATTCTTACCTGGTACAGGCTGGCAAGATGATGTTTAGTTTTTATCAAAAATGGCTGGTTTACTCCTGGATGATCCACATCGTGTGCAGCTGCTGCCAGCAGCCCGAGCATTATGTCCAGAGGAGTTAGGTAGCTGGCAAGCTGTGTGACGTAAGCAGATGATTACTTTCTGCAAGCAGCAGTTAAATGACCTAATGGTAGCAGTATCAACTTACATGAACATAGCAACCTCCTCGGCTAGCTTCTTTAGAAATATTAATGAAGCATCCTTCAGGGTATGGCTACACAGCGCCATGTGTCATGCGACTTTTCTGCAACTTGCTTTTGCGCGATACAGCCATACCCTCGAAGAGGCAAATGACATACCTATGTGTCATATCTATAGCTAAATATTATAGAAAACAGGTCATATGCATTGCTCTGTATATTTCCTGGAGAAACCTGCAATTGCTATAGCTCTAAACACAGCCATTTTGCCCATCACTTAACCCCTTTCCTTAAAGGGGTTGTCCGAGTTATTTTTTTGTTCTTTATATGTTTCTAACTTGTCAGGTATAACAACTTTCCCATATACTTTGTGTTTCTAAAGATGCTGGTTTCTCAGAGTTGACTGAGGGTCACATGACTTGTGATGTCAGCTTATCTCCCTGGTCTGTGATGTTTCGTGTACAAGCCTCAGAGTTCAGATAACAGTCTGTACACGAGAGGTCACTGGCCACGCCCCCTTTCTTTGCCGGGCTGCTATCTGCTCTCTCCCTGGATTCCTTCAGATAGGAGACATTAACCCCTTCAGCCAGAACACACTGAGGGCTCAAGACTTTACAACAAATAGCTGCAGCAGTGAGAGGAGACAAATGCTGGGCAAGGAGCTATAGAGGAATTGTACAAGAACAGGTAGGGAGAATTTCATGTGTGTATCAGCAGTGTCATTGTACAGCTGGGACTTGAAGTCCTACACATACAACATGCTGCTGAGTATTCCTGCAGGCAGACATGTCACTCAGCACTTGTATTCACTGCCTTTGCAGAGAAGGGGGGAGGGGCAGAGATTGTTATTACTGCAGGTAAACAAAGGCCAGAAGAGAACCAGGGAAATGAGGAAATATAGATTTTTTTTGCCTAAAACTTGCTGAACTTAGTTATATATTGCTAACTATCAGATTTACAGTGCTATATTTTTTTTTCCATAACTTGGACAACCCCTTTAACTCACAAAATCATAATACTGTATACAGAAAACTAAAGATCCATAAAAATTTTAAAGATCTATCAACCTAATTATAATGTATGCACAGGAAAATTGAAGGTTTTTTTTGTGCTTAAAGAAATATAGGAGCACATTTATTTAAAACGCCAGTCTTAATAACCCTTGGGCTGGCAGTGGATTGCTGAATTTATGTAGAGGTGCTGGCCGCTACATAATTTAGACGCATCCACCGCCGATTCTACATGTAAGACAGCTTTCTAGTTGTCTTACATTTAGACCATTTTCTAAGCCTAAACCAGGCGTAGAAAATGGTGAATGACACAGGCCAGCCAGCCCGTTCCCTTCCCCACCCATGTCCCATTTTTTAGACCTGGCGTGAGCGGAGAAGAAGTCGCAGATTGTGGCGCAAATAACCTTTGTGCCACAATCTGTGCCAGAAATATAGGTGTGTTTCTGGTTAGCAAATGACCCCCTACATTTGTAAGTGATAAATCATGTGCACGTTTTTAATGACTGAAAACCCTTCAAAGACAGATTATCTGACTTCCAGGAAATCATTCTTAAGAATTACACTCATATATATTATTATATTTGACATGAATGGCATATGCAGTAATATGTAGATGTTATAACTAACAGCAGAAGTTGATTAAAAAACACAGAATACACATACCTTTGGCTCTTTTAGATAGCAGTGCATAGCTTGTGTGACATCTGCAGCATGGACAGCATTGTGATATGGGTTTTGATTATGGTAGTCTTCCTGAACCATGACTAAAAACAATTACCAAGTAAACATATGTATTAAACAAAGTCCCATCATAAAGAAAAACACAAACTATAGATAAATGCTTCATTACTTTGTGTACTAACACTGTCTAGTCAAAATCTTTAAGAAATGTATGCAAGGTAATGCACTATTGTGTATCAAATATCTGTATAAAGGGAGTGAATTCCAGAAAAATTAAACTACTTACAAATCATGGTAGATAAAACTCTTTTTCAAGAACAAAATCATGTCTGCTCCGAGATCCATTTTTTAATAAAATATGAGGGACATGTATCATGCCCAAAGTGGTGTAAAACAGTTGCAAGTCTTGGCACACAGCTTATAGTAATTTTCCTTGTTCATGACACTTTTCCAAAGTGGCAAGAAAAGGGGGCATGGCCGGGAAGGTGGCCAGACCCGGATAATTTATAATTTTCCTCACCGGTTTTTGGTGTGAAAAATACCTTAAAGGGGTTTTCAAAGATCTTTTTACTGATGACCTGTCCTCTGGATAGGTCATCAATGTTTGATTGTTGAGGGTCCAACACCCAGGATCTCCAGCGATCAGCTATTTGGTGCTAGCAGTAGCGCCACTGCTTTTATGCAGCTTTTCCTAGGCCACATGACATCACGTTCATCGTTCACATGGCCTAGGTCAGCCCCATTGAAGTGAATGGGAATGAACTGCGATACCAAGCACGACCGCTATGCGATGGACGGCGTTGTGCTTGGTGAGCTGCGTGGTGCTACTACTCCAGAGGATAGGTCATTAGTCAAAAGATCTCAGAATAGCCTTTTAAATCTATACCACCAAGAGGACTGGCACAGAGTTAAGTTTGTCACATGGCCTGCCAGACAAAGTGCCCAACTTATGTAGAAGCATTTCCCATGAAATAACAATGCTCAAACCAGTGGCGTAATTACAACTAACTGGGCCCCACAGCAAATTTTTGAATGGGGCCCCCCCAGAAACTTCCTCGCAACCCCGAACTCACATGCAACCCTCACTCTTGTGGCTAGTCAAGATGGAGCTCTCCCAGACAAGGCCTGACAGCCGCTCCATCCGCTTTCTATAGTGTCACTGTATATAATGTCATTGTATAATACTGTTGAGGGGGGCCTGACAAAATCTTTTAGTCTCTCTCCTGATGGGGCCCCTTGTGGCTCTGGGCCCCAAAGCAGCTGCTTCCCCTGCTTCCCCTATTGCTACGCCCCTGGCTCAAACTTGTTTTCTTAGATATCTGTGTTATGATGCTGCTCTGTTACTCATCCTGGAAACATATGAATGAATTGAAACGAGGGTGAGACTGTCGGCACAGACTGGACAGCATTGTGTAATTGAGTAATTGTAATGTCAATTTATTCATATATTTCCAGGAGCAATAAAAGTGGCATGACACAATGCCTAGTTCTAAGAAATCCTGTTCCAGAATGACTTCAGGAGAAGTACTAGTATTTACTAAAATGGATATGTCAGGTCTCTTTACAGTAGTTTTGGATCCCTGTGTGGGAGGTCACACATTACATACAGCCTGGGTAGACATACCTAGAAACCTGTGCAATTTCACCATGTCGAGCTGAAAGTGATGGATAAGCCCGTGTACGTTGAAGAGATGACACAGGAGTGTTACAAGACTGTTACCTGGGGAAGCAGAAATGCTTGAGTTAGTTATAAGTAATAGAAAAGGAAGCCTTTTCAGTGGTCCTTAATAAGGATGCTTGGGGGGGCTCTTATTTCTAACTGTAGCCTCTCTCTTGGTATCCAGGGGTGCAGGATTGTCCGGATTTTTATTGCTGACATTTTCACAATAATACACAGCGGCTGTCTCCCGCTCTGGCTGTGGGCTGGTGAATAAGGAAAATACAGGAATGTTGTGAACCACAAAAGCCTTTTCATTCTTCAGTCGGCAGAAAGGTAATAAGGCTGCTGACAGTCCTTTATGTTCCTTGCAGAGCAGCGGATCAGTAAGAATCAATAGAAGCAGAAACTTTTTGAGGCTACATCCTGAAAACAGTTTGATATGTATACGTTTTTCTTAATAACATAAACAAGTTTTGAGTTTGTGTGAACTTTTTTGCCCTGCTGAAAAAGTATTATTATTCACCATCTTAATAGGTTAAGTTAAAGGGGTTGTGCCACAAAAAATATTCTCCATTTTCAAACCAATGCCTGGATCTGAATACTTTTGTAGTGTAACCAGTGAGTTATTCAATAAAATGTATCTGTATAGCGCCACCTGCTGTTTGTTCTTTTCCTTATTTCTCTGTCCACCTCACTAATGCGGTTGCACCGCTCTGTTTAAATCTTCAACTGTCACCAGACCTATCTTATGTAAGAAGCTGTGGCAGTAGCAGGGAAAGGGTTACAGCAGAAAGAACATGCCCACTGAGAAAAGACAGGCCCCCGAGCTGCCAGCCTGAAATAGATCTAACAAAGCAATTGGAGCAATGAAAGGGGAGATCTCTGGTTCCATGTGAGGTACAGGACTGGTTCTTGCTTTGTTAGAAAGGCATGTACTGGCAAAACCCCTTTAAATATAACTACTGTACTGTACATGGTAAATGGCCTTGGGTACACCAGTGGATAGCTTTGCTGCCTTGGAATCAGATATAAGGCTGTGATTCTCAGTCACACTACCTGTGCCAGTAAGAAGACCCAATTCAAACCTGCTAGTACCTAACCCAAATAACATGCTAAGTTTCAAAAGAGTCCATCTAGTCATGTGATGGCTAACCCTCAGGCACTCCAGCTGTGATAAAACTACAACTACGAAGATGTACACTTGCTTGGCTGTTCTCAGCACTCCATGGAAATGAATGGAGCATGCTGGATGTCGTAGTATAACCACAGCTGGTGTGCTGGAGATTAGCCATCACGGATCTAGTTCAACCTATTCTTCAGCAGTGTTGATCCAGAAGAAGGCAGATACCAAATTAAACAGAAGTCAGTTTTTCTGTAAAAACAACTTCCCGACTCCAAGCAATCAGAATATATTCCAAGATCAACCACCAACCACCATTATACCATTAAAAAACATTTTGGCCTCTTTTAAAATATTTTCAATGAAAGGGATCATCCCATTAGCAATGTAAAACATGAAAATCAGACATCATATAGTTAATGACAACCTTCTACAAAAGCTAGAACCAGCCCAGAGATTTCTTTAGTAATTGCTCCAATTGTTGTGCTAGATTTATTTCGAGCTGGTAGCTTAGGGGACAGTGGCAGTAGAAAGATGGATCTGAGCATGTGCTTCCATCTCGGTGAGCAGGGCAAAGATATTAGAAAAAGAGCAAACAGCAGGTGGCGCTATACAGATCAATTTCACTTAATAACTCAGTAGCTATGATAAATGTTTAATTACATGCAATTACAAAAATATTCAGATCCAGGAGCTCATTTGAAAACTGTAGAATATTATTAGTGGGACCACCTTCCTCTAGCTAGTTCCATAGTCTCACAGGTCTTACAGTAAAGAAACCATTCTACAAATGTAGAAACCTTCTTTCCATATATTTGGTTGCCCACCGCTGACACCTCCCCAAAATTGAATGAAATACTCCATGTGTGGGAGAAGTATGTTCTATGCATCCTATGATTGTGGTTATTTGGCTGCTTGGTAGCAGCTGCCTGGCACTTATTACTACATTTCCCACATATATCCATGTAAGTTTTCTCTCTTTAAAAATGACCCATACTTCAACTCAACCGCTCCTCAAATGTCTCCTATTTAAGCACCAATGTTAAAACATGACCTTGCACCTCTGGATATATCTATGTCTGATTATTGAATCATTTTTGTGGATATTGTCCAAGTGATCCCCTGCTGCTAAATGTCCACTGGGTCTTTTGTGCATTACTTCAGGCCTGTAGCAGACATTTCTTAGTGATGCAATTTTAATACTCTACCAATAATTGAGGTAAATAAGTGGCCTATAAATGATGTGGGTTCATGAGAAGCACATGGTAGATAATTCAGCTTAAGCGTCTGCTCTAAACAATCACCATCTGCCGAAAAAAATCAAGCTGATTATATTTTTTGTTACATAATGTTTTATGCTATTAACCTCTTCATGAGGCAGCAACTTTCCGTTTTTTGTGTTTTTCACTCCCTGCCTTCCTGGAGCCATAACATTTTAATTTTTCCATTCACATAGCTGTATGAGGGCTTGTTTTCTGCAGGGCAAGTTATACTTTCTAATGACACCATTTAATATTAAACATTTTATATAGAGAGAGAATGTAATGGAAACTGGAAAAAATTCCAAATGGGATGGAATTGTAAATAAAAACACGCAATTCCGCATAGTTTTATGGGTTTTGTGCCTTATGCAGTAAAATTGACCTGTGCTCTTTATTCTCTGGGTCAGTACAATTACAGAGATACCACATTTCAATAGTTTTTCTTGTGTTTTAATACTTAAAGGGGTTGTCTCACTTCAGCAACTGGCATTTATCATGTAGAGAAAGTTAATGTATTGTTATTGTCCATATTGCCTCCTTCTCTGACAAGCTCATTTTTCCATCACATTATACACTTCTCTTTTCCACAGTTACAACCACCTTGCAATCCAGGATGGGTGGCCGTGCTTTTACACTATAGAAAAAAGCGCCAACCTCTGTGGTGACTGGGACCATAAGAGCTCACATAGGCTGGTACTTTTTCCTATAGTGTGCAAGCACAAACACTACTGCTGGATTGCATTACAATACATTAGTAAGTGCCTTGTATTAACTTTCTCTACATGATAAATGTTATTTGCTGAAGTCAGACAATCCTTTTAAAATAAAAACTGGGAAAAAAATTCTCACGGAAATGAGTGGAGCTTGGATGCAAGAAGATCAATGTTGACACCTTCATTGCACCAAAGGCCTGATTTGCATATTAAGAAAAAAGTATCATAACTCAAGAACGGAGCCTCAAATCAACAAAAGAAAGCAGAGTTTTTTTTTTTATCAAGAGAACTACAACTATCTGTCTTTACAAACAGCTGGATAGGGAGGTCACTGGTGATAGATTCACTTTAAGTCAGGATTGTAATCATCATTTTTAGGCTACCTCTAGACGTTCGGGATTTGATCAGGATGCCATTTGGAAGCTACAATCAGGTGTGGACCGTAACGGGAGAGGTACTATAAAGGACATCTTCAAGGCTTCAAGGAAAACCTGATAAAAACCTGATTGCCTTAATGATGTGTGCAGGATCTTACACACCATGGTGTTAAACAAAGCTGGGGTCCAGTTGGGAAAAATTGACCCATGATCATGCATATCGGAAATATGACAATGCCAACCAATGTTATAGAAATGTTCATGACTACTAAGACCCATGATGAATAAAACATAACACGTCTCCAATCAGTGGCAGAAATTCAGCTCTCCAGACTGCTATGCTTGTGATGTAAGAGGAAAGTTAAAAGCATGTGTGTGTCATACAAACCCTGCTTACCATTTGTCAGGCGGTCAAAGAGGAAAATGTCAAAATTCCACATCCCCACTTTAGATAACATATGCTGTTAATAAAACAAAGAATTTTGTTAGCTTAATTGTTTAGTTAATATGCTGTACATGTCAGAATATATAAACCTCTCTACAATGCCTGTCCAATGAGTCAACTGTAAGATGTGAAGCTGGGCCGGCCTGATGTCACCATACCACAACCAAGGGATTCACCTTTCGCCACTGAATGATGGGAGTTGTTCACAGGCTGATATCTTTCAATATCTTGTCTCTCTTTACTGAACAGATGATGGGAGTAGTAGTATATATAGCAGGCACACTTTCACTCTAAGTACACTTTGCAATGTTCCCAAATAACCACAGGCTACGGGGTGCGGACCTCAACTCTGGTGGGCCAGTCTGCCTGCCAGAATGTGGTGTGTGCTGAAGCAATATACTGTACCCTCTCTACAAGCAGTGAAGTCTTATTACTATAAATGCGTGGTACCTTACTGTTTTTCTAGCAAAGCCTTTTTAGTGGTCCTCAACCATCAGAAAAATGTCTGTTCTCTGTCAGTTTACTGGATCTCTGGAAGTTTTTTAGCCTCAGAGATGAAGATTCCCTAGACTAGGCTCCTCTCAAGGCCTACTTCTCAGGAGCTCACACATACCCTTGTTGTCTCTAGCTTTGATGACTAGAAACTCACTAACCAGGGGGCAGGACCAGCTTAACACCCAGGAATAAATCATTGCCCATACATACCCATCTGGGGTATAAATAGTACACAAGGAAATAAGTACTTTAACAATAAACCACAACAATTGATTCATTAGCATGAGGATAACTCTTAAATTAACCCTTTGCAGTGATCCACTGAGTGACTACACTAGCAAAATTTACCGCAACTAATATTAAAGGAGTTATCTAAGAGCGAATAACCCCCCCTATGGAACCCGGACCCACCATATTGACAATATTTACCTGGTTCCCGATGCCATTTTCCTCCCGGATCACTCCACACTGTCTTCGCTGCCTGCAGAAATCAACATCCATTGATGGAGGGGGTGCAGACAATAGCAGGCCGCGGCGGATTGTCTCATGGAGCGATCTAGGAGGAAACCGGAATCGGGGACCAGATAAGAACTGTCACTATGGTGGGTCCAGGCACTCCAGGACAGGGTTAGTCACTCTTGGATAACCCCTTTAATGACTCGAGGCAAAAGTGTCATTGAAATTTTAAAAACTTTTGATATGTCAAACGGGCATAAAATAGGTTTTGATCAGTGGGGGTCTGAGTGCTGAAATGTCCACCGATGACTACAATGAGCAAACAGAAGCGCTCACATAGTGCACTCTCTCCTCACTGCAGAAGACGGGCTCAAAAAAACTCTATGGGCTGTCTTGATTCCGTCGTCTGCAGCAAGGAGGGAAGAGTGCGTTATGTGAGCGCTTCTTTCTCCTAGTTCTAGCAATAGATGGGGCTCTCAGCACTCAGACCCCCACCGATCAAAATCTTTGATATGTCACTAAGTAACATCAAAAGTTTTTGAAAGCTCAGTGACACTTCAAGAACATCTGATTACAAAGAATAATGTATTTCCAACTATGGTCTGCAATTCAGATGATGAGGCTTTTAAATTTTATAAAGATAGAAATTTATGTCCTTGTAGCACTCTACAAGAACACATAGTACAAGTAGATCCTGTCCCTTCCATTAAGCCACACCAACTTTTTGAAAATTGCTGTGAGTGATGTAAACTACCAGGTGATCCAGAAGAAGGAAAAATCCACCTAAGAATGGCATGGACCAATTTGCCATAAAATGAAAAAAAAAATGATAAAATGAAAAAACTCTTTTTTAAAACTATCCACTCTTTCAGCCATAACCCTTTGGTAGTATGTTCCTTAAAGGAACACATCTAGTATACACTGTGCTATAATCCTGAGTGGACAGTGCATGACTTAAGAACACCAAATCCTTGTCAGGCACTGCCCCCTCAGGCCCTGTACTCGGTATAACACAGTGTATACATTTTACAAATCCTTCACTGATTTTTATCTTGACCACTTACATTTTGATTCTGAAATAATCCTCTCCTCACATACACAGCTGCTTTAAAATATGCAACATTTTGCTGGTTTTAGGGCTGGCAACTGGTAAGCTTCATTCTGCTGTCTGTCCTGTGGGTTCTAAGGGTAGAACTGTCATTTCCCTTCCCAGAATGCACTGCTCTCTAGTAACCAGAGTGTAGCAGAACCTACCTTTCCATTATGCCTGCCAAAAAAAACAATTAAATAGTAGATGCAATCGTTGGAAGATTGTAATATATTAGTCAAGACCAAAGTTTTTGCAAAAAAGTGAACATTTATGTTGTCATATGCAGAACAGCTTGCACATCCTCCATGTTTCCAAGGAATTCTTTGTTAGCACTGTGTGTACTTTGTGTGTGCATTTATGCTTACCCGTGCCTGGCCAAGATAGTCTTCATCCAATAAGTGCAGTGAAGCTTGTGGCACAATTCCACGCAGGAGCCTTGATGCATGAAAATATCTCTGAAAGCTCAAGAGTCTCTTTACTTTTTTCTTTGTGCCAATTTCTCCTGAGTGTGCTGTATCTGCAACAACACAAACCCAATCATAATAAACAAAAGTGCGAGCAGAGAGATGACCTTATTCCCCATATATTTGTACCTCGCACATTAACACCTCTATTGATAGGTGTTACTTCAAAAGCAATTGTGAAAGAAACACCTCAGAAAAAAAAAAACTTAATGAAAAGAGCTTCAGGGATGTAGCCATGAGGGGTTCACAAGTAGCAGTCATATTCAAACCCTAGTGCCTGAGGAAGCCAAGAGGCCACTTAGGTCTCTTTCACATCAGTGAATCGCAGACATGTGCTGTCCATGGTCTCCATAGACCGCACGTATACCCTCTGACTTTAATGTGTGCATTTACACATCAGTGGTATCCCAAGGACCATGGGTTCATGGTCTATTTTTGTCCGTGATTACAGGTCATTCACGTACATTATAGTCTATTGGTTTGTGAAAACCACGGACCAAACATGAATGGCATCTTTGCTAGGAGATGCTGTACGATTCTTCGTGGACATGTTCACGGATGAACCACTGAACATCTTTTCATGGATGTCATCATGGACATGGACGTGTGAAAGAGGTCTTAAAGGGGTTCTCCGAGTTATATATATTGAAGACCTATCCTCAGGATAGGTCATCAAAATCAGATCGGTGGGGGTCCGACACCCAGCACCCTCGCCGATCAGCTGTTTGAAGAGGAGGCACGCGCCGTATCAGCGCTGCCTCCTCTTCATTGTTTACATGCTGGCCGACACTGGGGTAGTGGTGAGTAGGTGTAATTACATCTAACTGCCCCATTCATTTCAATGGGAAGAATCGCTCCCATACAAGTCTATGGAAGCGATTCTTCCCATAGAAATGAATGGGGCAGTGAGGTGTAATTACACCTCCGTACTCACCACTACCCCCGTGTCGGCCAGCATGTAAACAGTGAAGAGGAGGCAGCGCTGATACGGCGCGCGCCTCCTCTTCAAACAGCTGATCGGCGGAGGTGCTGGGTGTCGGACCCCCGCCGATCTGATATTGATGACCTATCCTGAGGATAGGTCATCAATCCTGAGGATAGGTCATCAATATATATAACTCGGAAAACCCCTTTAAGAGGATACCAATAATTTAAATAACTCTTCGTAAGTGGAGGGCCTGTTATAAATTTTGCACTGGGGTCTTGGAACTTCAAGTTGCACCTTTGCTCTGCAGGGTCCTCACAGAAGAGGATATTTACATGTTTTATTTTACTTAGAAATGCTCTATAGTTCCTTGTGTAGTTCCTTGCGTTAGGAATCAAAATACATGTGGGTAGATAGACTTGGTCATGAAAACACTTATTTAAATAGCATAACATTGCTTTTACTTATACCTAGAACTGTACTCTATATCCTAGGAGGTCTGACTAATGCTTTGTACTATGGCGACACGATACGGCTTTTATTTGCATCAATGCTCATTTGGTATGGTATTTTAAGCATAAAAGCAGATTATAAAAAAATAACTTTAATTTATGAGGGGCCAGAGCACATTCTGATTACATAACACCAGATTATTGTGCAACTGAAATGTTGAAGACCACACTCAGATCCAATTAGGCTGTCAGACTGACTGGCACAACATAAAAGCAGCTCTAAAACAAGTCTTTCCAGTAAAGATGTCTTCTTGTTTCTGGACAATCTTTCAATGGTAAAATGAATTTAGAAACACACTTAATCTGCTACCAATGATACCATCGCATATTTGATCTAACCACTCTTCCAATTTAGGAAGTTTGTTCTAATGACTGGGTTAAGTACAGTCCGTCATGACAATATAAGGTAGCTTTTAACTGGGAGAAGGAAATAATGCCGCACATTTGGAATCTACCACATACCAAAAGTGATGCAGAAATCTTTATCTAATCTGAGTTCAAAGTGTGGATTTTTTTTTCACACCAACTAGAATATCAAGGATCAGGAGCTCTTTTTTTATTGCCATTCCTATGTCATCACTGTTATCCTAGATACTACACATTTTTCATCATCTGATGAAACAGCTATACATTGGCATCTGGTCTTGGAGGAAAGCCTTCTGGAATTAAAATGTTGACATATTCCTAAATAAGAACATGGTTTTCTGCTTAAACTCAACTGGTCACTGGCTGAGTGGGCATTTGCTGACTGTCGGGACGGGACCAGGAAGGGGAAACCAGTGGGGATCCTGTAAGCATTGGAATGGCATTTGAAACTTTCTTTTATTACAGTAGCCCATAATGTCCCTTTTCAAAAAAAGAAAATTCTATCTGCTGGACAACCCTTTTAACTATTCTAGGTCCTCCAAATGGCCATACAAGACATCTAACTAAACCCTTGCTGAAAAAAAAACGGGCAGAATCTCTGCTCAAAGCGCTCTGCCCTTTTGACATACATTGGCTCTGCGGCTTTCTATGGATCCATACTCCACATGCTCGAAAAGCTGAGCAGTGCTGATGAAAGAGGCAGCGCACAACGAGCAGCATGTCTGTTTTTTTGTTTTCTTCAGCAACAGATTATCCTTTTAAAGGCACCTGAGTTTTCAAAAAAGTTTGCATAAAGATTGCGCTTCTTTGTACAATTATAACTGTGAAGGAATGTGTCTCTTTTTTGGGCTTCCCTAAAGTCTTTTTCAGCCTTATTATTCTTTGTTTCCACTGCATAGTCAGATACATTTCTCTCACAAGCTGTGTGTGTGTCTCCCTTCTGCCAGTATTGTATGCAGTTACCTAACTTCCTTTACTTCCAACTATGTACTCAGAAAGCTAATAAGGAAGGAAAAACACTTACATAAAAGGAGGAGGTTCCTGTGATGTTTAGAAGCAGTTGTGTTATCAGATTCAGGATCTCAGCTAGCTCTGATACCCCCCACACCCTGGATGACTATAACTAGCAATCATCAGATCAATCAACAGCCAATTGTTTTCCATGATGGGTATTTATCCATCATGGAAAACACCATTCACTATATACCAATACAGTGCTGCCACCTGCAGGCCTGTATTGGTATATACCAGTGATGGGTATTTATCCATCACAGAAAACACCATTCACTATATACCAATACAGTGCTGCCACCTGCAGGCCTGTATTGGTATATACCAGTGATGGGTATTTATCCATCACAGAAAACACCATTCACTATATACCAATACAGTGCTGCCACCTGCAGGTCTGTATTGGTATATTCCAGTGATGGGTATCCCTAGCTGAGGGGTTAAATGTATGCGATTGCCCTTATAGCCCGTCGCATACTTTGACCCCTGGCCTCTACTGTTTGAAACAGCAGAAATTTGGTGGCTATGGTGCCTGCTGCACATGTGCCATGTTTAAAGTGACGACCAAACATACTGTACCGAGGAGGTCACCAAGTGGTTAAAAGAAGTGATTTAGAAATTTGCTAGTTACACCATTCTCCATTAAATGAAATGAAATTGTGTGAAAGTACAGTGACTCTTGAAAGTACAGCAACATAAAAATAGTACTAGGGATGACAGAAAAAAGGAACCTCAGTGTGGCTCCCGACCATAGATTTTAAATCTATTCATTCCTACAAAAATAGTTAATATATCAGAGTTATGAAGATGTCAAAATTGTAGTGTAGTCCACAATCAGATCACATCAAGCCTTGTCCATGTACGGATGTACAGTACTGATCACTCAGCGTTACATATAATGTATTATAGCCTGACTTGGTTCCACATATACATTGAAAAGGGTTGTCAAGAACTAGAAGTAATTTAGCACACATCTGCTCATGGGCTGTTTCTGGTATGGCAGCCCATCCTCATTCAGGTGAATGGAGCTGAAGTGCACTACTAGACACAGCCCACAGACAGATGTGGTGTTGTTTCTAGAAGAGTTAGACACAGTGTAAAGATAGTGTTTGCTTTCTGCTTTCTTTAACATTGCTCCAGGTTAGCAGCCAGCACCTGCGGCTCAGCCCTCACCCATAAAAAATGTATATGACTGTCTACTTATTTATTAAATCAACCAGTCATCATATGTACTGTCAATTCCTTCTGATCCCCACAGGCAATACAGCAGGAACGCCTGCTTAACATTCACATTATCTGCTGGCCCCATACTGAATTGGATATTTGTACTGGTATCTGCGACTACATTATGTACCATGTGTTCTGTAGTTCATCCATGATATATTTAAAGGGGTTCTACATTTTTGTTATTATTCCCAAGAAAAAACTTTGTATTTTAAGGGTTCTATTCAAAACGGCAGATATCTCATGATCCATTATCACTCTTTTCTTGCCATTGCGATCAACAGGTGAAGACAGACAAATTTCTCATTGACTTACGTGGTACATACAAATGTATTTGGTTTTGTGGACATGTTTTGATCCCCAATTTAGATTGTTTATGAAAATTGATGTAATAAAAACTAAAGCGTAGGGTGGAAAGAAAAAGCATCATCCACTCTAGTGACCTAGGAAGCTGGCTTACATCCAGACTGGTGTTGGATATACCGAAGTTATATAGAGACCTGCTCCTCTTCATAACTTCAGCGGATCCACTGCCAGGTATAGGGGTTATTAAGACCGGTGTCTATAACTCTGGTCTTAATAAATGACCCCCTATAAATCAATATATTAGAATATACTATATTATGTCAACACTACTCTGGAAATCCATAAAAAAGTCATCATATGTTATGTAGTTGTGGCTCTAATCTCGATATTAACCTTACGTAGATATAAATAAACACTTGTTAGGGAGGTTTCACACCTATAGATATAATCCCCAGTTTTGCAGAAAGCTTTATTCATAGCAGCCACTACAATTTCTGTCCCGAAGGAAACATTTCTGAATAGGTAGGCTGCTGGGCTATGCTTGCTTGAAGCTCACAATTAGGGTTAAATGTGTCCAATACTGAAAAAATTCCTAATCCTGTGTCCGCTCCGGCCCCATTCACTATTATTGGGGCGGGCTGGAGGTCTGGCTGCAGCACGGCAAACATGCCGAGAGGCGGCCGGAATAAAACTACAGCACATGCGTTTTTTTCCATGCGGATTTATGTGCAGAGAAACAAATCTCATGTACACGTTATTTCTTTTTTTCTGTGTAGAAATTGCCCTGACGTACAGATTTAAATATCCGCAGCATGTCAACTTTTTGTGTGATTTTTGGTCCAGATTTCACCCTCTTCAATAGAAGGGTGACATCTACGGCAAAACCGTATCAAATCTGCACCAAAAAGCGCAAGTAACAGATGCGGATTTTGGTGCAAATCTGGTGCATAAATGCACAGAAATCTGCATGAGGAACCGCACATATTTTCTGTTTTGAAATCTACATTTGTGTGCAGGCATCCTAAGGCTACCTGCGGATTTACTGCTGTTTTCCTGCGTAGATTTTTCTGTGGAAATAACGCAGCGTAATATAGTACCAACAAAGTGAATGAGATCTGATAAATCTCATGTACACTTTGCTTTTTTCTTTCATGCAGAAAATGACTTGTGCAGATTTTAAAATCCACAGCACACCAATTGCCTTCTATAGAGTGGTTTTCCCCGTAGACATGAATGGGGTTGTTAACATATACAGAAAATCTGCACCAAAACCCGCACCATAAGGCGCCTGCACACGAGTGAGAGAGAACACACATAAGATCCGCACAAATTTCTGTGCGTTTCTGCACCAAAATTCTAAATTTCTAGATGCAGTTTTTCAGCAGATCTCACCCTTCACTGGAAAAGGGTGAAATCTGCAGCTAAAACCGCAATCATAATTGACATACTGCGGACTTGGAAATCCACAATGCAGGTCAATTTCCACACGGAAACAATCCGCAAAGTCTACATGAGATTTGTGTAATGTCATACACTTTGCTGCTGCCAAGGGCGTAGCTAAAGGCTCATGGGCCCTGGTGCAAGAGTTCAGCTTGGGCCCCCGTCCATCAGTGCTTAGTGTGTTTACTTATGCGGCACAAGTGTCTTTGGGCCCCTCCTGGGCCCGGTAGCGACTGCTACCTCTGCACCCCCTATAGCTACGCCCCTGGCTGCTGCTCTATGATACTGCGGTTTTCCTCCATGGGACAATATGTGTGTATTCTGCAGGAGGCCTAAATGCACACCAAAACCAGGGTAAATAGTATGGATGTATGTACATTTTTCGTGTGGTTTTGGTGCAGATCTTCTGCACTCATATCTGCACCGTGTGTCTATTAACGTCCGTAATTGAACTCCAGTGTAGCAGGCTGACAATGAAACAGGTCATTACGAAGAGCAGCCTGGCCCAATTTGGCTGACGGCTATGTAGAGGTTTTCACACTAGAACATCATTCAGTATGGTTTACACTGGAGAACACATTTGATGCATTAGTTTCTCTCCTGCAGAGGCGGTTTGATATGGGGTGACCTGTCCCTGAACATACCAGGCTTCTTTACATAATCCCAGCATCATCTTTTCACACAGAAAACGTGTGTTATAAAGTATGAGACGGTGGGAGAGCTCTACATTCCCACCAAGTTAGATCTGATGAGAATAAGATTCTCATGGTATGTGGTAACCAGTCTGACCCCTTCTTCAACCTTGCATTGAAACTGGATATTACTAGCTGAAGCAGGCTGAATGCTGAGTTTGCTAGGGTAATATTTTATAGTAGCATATACATCACCTCGCAGTGCTTGTCTGCTTGGGTTAGCGTTGCATTTTGTCTTCCCTGTCATGGAATGGAAGCTGAAGGAATATAACAAGTGTCCAGATTTAAAACAACTGTTCCTGATTCATGGTGCGTCTTCAGAGCTTAGGAAATTGGACAATTTATTTAAGGTCGATCCAAAGACAAAATGTAAGCACGTAACAATCAGCTTTACACAGTCTAAATCTCAGAACATGTGCCCTAGGAAGCGGCTCTTTTTACTACTAATTTGTACAAACATTGTACATATGAAGTCAATGGGGGAGATTTATCAAACTGGTGTAAAGTAGAACTGGCTTAGTTGTCCATAACAACCAATCAGATTCCACCTTTCATTTTGACAGCTCCTTTGGAAAATGAAATGTGGAATCTGATTGGTTGCTATGGGCAACTAAGCCAGTTCTACTTTACACCAGTTTGATAAATTTCCCCCAATGTTTTGGCCAGTATTTCACATTTATTTACTCATTAAGCAGTTAAAAGTCACAAGGGGCTTCAAGCTTTACAGGACTATTAAACGGATTATAAGAAAGAGGAAAGATCCACAGCTGTCAACCAGGTGCACATGGGGCCTGCACACTGGCATGCAGAATCCCTACGGATCTGTAATACTGACCTATAGGCACTCCAAATGTTGCAATATGGTGGCTCTAGAGAAGAACACTTTTGTAATATGAAATGTGTTGGAACATATCAAATGAGAAACACACAGTTACAATATGGTCTCATAGGAGGTTACATTCACCTTGCATTATTTTTGATAAATCTCCCCCACTTCTTCCATATTAATACAGTCTCAGCACGTTGACTTAAAGGGGCTGTGCTAAGTATAAAAGTTATCCCCTATACTCAGGTTAGGTAAATAACTAACTGATCACTGGGGGTCTGACTGATGGGAACGCTAATGATCCTGAGAATGGGGCCTGTTCCCCCATTCTGATGGAGTGGCAGGTCAAGCATGTGCCCCGCTGCTCCATTCATTTCCAATGGGACTGCTGGAAATAGCTGGACACTGTACTTGGCTACAGATGTAGCCAGTGTTACTTTGACATCAGCATAGAATTGCGTTATGGTGCGTGGTAACGGAATCCATAACACAATTCTGTTTTTACCATTAAACGAAGCGGAAACAAATTTCTAAATATGAAATTCGCTCATCTCTAGTTAACACGTTAAGCTAGTCAAAATAACAATGGCTACATCTGTATCTACCGGCATCCCTTAGAGAACAAATTGAGAGGCAGGGCGCAACGGCACCCCTGGGGCCCACTGGTTGCACCCTCAGCAATCAGTTACCCCATCCTATTCATAGTGGATAACTTCTAAACTTGGCACAATTCCTTTAAGATGGTAATAGTGGACCAGAGGACATATCGCTACAAAATACGTGACACTTCATAGATTGTCACTGGGGCACCAATCACGCAGACCCGCCGGTGAATGAAGTGTTAGTGTGCAGGAGTGACCACTGCTCCATTAACTTCTCTGGGACTGTCAGAGATAGAGCCGATGAGTTGAAGACTGGAAATGCTATCATTTCAGTGACCAGAATACTAGGGATGAGTATGACCCAATAGAAAACACTGTGATATTAGAAGTATTTCTAATTTTTTCTCTCCTTTTCCCTACTAAATGTGGTCAAAGACCATTGGGCATCTGAGTTTTGCATTTGCAAAGTTCTGTGAGCGCAGAACGTGTCTTAGTACATTTTCTCCTTGAGTTTTTTTTTCCCATCCGTGTAAAACAGCAACTTTTTACAAACTTTATATCGATTTTCTATGCAATGGATAAGTGACAGATCCCACACAGATGGCACTGAATAGAACTGACACCTTCTGTCCCCAAAATGGACCAAAGTAGTGCATGCTACCATCCATCGGTCCACAGAAAACAACGTACTTCTGAATGTAGACATGTAGAATTCAACAGATCCACATGCTGTTTGTGGAGAACACAGCACACAGATGTGGAACACCGATATGTGAATAAGCCCCTAGGCAGAACAATAATCAAACTCTATGATAGCAAAATAATGGTCAATTTTAACCAATGAAACCACTTTCCAAAATGATGGTTATTAACACAGAAAAATATGTTGCAGCATAGGATTCAAATGTCGCACATCAATTGATATATCTGCCACGTCTTCAACCGCTGGCATGAGTGTTAAAAATAAAATGCAAATAAGCCCCCAAAGCCCCAAAAACTTATTGAGGCAGGCTTTGATAAATTTCCCCCCTAAGTGTGTTATGCTATATTGGTAGTATACATTATTCCTGTAGTACAGAGATCTGCACCTGAAAGATAAAGGTACATAAAACCACAAACACTGTAAAACTGCAGGTAAAGGATATATTAAACAGGCAGATTTTCTGCCCGATAATCGCTAACGAGCATTCCTATGAACACTCGTTTACGATTATCTGGCAGTCTTAGGCCCCTTTCCGATGAGCGAGTTCCATGCATTGGACTCGCAGCGTGAGTATGCAGCAGCTCCCGTCCTGACCTCCCAGGACTGACGAGGTCATATAGTATTATATTGATTTATGATGCTATGTAACCCTTACAGTTCTGAAATGTATGGACATAATGCTGTCAGTGTTATCTAATACATTCCAGAACTGTAAGGGTTACATAGCATCATAAGCCTAATACTGCCTCCGATTGCTCGATGAGCAAGCAAGGGCTTGTTCGTTGGCCTATTCAGATCTTTCCGCATGCAGAAATGCAGTACAATCACGATCTGCCGCTGCCACACCGCTGTCCTGCATGGGGAAGAGCGATGACATAGCGATCATTCCTCCCCATGGTGCGCTGCATCTAATAGCAGTGGTGTCCTCTGTTAGCGAGCAGGTGACTGCTGGGATGGAACACTTGCAGCTAATACACCCTTTAGACTGTACATATTTACATGTGCTACTCCTGCCCCTAAATATGTTTAAATGAGTGGCTACCTGTGGTCTGTTATCAGCTACTAACTAATAAGCTTCCAAATGGCTCCTACCCTGGGCTGGGATGATTCAGATAATAAAAGGTTGCACAATGTCAGCTTTGATACTACTGTAACTGTAGGCAACACCTCAGGAAGTTCAATATTGCCATAACAGGTCAACAAATAGATCTCTTTTGAACAATGAATCCTTGGAACATCCGGAAACCATGGATGAAATATTTTGACAAGTTCAGTTCCAAGTAGGTAAAGGATAACAGTGCGGTGCCAGTATCTGAAGTAATCAGAGGCTATAATTAGTACAAACTAACTGCAGCTCCTAGGATAGGAGAAGGTATACAGTGACTAGAACTATACACTAGGAAGGCCTATGTTCATATGGTGTCATTTTTCAATGGATTTTGGCATAAATTCCATTCCTAATCCACACCCCATTGTTTTCAATGGGAATTCACACTGTCATTCATATGGTCCTGGATGTTTTTCAGCATACTCTATAAATCCGGGTACAGAAGTGACATTGATGCGGATTCGATGCACAAGCCATTCAGTGTGACTAATATGCATGCAGACTTGCGGCAGTTAAAACTGCCACATAAAATCAAGGGTTACCGTTGGATTTCTGCCACGGATTCCACATCAGATTTTTCCAAACAATGGAGTCTGTTATTTGAACATAGCTTAAAGGCTATGGGCAGCTTTGGAAGCATTTTTTTGTTTATTATTGCATTTTACATATTTTGGGAAAAAATAATTTTTTCAATTGGTCTTTATTAAAAAAAATGTTAATCTCTTTTTTCTCTCCAGCTTTCAGTTTTACTGTCAGACAGCTGCTCTGATGGGCATGATCTGTAGCACTTATCTCTAGATCCTTGACAGCTCATAAGCACTCATTTAAGCCATATTCAGTTAAGAGTTTAATAATAAAAAAAAAGATTTATAGCCCAAAATGAACACAATAAAAATGCACACAAAGGCCTTTAAGAAGCATATTTTAAAATATTTTAGTATACAGTGTAGCTGCCTTCTTAAAGGGGTTGCCCACTCCATTACAAGTGATGACCTATTCTTAGGATAGGCCATCATTGTCTGGTTAGCAGGGTTCTGACAACCCACCCTCCCCACAATCAGCTGTTCTGCAGAAAATCGGATGTCAGGAGTCGCGCCAGAATTACACAGCAAAATCTTTGTGTAGTGGATGGAACAGGCACTGCTCCCCTTCACAGCTTTCCCTGACTCTGCAGACTGTGCTGTCTCCTTCTCACTGAAATCTGTCAGGGAGTTGCTCTAACAGCTTGATCTGTAGTTCATATCTCTTCACTCTTGACAGCTCATAAACACTCATTTAAATGGTCACTAACTTTTTATGCAACTATACATAAATTAATTAGTACAAACAACCACAAGAAACTTTGTAATATGTTTTATCATCGAGAAATGTCTAGTTCTCGGGTTATCAGCTGTTGCTCTCTCCGCACCCCCTTGCTAATTGCTTTTCACTTTGAAAAAATGCTTTCATTCCATATCCAAAAGGACCAGCTTTGCTGAAGTATCACATTACACAATGGAAAGGTTAGGGGGAAGAATGAGCAGCAGCAGGAGTGAAACAGAGGTGACAAAGAGACT
Organism: Rhinella marina; assembly: GCA_900303285.1. Taxonomy (NCBI): domain Eukaryota; kingdom Metazoa; phylum Chordata; class Amphibia; order Anura; family Bufonidae; genus Rhinella; species Rhinella marina. The sequence continues at coordinate 413,001 of ONZH01018274.1, read as the reverse complement.
GCATAGCTACATAGGAAGTTTCTATCTCAGCACAAGTACTACATTCACAAATATACAGGGCGGTACTTCTCTGTAATGTCCTCCATGATCCTGTGCTGGTTCTAAATGAGTAAGAGAAGGTTAGGAAGCAGATTCTCTTCTACTTTCTGTGTGCAGTAGGTGGCAGCTAGTTTACACCCACCATGTCTGAGAGAACGGCAAACTACACATTCACTATGTACAGAGGAAAACTACTACAAATGCCAGATACAAGTGATATACAGGCCAGAAATAATGTTCTTCCTCATGTACACAGACTGTACTATTGATTAAAGCAAAGTTTATTGAAAAGTTAGTGATGCTTTAAGCCAGATGATGATCACACTGATAATACTTCATCTTAAATGAGTATTCATGAGCTGCCAAGAAAGTACAGGTAAGGGCTACAGAGCAAGACATTTCAGAGAGAAGGAGAAAGAACTGTCTGCAGAGTCAGTAAAACCTAAAGATGATAGAAGACAAAAGATTGAAATTGTTTTAATAAATATTAATAGGAAAAAAAATGTATTTTAGCCCAAATTAAGTACAATGCAGTTATATAATAAGAGTGCCCCAAAAGATGTCCATAGGAGTTTTCTCGAAACAACATTTACTATCTGTCTACAGGATAGGTGATAAATGTATGATTGCTGGGGTTCCCCGAGTCCCCTGTGTAAAAAGGACTGGAGGTGTGCATGCTCATCTACTGCTCCATTAGGTTCTATGGGTCTGCCAAGTACTTGGCCAGCACCATGAGACCCATAGAAGTGAACTGGGCAGTGGTCATGCAGGTGCACCACCATTCCAATCACACAGGGGACAAGGACTCATTCTAGTGATCATTGGGGCTCCCAGAGGCTGGACCCCAGACATGATACAGTTTTCATGTATCCATTGGATAGATGAAAATTGTTGTTAATGGATAATCTTATTTAATTTTATTCTTTTGTAAACTTTCATGTCCATTGTGTTGTCATGATACTTACACCTCTAATTAAATATTTAAGAAAATATAAAATCATTTCAGAAGTGAGGGAAATGAAAAGACACGGCAGAAGTGATTTACATGCAGGTCATGTCTAGTGTTCCTATCGACCACTGGTTATTATAACAACTTGATTTCCCATGGTACAATATGTAATTCAGACCTGCGGATCCACAGAAATGCATTAGTATTCCTATCTTGTCCATACGGCAGCTCACTTCTTCCTTGTAAACCTGATTCATGACAGTTGTGGATTTGTATTGCATGATCTCAAATCACTACACCTCATTCAGTTCTTCTCTGAGAGATGTCCTGACAGATTTACTGATTAGCTTGGGTTCATTTACATTTTATTTCAGGGAAAGCAAAGCTGTAGCACTGCCACTGTCATAGCTCCAATTTCTCAGTTACTATTTTGACAAGGTGAAATCCTATGAGAAAAGGACACTCTGCTTTTATAAGAAATATTAGGGACTATGAAAGCAGCTAGCTAACACCCTATAAAAAATAATATGGCCAGCAGCATTCTCCCTCGGAGTCGATGACGCCTGGCAAGGAAAGAACCAGTCCAAAACAGTCCTTAAAAACTGAAAGCCAGATATTGTCCTTCAAGGCTACTATATAGGAACTGCAGACAGAGTACCATATAAGGAAGATAGGTGTGAGTCCCACCTTTGGTATCTGCTGCTATCCCAAGAACAGGGCATGGAAGCGAACAGACAGCACAACACTCATGTACGGTGTCCTCTCTATTTACTGCCATGGGACTTCTGAAAATAGCTTAGTGAGTATGTTCACTTCAGTGCCCCGTTCTGGAGGAACTCCTATCAGACATGTCATGTCCTAACAATGCACCATAAATGTCCAAGTTTGGAATACCCTTGAAACAGTACCTAAACTTTTTTTTCTTCATAATTCAATAGTACAGGTGTACTGTGCCTGCACTTATTTCCCTTACTCCTGCCCCTGCACTAATCACTGTCTCTGAAATGACTGAGCAAATCTATACTCAGAAGTCTGTACATGGCCTGGTGTAGGGGCAGGGGGAAGGAGGAGGACAAGCTGCTGTGGCAGACAGAGACCAAGCATGGCTGCAGCTACTACGGAGTGATTTATCTCTCCCCAGAGCTGGATTATGAGGTGAAAAATTATCCAGCCCTGGGTGCAATAAATAACTGACTTGATGCTGCTGCTTTGTCTGGTCTCTCTGCCCTCTGTCTGCTGTAAGCTAATCTTTTCCTTGTACAGATTTCCGTGTACAGATTTGCTCAGTCAATTCAGAAACAGTAATCAGGGCAGAGAAAGGGGGTTCTTTGTATGTTTCTAACTAAGCATATGTAAGGGGTTTTCAATTCACTTACTTCATCTACAGTGTTCTCCTAGTTAGCTGAGTGTCACAAGACCTGTGATGTCTGCTTCTTTCCCTGCTCTGATGACGTTCTGTGCACCAGGGTTGAACTGGGAACTTAAAGTGGCCCTGGAAAAATATCAAGAGTGGCCCCATTTTGTAGTCAGGTCCAAATTGATGAAAGGCAGGACCAGCAATACCATATTGTGGCACATTATACCACTCCAACAAAGCCAATTACTTTAGCCCATCATAAAATACTGCCAGAAGCACAAAATATATCCCTAAAAACTTCCACTGGATGGCAGTGAGGAGGGCTCAGACGGCCCCCTGGACATCGGGCCACCGGGAAATTTCCCTGTAAGATCTATGACCAATCCACCCCTGTCGTGCACCAGCCTTGGTGAGCAGGAGGAGCAGGTCTGCCTTAGTGCATGGAACATCACTGTGAAGGCTGTGCTGGTTAGTGTGATAAGCCATGCCCCCTGCACTGCCCGATCTGGTCGCTTAGATGTCTGCCCTGTGTCTTTCCTACCACTGGAGTCTTCAGCAAAGTTTAACCCCCTCTATCATAAGCAGCACAGACTCTGGGTTGGAGGCTCTGCTTCAGGTGCTGAACAGCTTGCAGGGTTTCCTCTTCTCCAGGCACTGAAGAGACAAATGCTGTGCACAGGACACCTCCCCTCACCCTGCAAACACAGAGATGACAAAGACTGGAGGAGTTCTCTCCTCTGTACTCTTCTGCTGGCTGTGAGGAAGTGTCTGCAGAGCATTGCAAAAGAACAGGTAGGGGGAAGATCCTATGTGTATCAGCAGTGTAATTGTACTGTACACATACAACATGAGTATCCCAGCAGTCATACTGCAGACAGGGCAGCAATTGTATTCACTCCCTTTGCAGAGTAAGGCAGTCTTTGGACACCCACAAATATTCATGAGGAAAACCTCAGAAATTGTTGTTAAATTCCCCCACAGCTCTGCAACTACTTGTCAACAAAGAACCAGAACAGAAGGGAAATGAGGAAATTTATTTTTTGGCCTAAAACGTGCTTAGCTTATGTATATACTGCAGATTTACAGTGCTTTTTTTCATAACTCGGACAACCCCTTTAATTAAATATATTACAAAGTTCACTATTATCACCTATACTATTACATCATGAAAAAGGAAATAACAGGTTAGATATTCTTAACTATACTTTTCTGCTAAAGTTGCATACATTAGGACCCTATGTCCAGGAGGTCAGATCCTACTCTCCCCATTATATTTTTCACATTTGGTTTAGTTTTAGGTCATGATACAGTGCATGTCTTACACAGAAAAGAACAAAGTTACTGTAGCAAGGCCCAGTGAAGGGATTCACATACCAAACTCTCTGAAAGAGGAAGTAAGTGCTTAAGAAAACTGCACTAAACAGGTGAAAAAAGAAGGGAGAATTGAATGAAAACACTGCTTTGCCTGAATTGACCCCAGTAAGATGCTAGACATGAATGATTGCAGACTCTTGGAAAGTACGAGTGCACATGACTGATTTGCGCAAATATGAAGATAGAAATGTTTATCAAATAAGGATTTGACAAATCACTTAAATGGTAAATTATGGCCTGTAAATACCTATTTGGATCTTTCTGAGCACACATGGGTCCATTAACACTGGGCAATGCATATGCTACTCCATTTGCATTCTTGCCTGTTATTGCTACATGACAAAGTTCTGATGTGCATACCTTTGGTTGTATATTTTGTTTCATGAATTAGGATTGTGAATATATTTTCACCAGAAAATCTCTTTCTTAGGCCTTCTGCAGGAGGCTGTATTACGGATCCATGGTATACAGACCATTAAATGTCAAGAATCAGTGTGGTGAGCACTCTGGAGTGGATGTGGAGGTGCTATTAGGAAAAAAGGGTCCCCCATTTTACTTCGAGGCAAAATTAAATCCAAGCATGATCCAAGAAGTCATGCCCAGTCTCCTGTTATTTCATTAAGCACCCATAAAGAAATATTTTAAAAAGGTGCAGATATGATATATTTGTGAAGTCTTCAAAAAGAGAGGGTTGCTCCAAAAAGGTGCCATTTTAGTTTAGGAGAAGCAACATTATAGCCAAAGGAGCTTTCAGTCCACCCAAGACCTTTATCAAGTAGTCACCTTGGATATTAAAACATTGTGAAAACAGCACATTTTCAAAGGTTCAGTCTCATAAAAGTATTGCTGGACACATACTCACAGACCCATATTCATTACCTGCTATTCAATGGTGATAAACTCCTTGCATCATCCCCACCGGATGCAACGTTTCAGAGGACTCCTCCTCCTTACTCATGTGTCATATGAGTATATAGGATACATATACAGGAATACAAAGTACACTACAGAAAATCTAGACTAGTGTCCTAAAGAAACTGGTACTGTCTATTTAAATGTCTAAACTCAAATCATGCAACTCCAAAAGCTAGAACACAACGTACTAAACGTAGAACTGCTAATGTCAGACCTTTCCTCTGAGGGTAATGCAGACAAACTATAGACTAAAATATGGTACACTTGACGATATAGGGGAGGGAAGTCCCAGATAAGGTAGGGTGCAATGGTAGTGTGGTAATATAGGGATTTCAAATGAATAAATGAGGGCAAATTACAGTCATAAATTAGGGATCAGATGGTTGGAATATGCAGTGAGAGCCTGGGTGAAATGAGCATCATTAGAGGAACGCTACTCATCACTGTAGAGGTTCTTTTGCCTCTTTAATGTCATCCTTTTTCCCTATGCTCCTCCCACCTCCTGTTTTTTCTGGTTTTCGTCCATTCTAATTGATCCTGTGCTCATACTATACTCATTGATCCTGTGCTCATCAATAATATTGGTTGCTTCTCCTAAAGTAAGGTGTCCCATTTGGAGCAACCTCCTTTTCTTGGAGACATCACATGGCACCTTTTTTGGTCATTTAGGTGTATTTAATAAACTAACTAGTGACTGTGCATAACTTTTTGGAGAGTAAAGATTGTTAATAATGCCTGGAATTTATCTCTGACTTTCTACTGGCACACAGAGGTTTTTTTTTTCTCCCTTCGAAACATTCATGTGGCAACACAAAGAGTACTAAGGAGTAACTGTACAGACTGTGTGCCGCCATACAGGGTTGGTAAGTGCCTTTGGAATACAGTATGCATGGACCTTGCCACCTATAATGACTATGGCTATGATTTGTCTATAGGTAAAACTAGATTTGTTTGCTGGGTGGTTGAGAGATGCCAATTATGTGGGCAAAAATGATGTGGCACGCAGGCAACGGATGTTTTCTATTAGAGCCTTAAAATTTGATTTTATTTTTTATTTATTTTTAATGGCTATGCGGGTAAATCTACAAAGCCACACAACTATTAACAATAAGAAAGTGACAACCAAAGTTTAAAAATATAACTTATGTAGAATTAACATACCAGCTGAAACTCAAGAGAACAGGCAGACAGTGATTGATCTACACAAAATACTTCACTGCTTCAGAGATCTGCCAAGAACAAAAAAAAAAAGAAAACTACAGTATAAAAAAAAAAAAAGAATGCACTCATTAATTATTGTAACCTAAAAGATTGACAAGTGTTTCATTAAAATAAAACATAATTCTGCACCAGAAACACAGAATGTGTAAAAGCTTGACCTCATGAGAATAGATATTGACTCTGTTCAGATAAAAAAAACACATATACAGTTAGGAACTGTACCTCTAAAACATGTATAACCTATACGCAGTGCTCTCTCCAATATTTTTATAGGAAAAGCCAAGCAGAAAAAAAAAATTATGGAAAAGCTTCAAAATGTCTGAATTGGAGGTTCCATATGGGACCTCTGTCACAGATTCTGTTAAAGAGACTGGATAAAAAGTCCAGTTATCATCAAGTTAAAAAACAGGATTCTGAACGGACAATATTGTAGTCAATGTATAGCTCCATTCGGATCAGTTATGTGCCCTATCCGACACTTCCATTTTTCCAAAAGCGTTGATGTGAACCTGGCCTTATTGACATAAAACTTTTTTTTTAGTTTTTCGCAAGTACTGTATATAGTTTTCTTCACCATTTTTAGGATCACTGCTTGCTCCTATATGTATCCAGAGGCTGAAAATCATATGTTTTGTATTTTTGTGGATTATGTCCAACTAGCAAAGGTGTACATTGATTAAACTTGCTAACAGTAAACTGAATGTACTGTACAGTACAGTGGTCCCTCAAATTACAATGCTAATTTGTTCTTGGGCGAGCATTGTAAGTTGGAAATATTGTAAGCTGAGACCATATCTCTATGGGAAACTACTAATTAGTTCCAAAGTCCCCAAAATATCATTCCAAGATAAGAAAAAATAAGAATAACTAATACAGATAAAGGAAATCCTTACATATCCAAGTCATAAATAGCTGCTGGAAGCTGTCCATCACTTTCTATGTAAATGAAAGAAGCTTCTTCAGGCTACATGGTACCAGAAAATAAAACAGAGCCACTTTCACCTGGTGTTCAAAGAAGCAACTCACCCTGGCAAAAGTACAGATCAGTACAGGTATTATAGTACCGCACTGTACTGCGGAACTACTAGACAGCCTATCAGTGCATACATTTCAGTAATACAGGTGTAGTGGCTGGACCCTTCAGCCAATCACTCTTCCCACAGACCTGGACTGTCTGTGACACTGTATGGTGAGTGTGGTTTTAAGTTACAAGGTTCTAGTCTCAAGACCATTGTAAGGTGAAAATATTTTGAACAGAGGCCATTGTGACTTAGGGGATCACTGTGAGACACAATACATCAATAGTTTAAAAGTGGTCCCTCAAGTTACAATGGTTCCAGGATGACCATTGTATGTTGAACCATTGTAAGTTGAGTAATCGTTTCCAAAACCCCAAAATGTCATCCATGAGAGAAAATAATGAAAAATAAGCAGATAACTAAGACAGATAAAACAAGTACTTCCATATAACAGTCAAGAATAGCTGATAACTAGCAACTAATACAGGCAGAGAAGTGGCCTTGATTGGTTAGATCTGAGTCTGAGACATTGTATGTTGAGTCTAATTTCAATTTACGATGGGTCAGAAAAGACCATTGTATGTTGAAAATATTGTATCCTGAGGCCATTGTATCCTGAAAGATCACTATATAATGAAAGCCAGGCAAACATTTCAATAACACTGAGTGGCCATCTTCTGGACAGGACCTCTGTGTGGATGGCACAAAATACCTTGTAAACAAGGAAGCCTAAGCCAATGAACTATAGAAAATGCCACAGAATTTCAACAAAATCCATATTAGTAACACATACAAGCATCTTACAAACACATTGGTCAACAGTAATCAGAACCCCTTTAATATTAGACATGGACATTTACAATGTTTTCCATTGCTGATATTAAATGCGACCACAGATATTCTGGCTATTTAAATGACTGACTTGAGAGACATCTAATGTACAGTACAGACCCAAAGTTTGGACACACCTTCTCATTCAAAGAGTTTTCTGTATTTTCATGACTATGAAAATTGTAGATTCACACTGAAGGTATCAAAACTATGAATTAACACATGTGGAATTATATACTTAACAAAAAAGTGTGAAACAACTGAAAATATGTCTTATATTCTAGGTTCTTCAAAGTAGCCACCTTTTGCTTTGATTACTGCTTTGCACACTCTTGGCATTCTCTTGATGAGCTTCAAAAGGTAGTCACCTGAAATGGTATTCCAACAGTCTTGAAGGAGTTCCGAGAGATGCTTAGCACTTGTTGGCCCTTTTGCCTTCACTCTCAGTCCAGCTTGCCCCAAACCAGCTCGATTGGGTTCAGGTCTGGTGACTGTGGAGTCCAGGTCATCTGGCGTAGCACCCCATCACTCTCCTTCTTGGTCAAATAGCCCTTACACAGCCTGGAGGTGTGTTTGGGGTCATTGTCCTGTTGATAAATAAATGATGGTCCAACTAAACGCAAACCGGATGGAATAGCATGCCGCTGCAAGATGCTGTGGTAGCCATGCTGGTTCAGTATGCCTTCAATTTTGAATAAATCCCCAACAGTGTCACCAGCAAAGCACCCCCACAACATCACACCTCCTCCTCCATGCTTCATGGTGGGAACCAGGCATGTAGAGTCCATCCATTCACCTTTTCTGTGTCGCACAAAGACATGGTGGTTGGAACCAAAGATCTCAAATTTGGACTCATCAGACCAAAGCACAGATTTCCACTGGTCTAATGTCCATTCCTTGTGTTCTTTAGCCCAAACAAGTCTCTTCTGCTTGTTGCCTGTCCTTAGCAGTGGTTTCCTAGCAGCTAATTTACCATGAAGGCCTACTGCACACAGTCTCCTCTTAACAGTTGTTGTAGAGATGTGTCTGCTGCTAGAACTCTGTGTGGCATTGACCTGGTCTCTAATCTGACCTGCTGTTAACCTGCGATTTCTGAGGCTGGTGACTCGGATGAACTTATCCTCTACAGCAGAGGTGACTCTTGGTCTTCCTTTCCTGGGGCGGTCCTCATGTGAGCCAGTTTCTTTGTAGCGCTTGATGGTTTTTGCGACTGCACTTGGGGACACTTTCAAAGTTTTCCCAATTTTTCGGACTGACTGACCTTCATTCTTAAAGTAATGATGGCCACTCGTTTTTCTTTACTTACCTGCTTTTTTCTTGCCATAATACAAATTCTAACAGTCTATTCAGTAGGACCATCAGCTGTGTATCCACCTGACTTCTGCCCAACACAACTCATGGTCCCAACCCCATTTATAAGGCAAGAAATCCCACTTATTAAACCTGACAGGGAACACCTGTGAAGTGAAAACCATTTCAGGTGACTACCTGTTGAAGCTCATCAAGAGAATGCCAAGAGTGTGCAAAGCAGTAATCAAAGCAAAAGGTGGCTACTTTGAAGAACCTAGAATATAAGACATATTTACAGTTGTTTCACACTTTTTTGTTAAGTATATAATTCCACATGTGTTAATTCATAGTTTTGATGCATTCAGTGTGACTCTACAATTTTCATAGTCATGAAAATACAGAAACCTCTTTGAATGAGAAGGTGTGTCCAAACTTTTGGTCTGTACTGTATAAGTTTACTATTACTGAAGTATTGCTATGTATTATTCAGATTCTACATGGACAAATCATAAATATTCACATAGCAACTCCACCCCCGGTATTTCTGCTTAAAACACATAGCATGTAACACGCTGCTAGATTCACAATATGCATTGCCCAAGGACTATTTTTTACCCATTTGTTCTTAATGGAATGAAAGGAAGATTTAGGAGTAATTGTAATTCATTAGTACGTGCTGGTGGGCTGATATGAAGAAAGAACATTTAAGCCACTCAAACATCCTCCACAGCTTTTCACATGGCCTGGCTTTACTATGGTAAGATATGGTTTACACATGTAGTAACATGTGATCTGCCACATTGTCTCCAGCAAATTGTGCCGCCTGGTGTCTTTTATGCTTTGCTTTCAGAGTTCTTGTGCTCACATCAATAGAGGATAACACATTATGGTTTTTTTTGTAGATGGAAAAAATAACAATACACAATATGTGTCACTAATTTATCCCTATCAACTATAACTTATAAAGCAATGGCATATCGCCAGGATATGACATAACTTTGTGATTGGTGGGCGTCTGACCTCTTACACCCCCACAATCCTGAGAAAGAAGGGGATTAAGATTCTAGTATATCTCTGCTGCATTTCCCCTACACAAGTGAATATGTTAACTACACTTATCTGTACAGCCTGGTGCTGTGCAAATAACATTGATGGGTTTTCAGGGTATCATGCATTAGCTCTTTAAAGGGTTTGCCGCTTTGGACAATAACTACTTCTTAGAAGGGTCCCTTGACAATAAACAGACCATAAAGATTCCTCCTGCTGGGACCCTCAGTGATCAGCTGTAATCTGTGGGGAAACCTTGTAGTGTCCAAATTTCCTGCAGCACCTCCACAGGGGGAATTAGGCATTACACAATGCTCATTCAAATGAATAGGCTGTATGTAATGCACTACAGGACAGGGTATATTTTCTCCCTTCCCCTGGGACACCTGGAATACCATTTAAACTCTTTCTACCTCTAGCAGATTAAATCCTCCTCTGAATGGACGCCATTTTGAAGGGTTTTTTTTTCCTAGGAAAGGCCATCAATGTTTGATGGATAGGGCTCCCAAGATAAAACACTAGTTAGGCTATCAATGTTTTAGTCCCAGAAACCCACATTTTTCGACTAAGCAGTTGTCATTCCTTCCCAATAACTGCCTGCTCGTCAGTGGAGGAAAGAGCTGCATTCACTTACAGTGATCACCTCTAGGGATGAGCGAATCGACTTCAGATGAAACATCCAAAATCAATTCGCATAAAACTTTGTTCCAATACTGAATGGAGCAGGAGCGCCGTACAGTATTAGAATGTATTGGCTCCGATGAGCCAAAGTTATTGCTTTGCGAAGTCTTGCGAGACTTCGCGTAATAACTTCATAAATTAATTTGTACTGTAAAAAAATATTTCCTGAACTCGGGACCCGCACCTACAAGAAGAACGTAGCGGGCACCTGCTTCCATTCATTTCTATGGGACAGACGGAAATAGCCGAGCCAGTGCAGTGCGCCCTCCATTCATTTCCCCGCTCCGTTCTCGTTGTAGGTGCGAGTCCCAGCGGTGGGACCCGCACCTATCAGACAAGGGGGCATATCCTAGTGAAATGCCCCGATTGTCTATGACGGGACAACCCCTTTAAGTCAGACCCTCTCCATCCACAGTGATACAAGTTAGGCTACTTTCACACTAGCGGCAGTCCGGATCCGGCAGGTGAAGGGTGCCGTCGGATCCGGACTGGCGCAGTGACTGCGTTCCGGCCCCACACGTCACACAGTACCATATGCAGACATACACACACATACACATACACACAAACACATACATACTTACATACTCCAGCCAGGCAGGCAGGCCGCATGTCTTCACGCCCAGGAGGCGTGCAGCTATGACGATTCCCCACAGCTCCCTCTGCTGGGCGCTGTAGGGAATCGCCATAGCGGCGCGCCTCCTGGGCATGAAGACGTGCGGCCTGCCTGCCTGGAGTATGTAAGTATGTATGTGTTTGTGTGTATGTGTGTGTGTATGTATGTATGTATGTATGTCTGTATGTATGTCTGCATGTCTGTATGTGTGTATTGTGTGTATGTGTAGGTGACGGATCCGTCCTGAACTCCATTGAAAGTCAATGGAGGGCGGATCCGTTTACCATTGTGGTCACACCAGACGGATCCGTCCCCATTGACTTGCATTGGGGGTCATTCCGGATCCGTCTTGGTGCGGATGCCTGGACCGGAGAGAAAACCGCAGCATGCTGTGGTTTGTTCTCCGGTCTGAAGATGGAACGGAATGCTTTCAGGAGCATTCCGTTGTCTTCGGTTCAGTTTTGTCCCCATTGCCAATGAATGGGGACAAAACTGAAGCGTTTTTTTCTGGTATTGAGCCCCTATGACAGAACTCAATACCGGAATTTAAAAACGCTAGTGTGAAAGTAGCCTTAAACTACCTTTTCCGCCTTCAGGGACACTTAGTTAAATGTTTTAAAACCTGAGAAAATAATTAACATCACTCCAGGATAAAGAACTGACAATCTTCACCAAAAACGTTTTCAAGAGGCCATTTCATCTTTACCTAGGGGTCCAGGTGACACTCAATCCACTCCGGCATTTTGGTGAGAATTTTGAAACCAGAGAATTTAAGGTAAGATAATGGTAATATGTGACTGCTACTAAATCATTTTAATTATGAAAAATTACAAATGATCCATAGAATAAAGTTTGGTTACAAATCCTCTACAGTTATACCAATCAGTTATTTACCCACATTCCATCCTATCTTTATTCTTGGCAAAGTAACCTCACTACCATCTTAAAAGACGCTGCATGTGTTTGCAGTCAAAAGGCGTTTGCTATACGGTACTTATTTGGATTTATTGATTGTATAACAGCAACTTGGACGGAATAACCAAAGAATATACGATTTCTTTTCAAATTGTTTTTGCTATATAATGACAAGGCACTAAAAAAAGTTTCCTTAAATATAAAATCAAAGAAAAAAATCTAAGAAAAAATGGTAAAACAATGTGTGCCAATTATGAAAACAGTAAAACAAAATCTAAAGGTTTGAATAAAGGTGAAATGTTTCTGGTCACAATGGGTTATCCTATCATCATACTGCATTGTCTCCAAGTTGACCGCTTAAATTATTCCTGTAATGAAAATAGATAGCAAATGTCAAAAAAGCCTTCTTATTGTTTTCACAATCACATCCCTCTATCTCCTCCTTTTGCCTTTTCAGTGGATGGGACGTATCCGGAATGCTATCTCTAGAACACCCTTCCCGTTCCATTGGACAATAGGTCAGTAGTGAACTTGGCAAATATCTACTAAGTAATCACAAAAACATAGGGAATCATGCCATGTTCATTTCAAAAAGTGTTCAAATTAGAAATACGGTAAATGGATTGTTCCACCCACGGCTTTCAGAGATTTCTATGAAAAGAAGGCAATCACTAACTTGAATTGAGGATTAAAATGCAGTTACAGTATTTTACTTGACAGAGAATAAAAGAAACACATATTCTTTAGTCAGATATTCCATTATCATTTTTTAAAATATTTTTATCCACTTTTTTTTCAGGTACTTGTCTCAACTGAGTAAAAACACATATTAAAGGCACAGCTGAGATACGTGGCACAATAAAAAAAAAAAATCAAGTGCTTTCTCTATACTCTTTATCCACAATGAAAGGCAATTACATGCAAAGAGAACACTAAAATATTCTGCAAGCAATACCAGGTCACTGGGAGTCTAACTCCAAGCACCCCCATTGATCAGTAAAAAGTATCATATTTTTCGCTCCATAAGATGCGCTTTTTTACCCCAACAGTGGGAGAAAAATGGTACTGCGTCTTATGAAGTGCATACTAGTGAGCGCTTCCATTATGAAAACGCTCACTAGTACACAGTAGGACTAGGGAGCGGTGAATACAGTGCTCAGGGTTGTTCTCACCACTTCCTGGTCTTCTCCGGGCACCATGCTGCACTGTTCTGACCGCGTACATAGTCAGGATATACTCAATGCTATGTGATGTCAAGTCACAGTGCAGCAAGGTTGACTGGAGAAGACCAGGGAGCGGCGAGTGCAGGAAGAGATGGTCGATCTTCAGAGTGACGGCGCCGTTCGGAGCTGGAGTGGTAATTTAATTAATTTATATTTGACTGGGATCTGACGGGGGTCTGATCTGAGGTCTAATGAGGAGCAGGGGTCTGATCTGAGGTCTGATGGGGAATGGGAGACTGATTAGAGGTCTGATGGGAATTGAGGGTTTGTTCTGAGTTCTAAACAAGACTAGGAGTCTGATCTGAGGTCTGATGAGGATTGGGGGTCTGATGAAGATTGGGGGTCAGTAGAGATGAGCGAGCATGCTCGGCCGAGCGTACTCGGGAGCAATTTTCGAGTAGTAGCGTACGCATTTTATAATCTGTACGCTAATGCATACACATCTTATAATCTCTACACTAATGCGTACGCATCTAATAAATTTGTACGCTAATGCGTACAAATTACGAGATGCGTACGCATTAGCGTACATATTAGAAGATGCGTACGCTACTACTCGAAAATTGCTCCCGAGTACGCTCGGCCGAGCATGCTCGCTCATCTCTAGGGGTCAGATCTGAGGTTTGATGAAAAATATATTTTTTCTTAATTTCTTCCTGTAAATCCTAGGTGCTCCGTACTGGGACTGACTGTGCCTAGTATTACATTCATTCTGAGCTGCTCTGTGCTGAAGTTAGGATCTCTTTCTATCTAATATTGATTGCTTCATTGTCTACCACACACATCTCCACGGTTTTTATAAAATTTTTATGTTAAAAAAAATGCAAAATATGGATCCAATCCTGTTAACCAATCAAGAGGATATGTTGCTCTATCCTGGCCTCTTAAGTCAGCTGATCAGTGTGGGCGTTGCGAGTTGATCCGTTCTAATCTGAAATTAATGACCTAATCCTAGGGATAGATCATCTATATTCTAGTCCTGGAAAACACCATTTAACATTACTATTGTAGAGACATAGGGACACACTGGTGGTGGATCCGCCGAAGTTATGAAGAGGAGCCAGCCTCTCCATAACTTTGACGCATCCAACGTCAGTTCTAAATATAAGACGGTTTCCGAGGTGTCTTACACTTAGACCCTTTTCTACGCCTAAAACAGGCGTAGAAAATGATGAATGAGATAGGCCGCCTGGCCCATCTCTTCCCCGCCACTCCCACAAATGGGGCAAGAGCGGGGGGAAGTTGCAGATAGCAGCGCAACTAACCATTTGGCTGCAATCTGTGCCTGAAAGAAAACTAATTTAGGCGTATTTCAGCATACTAAATGACCCACATAGTTTTGTGTGGGTCAAACTATGATTAGGCCCAAATGATCTGATTATTGACATTTCGGGGCTGCAATCTGAAATTCACAAACATAGCAAAGATGACTGCATCCAAATGCTGCCTAAGGAAAGGCATTTACGTGAATTTCAGCACAATTGTCTGCTCTTACACTAATTAAAAGGCAATCAATAAGGTAAGAAAATAATCTTACAACAAATCACAATATTTTTCTACTTTTTTTTTAGGAATCATACAAAAAGTTGACAGTACTGTAAATAAATAGCTAGATGTGGAAAGGTTTCATTTCTGGATACAGCTTGGCAAACGAAGGAGTCCTTACAAAGGTTTGCAGAGAAGTCTTTTTTTCCAACGACATTGAAATCTCAGTGTGTCACCCAGGAAAAAAGTTGCTATGGTAACACTGACAATGTGTTCATTATTTTCCCCCGCTGTGCCTGAATGTGATGACGTCAACTAAGGTTGAAATCAACTTCTGACTTGGTCTTGGCCTAGGACTTTGGTGAGAACACCAGATGGTTCTCTGTTAAGCTTATTTCATAAATCTTCTTCTGGAGAGTGCTAACAACATGATATAGTACATAGAAATCGAGTACAGTCTGTGGCAGCGCTGCCTGGTAGAGGAGCGTTTTTCTTATATAATTCCTTGTACAGTAATGGTTTTATTCACCTTTATCGCATTGATGGCATCTTATAGAATTCATTTATGTATTTATCCCTGTACAGTTCACATGTATGAATAATGTTCATATTCAACTCAGTACAGGGTGAATCAAAAATAGCAGGACACACTCTTATTTCAGAAAAGAAAGGGAAAATGAAATATCTGAATTAGGGCTGGGCGATTAATCAAATTAATTCGATTAATTCGCTAATTGAAAGCCTCACGATTTTATTTTTTAGGAAAATCGTGAACTCGATTTTCCTAAAATGGCGCCCGCCAGATAAAATAAAAAAAATCTCTCACCTGTCCTGCGCCGCGGCTCCGCTCCATTGTCCGGCGCTCCTCTTCTTCTCCGGGGCCGCGCTGCACTGTTCTGACCGCGTACAGCGTCAGGACGTAGTGCGCGCACTCTGACCTGACGCTGCATGCAGTCAGGTGACAGTGCAGTGCCGGGAGAAGAAGACTGAGAAGCGCCGGACCTGGAGCGGAGCCGTGGCGCAGGACAGGTAAGGGATTTTTTTTATTTTATTCTTATGGTGGCCTAGTGGGCTGTTCTGAGGGCTGAAGGGGGCACTACTGTGGGCTAATCTGAGGTCTGAAGGGGCACTACTGTGGGCTAATCTGAGGTCTCAAGGGACACTACTGTGGGCTAATCTGAGGTCTCAAGGGGGCACTAATGTGGGCTGATCTGAGGTCTAATGTGGGCTGATCTGAGGTCTGATGGGGGCGCTGTGGGCTGATCTGAGGTCTGATGGGGCACAATGGGCTGATGTGGGGTCTGATGGGGAACAATGGGCTGATCTGAGGTCTGATGGGGGCACTGTGGGCTGATCTGAGGTCTGATGGGGGCACACTGGGCTGATGTGGGGTCTGATGGGGCACAATGGGCTGATGTGGGGTCTGATGGGTCACAATGGGCTGATGTGGGGTCTGATGGGGCACAATGGGCTGATGTGGGGTCTGATAGGGCATAATGGGCTGATCTGAGGTCTGATGGGCAAAATGGGCTGATCTGAGGTCTGATGAGGGCACAGTGGGCTGATCTGAGGTCTGATGAGGGCACAGTGGGCTGATCTGAGGTCTGATGGGGGCACTGTGGGCTGATCTGAGGTCTGATGGTGGCAGAATGGGCTGATGTGGGGTCTGATGGGGCACAGTGGGCTGATGTGGGGTGTGATGGGGCAGATGGCCATATGTGTTTTGCGGTCCGCAATTTGCAGATCCGCAAAACACAGATACCAGCCAGTGTGCTGTCCGCATCTTTTGCTGCTACATTGAAACGAATGGGTCCACATCGGTTCTGCAAAATTGCGGAACAGAGGCAGAGCCATAAATACGGTCGTGTAAATGGGCCCTTAGGCTAGATTCACACATCCATGTTCCGAACATATATTTTACATCTGTATTACTTGGATGTGTCATGTCCTGACCTAGGGTTTAACTGACCCAGACTCACAGCATCATAGATCCTTATGAGTACAATGTGCACACTCAGTTAAAGGCGAATGTAACACTGTAGATGTGTTACATATTGATGTGTTACAATACTGTAGATGTGTTACATATTTCCTACTGCAACACTTTCATTTTGTAATGGCACAAATTAGCTTAGAAATGTGCAAGCTATACTTACTGTTCAGGAGACGGTAATCAATAAAAGGGTATGAGCCACGGCGTTCGGAGAGAACCCCTGCTGGACCTCTCACTCGAGCATCTCCTGTAAGAAATACAAAAAGCATAGCAATTTAAATCTTCACCTTACAGAACAGAATAAAAAAAGGGTAAAATTACATGCAGCAGCCAAGGTAAAGCCGATAACTACAATAACGTGGGGTTTTACTGTGAATTGGCACGCTTTTACAATATGCATTTTTGAATATGTGGGTTTTAGAGGTAATAAGTGTTAAACATCTGCACAATTTTTGCAGCTGTTTAATACCTATTACGGCCATGACTATTTTGAGGACCCCATACCACAGATCCGCACTGGCCGTGTGACTTCAATGGATCCACGATCCACAAGATGCGGCCAAAGATAGGACATGCGGTATGCTTCCAGATCCATGCCTATGCGCCACAAAAGATAGGACAATGGGTCTGCACCGCGATGCAGTGTGCATACGGCCAGTGCTTGTGTTTTGCGGGTCCCCCGCAAAACATGCATGCCTGTATCGTGGTCATGTGAATTCATCCTTAGGCCCCATTCACACGACCGTATAAATGGATCCGCATCCGTTACGCAATTTGCGGACCGGGTGCGGACCCATTAATTTCAATGGGGCCGCAAAAGATGCGGACAGCACACCATGTGCTGTCCGCATCCGTTGTTCCGTTCAGCAGCGCCGCAAAAATATAGAGCATGTCCTATTCTTGTCCGCAAGCACGGTCAAGAATAGGCATTCTCTATATAGCGCTAGCCATGTGCGGTCCGCAAATTGCGGGACGCTCATGGCCGGTATCCGTGTTTTGCGCATCCGCAATTTGCGGACCGCAAAACACTTACGGTCGTGTGAATGGGGCCTTAAGCTGAAGAATCAGAAAAAGTGTGTGTCTCTAACAATATGATAGCATGTCTTTTGACTGTTATACCAAACCTATGTCACAAGCCTATTGAATAAAATAATTTACAATAAGTGATCACCCATTAATATTAAGTGGGTACTCCAGCAAAATTCTAATGAGTTGCAACACAATCCTACTGCTGTGAACCAGCTTATACTTATGTACCTCCAGATCTCCTGCCGCTGCCGTTCCAATGGTGTGGTGTGCTCCACTTCCTGCTGACATCTCGACACGGCAGGAAATGTTTGTAATGGTTGTATCAGCCAATTACAGGATTGCAGCAATGATCCACCTCAGTGACAGAGTAGTATTCCAAGCTATTTCCTGCAGTGTTGGAAAAGGAGCCTGAAATAGAGCCCAATGGGGACCCTTGCACCATGTGAATGGCAGCAATGGGAGATCAGGGAAGTGAGTGTAAGCTGGTTTATTTTTCTTACAGCAACAGGATCCCATTGAAAGACATTTTTATTTTGTTGAAATAATCCTTTAAACGGGTTGTGTCACTTCAGACATTGGTGGCATATCGCCAGAGGTGGAACTGGCACCTATCTCTGGAATAGATCCCCCAAAGTGAATAAGTGGCATGCTCTCCATTCACTTCTATGAGAGCTTTGAAAACAGCCATGTGAAAACGGTCAGCTAGTTTTGGAAGCCCCATAAAAAAGAATGGATGGTGCACCGCACAATCGTGGCCACGGTTCCACTCACCTCTATGGGACTACCGAAAATAACCGAGCCAGTACTTGCCTATTTTCAGATGTCCCATAGAAATGAAAGTTGTTCTCCGTTAACTTTAGGGGTCCCGTTGCTTAGTGATGACCATCATGGCACTATGGACTAGAAAGTACTTGTGTATTATATATGTTGCTATTAATGACATACAGACCAATATGGGAGATAAATTTAATGCATGAATGATACATTTCCTGAATAAGAAACTTTTATGGTTTGGGTACTCCCCGTAATTCCTGTTACTGTCCCATGCATCTCAAAAGGGTTTGCAGAAATCCACGCTTGTCACCAAAACAACTCCATTTGGATGTATAGAAAGGATTTTTAGTCGCCGAAATTTCCACAACAAATCTCTTTGGTTTTACCCTTAAATTCAAGAAAAAAATCACATTAACTGGGTAATGAACAGAACCTCCATGGTGATCTCCTTTCCATCTTTTCAGTTGCACATCCACCAACTCCCTATCTCCTCCTCTGCCAACCAATATGGCTGTACCACTTTTCAGCTCAAGAGACTTCCTGCTGCTCTCACATTGGCCAGCGCGGCACACATGAGCAACGCTTGCCAATCCAAGAGCAGGTCTTGGGCTGCCGATGCATTACGTGGCCATCTTGGACGCCAGAAGAGGAACCAGTGAATCAACATATATGCAGCTGAAAAGATGAAGAGGAGGTCAGCAAGAGTTCTGTTCGTTCCCCAGTGAATGTGTTTTTTTTTTAACAATATACCTAAGGGAAAATGTCTACACTGAGCAATAGCTGTTAACAGCCTGATAGAAAACAAACATGGTTGTTCTAGTTAAGTGCAAAAATCTGGTTTATGAATGAACCCCAGTTGTAAAAATAGCAATGAACATCACGATGTGTAAACTGGAGACACAATACAAATCTAAAGGAAAAATACATGTTTAAAGTACATACAAAGCTGTGCAGCAGTTTTTCTTAGGTTCATTTTACACAAGCATGTTCAGTCCGGGAAATAAGCTCCATGTGATGGCTGCATTTCCTGTAGTGAACACTGCTACTCTAACCTCAACTCACAGCATCCTAAGTCATTACGATGCTGTGAATTCTGGTTAGACAAGCAGTGTCCAGTCTGGGAAATACAGCCATCACACACAGGGTGTTTCCCAGACTGAACATGCTGTTGTAAAATTTGCCTTAAAAGGGTTGTCCAGATCGGTGGGGTCCGACACCTGGCACCCCCGCCAATCAGCCGAATGAGAGGTTGGCGTGCACTGTGTGCGCCGTCTCCTCACACAACTGATAGGCGGGGGTGTCGGGTGTCGGACCTCTGCCGATCTGATATTGATGATCTATCTTGGGGATAGGTCATCAATAGTAAAAGCCCGGACAACCCCTTTAATATTTGTGCTATTTTGCCATTTCCCATTTGTCACCGTCCACCTATCTCACACATATATAGCGCTAACTACATATCCATGGTAAATGGAAGCCAACAATAACAAAATATAATACAATATAGACTAATACACTGCACTAAATAGAAACAGAGAATTCACAGCACACACTATCCAAGTAGAAGTAGAAAAGTGATGAACAATTATTTCTCATGAACGCCAAAAAAATATTACATGAAAGACATTACTTCACAACAGATAATCTAATATCAGATCATAAGACAACCAAAGCTAATTATTAAAGGATCCTTTAAAATAATCATTTATGAAAGTAGCTGTAATATTGTAACGTATTTATTTCACAGTTATTGCTCCTA
This sequence comes from Rhinella marina, assembly GCA_900303285.1. Taxonomy (NCBI): domain Eukaryota; kingdom Metazoa; phylum Chordata; class Amphibia; order Anura; family Bufonidae; genus Rhinella; species Rhinella marina. The sequence goes on along the minus strand of ONZH01018274.1, from coordinate 392,484 downwards.
TATTCTGTTCTGGGCTGTGGTCACATGATCATGTCCATGCAGCTCTTATTGCCTGTGATGTCATGTCCATGGGCGTGTCAAAATTGAAGCAGGGGCAGTGATAGGGGAGAGCCTGTAAATAGCTGGGTGAGCGGAGCTATATGCTAGCTGGGCGTTGTTAGGGCAGAGAAAGGAGAAGTGCATCATGGGTTTGGTTGGATACAGCAACAAGAAGTACAGGATCTATTAAACTAGAGGGATTTGTTTACATGGTGAAAACAGGTCAATAGACTAACAAAACCATGAGGAAGATGTACATGGGGTAAGCAACTACAAGAGCATTTTTATCACTGATCCACATATACTAAATTATAAGTATATAGTTATGGTTTCAGCTCATGGCACAGGCCGATGCACAGAGCTTCGCAGAGCCTATATGAAATCAGATACATACCGAGACATAAGCCCTAAAACTGTAAATGAATAATTGTTATAATGTAACTAAAATAATATGTCTATTATTTTAGGGAGTAGCTAGAATCTGCACATATAAAGACAATATTAATTACCCCAAGAAGAAAGGAAACAATGCACAGGTTCCACAAACACCGAGCACAGGAAACAAAAAAAGAACTCTGCAGACAGCACCAGACAGGATATAGTTATGATTATAAACTAGTTTCCCTTCAAATGCCTTACAGAGAGAGGAAAATTGCCTTCATAGTGTTATACTACATAAAAACTAAGTACATGTTGTGCCGAATACCATAATTGTGGTAGCTAGGATTGTAAACTACAAACAGCTCCTAAAATATCAGGCGTACGCTTTCAAACGCTGAAGAGACACCTACATAACTAACTAAATAAAAAAGTCCTAATGTAACATATAAATGACCACTTTATTAGAGATACCCATCTAGTAGGGCGTTGGACCTTCAGAACTTAGCAATTCATCGCGGCAAAGATTCCACAAGCAGATATAGTGAAGGTCCAATCGTGAAAGAGCAGTTGTCTCTAATAAAGTGACCCATATATATATATACATATATATATACAGAACTGCTCCTCTGATACACAGAAACAGAAGCTTAGGTACATTCCTGTAGCAGTACATACATTACCATCCCCCAACCCAAAATATCAAATAAAATACTGCGCTTAGAGTAATTAAAGCAATACATAAATAAGTGATAATTACATTGCACAAATGCCCGAATCTCATGCCCAATAAATACCAAGCATTTCTGTATAATTTCCAAACAACCTACTTAGCTCTTTAATGGGGTTGTCTGGGAAAAAACAAGCCAAGGGACAAATTGCGTAAGACAATAAAAGAACCAATACTTACCTGTTCTATCCCTGGCCAGTCCAGTTCCCCCGCAGGTCTTTGTGTAGTGTTCTGCAGAGGTGATATCACCTCCACACACGTGACGGCTGCAGCCCATCATTGGCATCAGTTATATTATGATCGATCAATAAAGATTAATGGAGAAAAGTATTGACTGCCATTTCATAGAGTTACTGGCATAAATTATAGCAAGTTTGCTGTGCCAAGGGTGGTCATGCCCCTCCTGTTAAGCCACACTCACTTTTTCAAAAGTGGAGACAGTAGTGGAAAAGTGAACAAAGTCAGTAATTTTAGTGCAAAATGCTGCTTGTGTTCACAATACAACCTATGGTCTTCTTTTTGCTCTATATAGTACTGTTTGTAGGTGTTCCCATGTTGAGAACCATGCTTTTTGGCCTATATGTCTTCAATTTGTAATAAAAATAGCAGTCTTAGCCCCGAAAGGGTTTTTTTGGGGACTTTTTAACTGATGATCTATCCTCTGATTTGCGCCGGTGACTTTTCAAACAGCTGATCGGTGGGGACCCACTGATCAGATCAGTTAAAAAGTTTGGGAAAACCACTTTAATTGGATTGAAATTATACAGTCTTTGGGGCTGGCAGTGTATTTTCCCTGCACCATTGAAGACATTCTATATGTACAAGCACGCTGGAGGAAAACAGATGTCTAAATTGGTCCCGTAGTTTCTTAAAGGGTCAGTTTTGTGTCTGGTGACATCAGTTTTGCCATCAGGTGTCTCCCTGCTCCAGACAGAAATAGTGCATGCAATGTTTCCCTCTCCAGCTCTGGGTGTCAGACATCTACATCATTGGGAACTAACTGTTATATGTGCACAGTTTTTAACTCTTTCTCCACCTCAAAATCAGTTTAAAAAATATATATATCCTGAAGCATACCTATCATTTATTTTATTAATTTATTTCATACCTATCATTAATTTTTTTCATGAAGCTGAAGATAAAAAGTTCCATGCGCTATCTTCAGGCAGAATGAGAATGCGAGCTTGGAAGACAAGCTGATTCTGAGGCCGATTTAGTTGCTCCTGATTTTTTCTGCCTCACTTTAAACGATATGAACATATCCTTATGTGGACATATTGCTGTATCAGTGCCACATATTGATCCATCCTGGGACTCTCCACACTGCCACTAGGTCTTAAAGGGAACCTGTCATCTCCAAAACACCCCCTGAACTAGCGTAAGAGATGTATAGTGTAAGTGATGCTGAATCCGATTATGAAAGTTTTATCTTCATACTCACTTCCATTCCGACGCTGTGCTCCCACAAACCAGCAGTAAAATACATTGACAGGACTCTTCTTTGAGTCGTCTCCATTATGTGAGTGAGCACTGGAGTCCACTGAGTGCATTTTACTGTAGGTTTGTGGGAACACAGCGTCAGAATGGAAGTGAGTATGAAGATAAAGCTTACATAACCGGACTCGACGTCTCTTACACTATACACCGCTTACTGTAGTTTGGAGGGAGTTTCAGAGCTGACAGATTCCCTTTAAAGACTTGTGATCTACAACAACATAAATGGTATATGTTTGACCATGCTTTCTTCCTACATCATAATATAAACTACTATACTGTAAGGATTCGGCCACACAATCAGGATTCCTGATGCAGTTCTGGAAGCCAAAATGTGATTCTCTCCTGACCATGTGGCCGTACCCTAAGGCCTCTTTCACACTTGCAGCACGAGTTCCGGCAGGCTGTTCTGGCAGAGCACAGCCTGCCAGAGCTTTCTGTATCCAGCATTGCTGGACATTAGGAGAATGCCCGCCAGTTCCATTGACTATAATGGGGTCTGGCGGAGGTCCGTCCTGTACCTGACAAAAATGCTAGGATACGGCTGTACAAACACCGCTGCATGCGGAACAGCCTGTCAGAACTCCTGCCGCAAGTGTGAAACAGGCCTAAGGTATAACTGAGTGGTGAAACTTTCTAATGTACGTCTAGTTGTAAATCAATCACCTATCCAGACCCAGGGGCTGTGTCCAGTCAAACAACCATACTATGTCCGCATACGCACCTTCATATAGTGGCCAAAAAGCTACTAAGTTATAAGTATTAAACCCATCCAAAAATCACACGAAATGTAAAATTTATCATGTTATTATATGGGTAATTACAAAGTTACATCAATGCCATAAGGTATAACACAGTCAACAGTTTGCTACATATTACCTACTGTACGCCATCATAACTACCGTGGACTTCTGTACTGCTCAGTAACTCTATTATATCGTCATTTGCTCTAAAGTCTGGTAATACAAAGCGAGTCCCCTGTTTTGCACACTCATGGGAGGAATGACAAGATGAGGAAGGATATTACAGTCTACCACCAAAAGAGAAGGGGAAACAAAGCTCTGTGAAGTATAGTACATGTACATTTTTTCTTCTCAGACAGCAACCTACATGTATACATCCTGGGTAGACCTGTCTCCAGTCACAGTTGGGAATATTTCTGAAAACAATTCTAAGGAATACAGTAAACTTCAGGTCTGGATGACGCAGACTGCTGGGTCTTAGTGAGGTGATGCAATGCCAGTTGGGTTTGCCTGTATCTATTCCCTTGATTTGCTCTCAACAGCAACTAGAGCTGGTTACCAGAGGCGGGCTGGGCCGCAGTGCGGGGTGGCACATGCCCCCTGGGTTGGTCTCCAGTAGATATTTAGGGCCGCTGTCGCTACACATGGGCCAGTGCTGTGTGTTTGCCCCCCAGGCTAAAATTTGCCAGCCAGCCCCTGCTGTTTACATATGTTCCAAATGTGAGGAACTTGAGGTCAACCAATTACCTTGCTTCTAAAAAGACACTGCTATCCCAATACAAAGTCCTCATCTCTCTTCTGAACCTGACCATTGCTTGGGCAACTCACAAAACCACTACTAGCCCACATCTCTGCAGACATAGGAACACCTAAATCAGAACCCTTCAAACAGTAGGACAAATCTTACCTTGTACCAATGCCAGTAAGACTCATGATAGGAGTGGGATATTTCATATAACTCCAGTCAAACTGGACTTTTCAGTCAGTTGTATGTAGCTACTAGCTAGCCTTTAATATTACAGTGCATTTACTTTACATGTTGGCACCAGACCAACTTTACAATTATCTGTAAAATTCACTACAGTAATAAATCATATTAAAGTGCAGAATGTGGTTTCTTGGTGGAGTCATGGGTCTTTAAAAGTCAAACAACGGCAATATAGCAAAATTATGGAGTGACACAGAAATAAGCAGTAGGGTTATAGAAACATCTTCTGACATTCAAGGACAGGCAACATAAAACAGCACTCCCTCCTATACAACCTAGGTTACATATTTACCAGAGAAACTTCATCGGCCTTATAGGCAAAACTTCTCAACTCTCAAAAGTGTCATAAATTGAACTGAATGACATCTTCTCATATACATTCACTATAGATGTGGTAAATATCTGCTGCAGCATGTGGCAACAGTCCATTGCAATACAAGATGATGAAAATATCACATCATTTTCAACCCTGTCACCAGCAATGGCTGTTACAATTACATATCATCCTTGGGGTACAACCAAATGACGTGGTTGTGGGGTGCTTGCGACATGGTCGTGCTGTGTTCAAGTAATGCGTGGCTGTACAGTACACAGTGGGCTCTAAAGAGACAGCACCATATTGAAGGTACCGTCTGCCATTAACAATACAGACAGACAGGACAATGCGGTCTAATGTTTTGGTTGGACGCAGTGCGGCTGCTTGGCAAGCGCTACATGAATCCACTGTGTGGTTGCACCTTAATGGTACAATCATACGGTCAGGTTTCCTGATGCAGGTTCGGAAGCCAAAACCCGGAGGAAATTTAAAAAAAGAGAAGACGTTGTATCTGTCCATTATACTTTCTTTCCTTTTATGATCAACTCATGATTTTGGGTTCCAAAGGGAGACCTGTGTGGCCGTACCGTTATATTGAGTAATCAAAATCAGTCATATGAAGCCTGAGTATTGCCTAAACACCATGTATAATGTGTGGGGAGTCACTATGTACAATAACCAGACTGGGGACAGGGGGAGCACCATACACATCTGCAATCAATAGAAATAAGTAGTATATGTAAAAAGCATGTGATGACGGGTGTGTATTCCCAGCCAGCAGCGTAGCTAAAGGCTCATGGGCCCTGGTGCAAGAATTCAGCTTGGGCCCCCCTTCACTTAGTGCTCTGTGTGTCTTCTTATGTGGCACAAGGGTCTTTGGGCCCCCTCAGGCTTCTGGGCCCGGTAGCGACTGCTACCTCTGCACCCCCTATAGCTACGCCCCTGTTCCCAGCTAAATCGTGCAGATTAAGGGTTATCTGGGACAGCTTAAAAATCACAGAGAATGCAGGGGACCTGCGAAAATGTCAACATAAATATTACTCACGTTGGAAATCCGCTGCCGCGTCAGTGCTCCCGTTAGTCTCGGTTGAAGTCCAGCAGTGATGATGTTATGACTACCGCCATGTGAGCGCTGCAGCCAATCACTGTCCACTCTCATCACTGCAATAGAGACCGTCAGGAGCCCTGGAGCAGCAGATTTTCCAGGTGAGCAATATTTATTGTTATTTTTGTACATCCTCTGTATTTTTACATATCCTGGACAACTCCTTTAAGTTTGGCTGTAGACATTACTTATACATTTAAGTGTACCCCCTTCATTTTTTGCTTAGCACCTCATACACAACAGTATCAGTTTTGTGGTCTACAAATTGTGGATGTGGTCCGTGTTCTGTCTGTATTGTTTTCAATGGATCCGTTGTCCACATTTTGCAGACACAGGGCCGTAGCCGTTTTTGCGGTCTGTAAATCACCGACCTGCGAAACATGGATCACAAATGTCCTATCCTTGTCTGCAAAACGAACAGGAATAGGACATGTTCCATTTTTTGCCCCATTGAGATGAATGGGTCTGCATCTGATCCGCAAAAAATGCAGATCGGATGTGGACCAAAACCACAATCATGTGCATGAGCCCATAGTTTATTTTGCAGAACGGACACACAGATGAATTGTGTGCTTTACGCATCCGTATGTCCATTCCAAAATGGACTATTTGCAGACAGCAAAGCGCATATGGTTTTGTGCATGAAACCTATGGCAAGGAATGTTCTAAACTGGGGAGGATTGGCCATAGACTTTACAGGGAAATTTCCAGATGAGCCCATCTCATGGCCAGCCAGTGGACGTTTTTGGGGATGTATTTTTTCCAGGGCCAGTTTAAGTTCGCAGTCTGCCCCTGGTTCTTAAATTAAAAAACAAGGCCATACTCACCTTTCGATGTTCCACTGTTTCTGCACTGCCACTCCAGTCATCCCAGCAAACTTTGTTTTTGGCACTCCACATGATTACTGTAGTCAATCACAGGCCTTAGTGGTCATGTGAGGAAGTCAGGTTCATCAATGCTGTAGGGCCTGAAACAAAGACTGCCAGGGCCACCATAGCAGTGGTTCTGGAAAGGCGGTGGATTGAGCAGGTAAGGCTTTGTCTTTTATTTTAGAACTTTCCCAGCCTTCATTTTTGGGGGCCCTGGAAAATCCCTTAAATGGCATCCTGTTACCTATAAAACACACATTAAACCGCCAGCATTAAAACAAAAAAGTTGGTTTTCTCTTTGCTGCCTGATGAGCCTAATCACCAAAAAAAGGATTCCTCTGCGGGCAGTATGTAAATAAGGGTCTTGAAGTCAAGGGGCAGCAGTTTTCTCACTTGAAGTCAAGCATCCCATGCCCCCTTCCCACCCCTTAGCATCTGATTGATGGCCCTGGTTTTCTTGTCATGTGACAATGGCACAGCGCATGCGCAAGATACCAGGCTGGAATCCGACATGACAAGAAAACCAAGGCCGTCAATCAAATGCTATGGGGTGGGAAGGGAAGCAGGGTTGCCAACCAGAATTTTTCTTTTTTCTGGACAACCTATGTCAAAATCACGGACAGACAATTGGAAAACCACAGTAAATAAAAAGATTATAGTAATACATGTCTATAGTTCAATTCCTAAGAATTAATTACCAGCATTTACTGTGAGCTGTAAAACAATGATAATTCTCACCCAAATCATCTATTTAGTCAGGTACCACCAACCCCCCAAAAAAAATCATGGACACAACTATTTTTTTTGGACTGTTGGCAAGCCTGGTGGCAAGCTTGACTTCAAGTGAGAAAGTCACTGCCCCCTTAACTTCAAGACCCTTATTGCCATACTGTCTGCGGGGGAATAAAAGTCTTTTTTTTGGCGATTAGGCTTATACAGCAAAGAGAAAACCAACTTTAGACACAAGAGGAAATCATCTGTAAGGCAATTCTGGAGGTTTAATATATGTTTTGTAGGCTTCAGATTCCCTTTAAATAAATCTTTTCTTTTAAACATGCACATTTTAGTGTATGGTTATCACGATATAAAATGGTCTGAAAGACACCTATGCTGTTCATAGATAGAGGGAATAGTCCAACAATTAATATGTGCCTCGCAAAAACCCCTTACACAGTTTTGAGCAAATGTTAGCTGTTGGCTATCTACCCACAGTGGATGCCACATCACAGACCTAGTTATGAAGTCCCCAAACTGCATGCCCTCAGTGGTGGCATTTGTGTTATGTGATATTGATCAGTAAGAAATAATACCCATCTCAGTAGAGTTTATATATAGTGCTCCACACTGCAAGGCTTCATGATTGAAGACACTGCCACGGTTGTACGGCTTGTTTATGTAGCGTGTAGGCAGTTATTTGCAGCACCTTACACAAATGTAAACCTTTGTAACTGTGGCATTTGACTTGAGATGTGGGTGGCATTGCTAACTGGGTTACTTCTCCAATGTTCTCCTTCTGTTTTGTTCAATTCAAGGAAAACGTTAAAGCCACAACTACCGTAATTTCATAACATTTCAAAACCAGTGTTTGCAGCCTGTCATTATTCATGCCTCAGCTCAGCAGGCTTAAAACAGTTATCAAGCAAAGAACAGTAACGGAAGAGGCCTACCATGAGCTTCTATGAAGTGCGTCATTCTAATACAAATACCGCTAGATAATACAGAGGTTTCTACCATACACGCTGGATCAAGTAATTCTATGTGTGTATATAAATATACATAGCTTTTATTCAGCAACACAACTGCTACCATACTGCATATAATGTACAGCTCCACATATACAAACTCACAGATGTATAAAAAAACTCACTGCTTTTAAGGACACATGGATGACTTCCTTCATTAATAGGACTACAAGTCAACCCCAGGTCATCTTACCTAATTCATGAAAATAAGCAAGTGAAAACTTCCATCTGTACATCTGACTTTTATGCAGATGTACATCTGCATTTTATGAGGATGTATGGTATAAACTGTATAATAAAAAAAACGTAGCCGTGTTTGTTGGTTTATTTGTAGGTTTTGTTTAGCTCTCAAAACTCACAGTTCCTGCTATGAAATAACTTAATTCTTATTTAAATGCTGCAAATCCTGGAAAGCATGATACCTTATGTTTATTTTATACATAATGCTACTTCTATGCATAGTATAGCATGTATTATTTCTTACTGGGTGCAATATGTAACCACCTAGGGCACCAATAGTATCAGCATTCAGCACAATATCACTCTAAAAGCTCAGTTTTAACTTAAAGGGGTATTCTCATCTTAGACAATGGGGGCATATCGCTAGGATATGCCCCCATTGACTTATAGGTGCGGGTTCCACCGCTGGGACCCGCACCTATATCCAGAACGGAGCGGGGAGCGCTGCGCCTGGAGGACCCCGGGGGTCCGGCCTCCCCGCTGCGCTCATAGAAATGAATGGGAGTGCAGCGCGCAAGCGCGGCCACTGCTCCCATTCATTTCTATGGAGCCAACGGAAGTAGCCGAGCCAGCGCTCGGCTATTTTCGGCGGCCCCATAGAAATGAATGGAGGGCGGCTGCGCATGTGCAGTGCGCCCTCATTCAGTTCGGGGGCTCTGTTCTGGATATAGGTGCGGGTCCCAGTGGTGGGACCCGCACCTGTATGACAATGGGGGCATACCCCATTGTCTAAAATGAGAATAACCCTTTAAATGGGGTTGTTTCACCTGAGACATTGGTGGCATATCCTAGCGATATGCCACCAATGTCAGATAGGTTCAGGTTCCACCTCTGGCACATCTCTAGAACGGAGCTCCACGAAGAATACACCGTGCATGCGCTGTCAGCCTTCATTCATTTGTATGGGAGTGCCGAAAATAGTCGCGTATCATGCTCATCTTCGGAAGTCCCATAGAAATGAATGGAGAGTGCACCATGCAAGTGTGGCTACTGCTCCATTCACTTCTATGAAACTGCTGGAAATAGGCAAGCCAGCACTCGGATTTTCGACATATCCATAGAAATGAAAGCAGTGTGGCTGCACATGCGCAATGCGTTCTTGTTCACTTTGGGAGCTCTGTTCTAGAAATTGGTGCGGGTCCCAGAGGTGGGACTCAAACCTATCTGACATTGGTGGCATATACTAGCGATCTGCCACGAATGTCTCAGGTGAGACAACCTCTTTAAGTTAATGCCAATCTTCTATCTTTAGTCACATTCAAAAAGATTGAAGAAGCTGATGTCTGGGCAGTGGGGCTCCCTGATGAGCCTATTTATATGGGCAGATACAATGTTCGGCAAAAAACCATTTGTTCTTTATTACTGTCCACTCATTAAAGCTACTGCATTCATTCACCCCCATACAGACACACTATTTGTTGGCAGCACATTGTCCTATTTAAACAGAGATGTGGTCCCCAGTAGCTAGAAAAACTCCTGTATCATATGTTTATTAGCCCTGAAGTGTCTGCAGGGCATATCTGGGCTTTCCAAGTGTCCCATTGACTCAACACTAAGCCTGCCCCTGTTCTACTGATTGACATGGATGTGAAAGTTAATTACCCCAGAAGTGTGATGGGGACTGGGGCATGTGTTTCTCTAAAAGGGAAAACACACTGCCTATTCACCAATTCTCTGCTGGAGTGGCCTGTGGATGATGTCAAAGGCGTCATCCACATCAATAAACGGAAGAGGGGCTGATTTAGTGACTATTAACCAGGACACTGCTAAAGGTTCGGATATGCCCAATGGACAATTCAGGGCTAATCAACCCAGGAATTTTCCTAACTTTGTTTTCTAATGTGGATTACTTGTCCATATGGGGTTTAGCCACCCCCTATCCAGGGGTGTGAGGCTATGGTATTACACAGTGTATGTTTTAGGAGTTTTTATTAGGTCTTCCTAAATTGTTGCTTCATGAAGGGTGCGGCCACGCTTTCATTTTGGGTGACATACATGTGATTAAACCATGTGACCGCTGCCATTTTGGCTTGTGGCAGCCGCGGAGGTGAGATGTTTACATAGCTGGAGGACAGGCAGCCAATGACCTTGTGACAAGTAGCTCAAGAGAACCGAAAGGTGCTGTGGCACAGCATGGACTAGTGTGCCCATTCAGCCTGGACTTTTTTTAAAGTGGCCAACCCCTTTAAATAATATAATAGTTCATGAGCAGAGGAGGCAGACGCTCAACATGTAATTGACTACAGAAGGCATTTGTCTGCCTGGGGCGCACATCTGTAAATATTAAGGTGCTGCTCATAGACACTTCACGACGATGTAAGGATGCGTGCTTGCGTGCATCCATGTTTACAAATTGCTTTCCTGTCTCCTTCATAGTTCAAGTAATATTTGTATGTCATTAGATGCCTTTCTAAGACAGTGAACTGAAAACAAAGAGAGGATCCACACGTACAAGGGAAATGACCTGTGCAACATTATTTACAAGGCAAGTGAAAATATGGTTTCAGTAAGGTTGGGTGTGAGGTATGTCTGGAGCACAGCATAGAACTGGCCTTTGAGATAGACTGTAAAGGAAATCCTGTAATGTGTTGACTTTCTACTTTTTTTGTTTGCTGTTAGAGTTGTTGAAACCTTGTAAGGGCCGATCATTACATGATAAAGCTCGCCGGCCAGCCTATGTTTTGTGAACATGTGCAATTTATAGGTGTCCCCACCTTCATGTCCATAATGTGGGGCAGCTTATACCAAAAATAATAAAAAAACAACGGGTGGAATTTATAATGAGGGGAATCTTTAAAGTCAGTCTTGCTTGAGCCTGTGTTGACTTACTTTATGCCAGATTTATCAAAAGTCGTTTGATAAATTTGTCTTATCCTTAAGGGCTCATGCAAACAGCAGGTCCGCAATATATGGGCACCAGCCGAGGGTACTCCGTATCATGGATGCAGACCCATTGACTTGAATGGGTGAGCAATCCTCAAGATACGGAGCAGAGGTGCAGATCGGAGGCCCACGGAAGCCCTATGAAGCGGTTTTGTGGCATTTCAGTCCGTGCCTCCACACCGCAAAAAAAAAAATAGAACAAGTCCTATTTTTTTTTCGGGGCGGACCGGACCGTCTCTTGCAGACCACAGACCCATTGAAGTCAATGGGTCCGCAATGCGGAGACAGCGTGCACATGGACAGTGCCCATGCATTGTGGACTACTATTTGCAGTCCGCAGTAGGGTCATGGGGCACGCATGTTTCTATGCATGAGTCCTAAACCTCACACTTTTGCCTAGAAAAGCGACTCCAGTTTTCCTACTGGAGTGAGATTGAGACTTTTTAAATCTGGAGTGAAGCTCATTAACATAGCTAACCACACCCACTTTCCCACCCATATTTCAAAACTGGAGTCAGTGTTATAAAAATGCAAAAAGTTTGTAAAGCAATATGAAAGTGCAGAAGCCATGTGCAACATGTGTACTAAAAAGGGCATTGTAAATATTATGGCCATGATTTGTCACACCTTCACTCCAGAATTCTGCCTTCAAAAAGTTGCAAAATGGGGCTTTTGCGCCTTTTTGAGCTCAATTGCGAAAAAATTTTGAGACTTTTTGCATTTTTAGACCACTCAATGCAGCTTTGAAATGTGGGTGGGTGTGGGTGTGGTCAGCTATCTTAATGAATTTCACTCATTAAGGCTTTTTAAAATATTTGCAATCTCATTCCAGTAGGAGGGCGCAGTGGGTAAACTGGTGTAGCTTTTCTGGACAAAAGTGTTAGGTCAGACTCAAGCAAAACTGACTTCAAATATTCCCCTCATGATAAATTTCCTACAAAGTGACAATACGCATAAGAACAAAGTCATCCAAACCCACTGATTTCTGTGGGACTGGCTGAATATATTATGTATATGGGGGCGGACATGCGATGTCAAGGGAAGAAAAGGGCCGGTCAAGTTGAATTTGAACACCTGATCCTTTTGTATTTTCAAGAGAAGCCACCATCAGGGGATTCTGGCAGCAACTTACTCCCCTCTCTCATTTGATTGCTCTCCATGTATATGGTGGAGTCATGAAGAACAGCTTTTGATGGTGTGTGTGTGGGGGGGTTATCCACAATTTTTTTGTATTTTATAATGGTCACCCCACTTCATGTGATTCAGGAATAATGTTGAAGACCTTTCTACTCTGCGCTCCCTGGTGTAATTAGGTAGTGGACACTTCCTGGATCACGTGAGACTTATAAATCATTTACAAAGGTCAATTTAAGTAAATTTGTATAAAGAGCCATTGGTTATCACACAAACATTTGCCAATAATCTGGATAGGTTTTTGGTGTAGATTATGTAATAAAAGTGCTATTTTAGAAACAAATCTGGTGCCTAACCCATGGCTCTCAATACTTTTGTTCCAGACTGTGAGTATTGAAGATTTCAGCATACAATACAATAGGAAAAATTTAGGGTATGGGCCTGCCCGGGCCTTTCTCCTCAGTGATACCACCACACAAGTACACAAGTACAGTTGCTGGTCTTGAAACCATTGACTGTTAAGCAGAAAGATTAGCATCCAATGGCTACAATAATACGTTCATATTAAGAATAATGATGGAGACCTTTTGTTGACCTCAAGGGGGAGCTTAAAGGAGTTATCCCGTGATTAATGTAAAAAATGAAAATCAGACATCAGTACATGACAATCTCTAACATAGCTAGAACCAGCCCTGTACCTTACATGGATCCAGAGATCTCCTCATTCACTGCTCTGCTAGATTTATATCAGGCTGACAGCTCAAGGGGAGTGCCTTTTCTGCTGCAGCTAAGGGTGGCGTGTCCATGATCTCCCTATCACAGCTCAGGAGGTAGCTGAAGGATGAAACTGAGCATGTACGGCCTGCTCAGTGGGCTGGACAAAGAAATAACAAAATGAACAAACAGCAGGTGGCGCTATACAGATACATTTTATTGAATAACTCAATGGTTATGCTAAATGTTTAAATTACATGCAATTACAAAAGTATTCAGATCCAGGTGCTGGTTTGAAAACTGTAAAATAATTTTTGTGGGACAACCCCTTTAAGACCACACACAAGTTTTGGTCTGACTCACATATCTGTATAAATAAGCCAAAATAGGAAACTGCACCAAAAATAAGTACCAATACAGTCATTGAGTAAGTAATGACATTTTTGCCAGAGATTCCCTGGCTACAAAAACACATTTTAAATACCTCATGAAGGAATTACTAGAGTTACTAGAAGGGGTTCCCAGTGGATACAAAGTGGTTTCTCTAGCTCTGGAGGCACTAGCATGTCTGCGCCTAACACGGGAAGCCCATTGATTTCTCCAACAGTGGTGCTAGAGGGAAATCGAATGCTTGCTGTCTGTGATGGGGAGTCCTAGCCATAGCACAATGATTATCACCCGCCTAAATGTTGTCACTGCACTGTAAGGTTGAAGCAATGCAGAGTATATATATATATATATATATATATATATATATATATATATATGTTTGCATCTTTGAGGTGGAGGAAATGCTCTCCTTTGAAAGGGTTGTCCAAAATGGCACCTCTCCTGGCCATGGGTTGTGTCAGATATTAAAGCTCAGCTCCATTGGAGTCAATGGGTAAGAACTACAATACCAGCAGACAACCTGTTTTGGAAGAAAACAGCCATGTTTCTCTAACCCCAGACAACCCCTTTGATTGGACCCATAACTATGTCCACTGTGTTCTCTGATCTGTATTTTTTGTGTGACTTTTTGGCTTCTAGTAAACAGAACTGTCCTGATATTTTGCTGCACTTACATAGGACTGCATAATCTGAAGACAGAGCCACTATGAATACAGTCCAGCCTTTGAATGACCCTAAGCTGATGGATGCCATGAGTTTCTGTATAAGAAATGTTATGTCTTCAGCTATCCTAGATTTCTACAAAATATACACGGGAAGGGGAGGACAGAATGTCCTGAAGTCTTTTCTAGGTCTCCACTGTCGTCTTCAGGAAAGTTTTGATTGCTGGTGGAACATAACTTACGATGTGCTCATAATTAATAATAACCTTTCTCGCTGTCAGATGGAAGCTGGAGTGCTGCTGATGAGTCACATTTCTTAGAAAGACTGGCAATCTTTTTAGTAGAAGGTACTGTCGCCCTGAATACATAATCTAATAATTGTCATTGGACCTATTTTTGGAGTATATAATTCAGAAATGATTTCCCAGCATACAGGTTTCTGTGGTAATTAACCCCTTAAGTACCAAGCACAAAGGGGTGTTATTTTAATATAATTCAGCTTGAAAATCTAGTTATTTCTGTAATTTACTTTCTGTTACAAAAATATTCTAGTGAGATATTCTCTTTAATTCATTTTAATAGCTCCTCCTGTGTTTAATCTGTATAGTAGTATGCATATCCACCTAATAAGGTGGTCGCACATGCTCAGTTCCATCCTTCAACTGCAAACCAGCCAGATCTAATTTAAGAAGCTGTGAGAGAGCTATAGCAGAAAGGATACACCTTCTGAGGAAGGACATGTGCCCTGATCTGCCAGCCAAAAAAGAATGTAGCAAAGTAACATGAGTGATCACTTACATAATACTTTGGTAAGAAGCAGATGTGGATCACTTGAACAAATTTGGCTTGGGGATACTCCTAAGGTCGTTACCTATGTGGCCCCCTTAACCGATCTATAGGGATCTGGACTTCACTGCAGGGGAAACACCAGGTTGCTAGCTCAAATTTGACCACAACATCCGAGGGGTGAAAATCTCCACGATCGCCATTCCTGCCAATCGCAGACATTAGCCCCAGGTGTCTGCTGTGTGAAACAGCAGGCACCTAGCAGTTATGGCGCTCTCTCCACTTTAAAGACCCGACATGTGATGTACTATTACGTCACATGTCAGGAAGGGGTTAATGGCTGACATGGAAATTATTATTTAACACAGTGGTCCTTAGAACACCGTAAAATCACTACATGCACATTGTACATCTATATTATGACTTTATAAATCTGATTCTCTTGTACTTTCCTGACATTTCCCAAACAGAAGTTGTCCATTTACATATTTCTCAAATGTGCTTGATCTTCCCTGAAGGTTTATTGCGTCAATGCAGTAGATAGAGTAACCCTGAGATTACAGACACATTTGTTCAGATTGGTTCTTCTGCCTGACGAGCTTCACAACCTTGAACGATCTAGCAAGTCTGCTTTTTCAGAGACATTTCATAACTCTGTTTTTATCTTTTGGCAGTGCTTTTGATACAACAAGATAAGCTTCTAAAGAGCACATGTTAGTAAGACTATACAATATATGCTTCTTTCCGCTTTATAAACACGTCTGCCAATTCCTCCTGCGTTAAGTGCTTCAGTTAAGGGCCACATATTTTACCGTTGGAAAAAATGTGTGCAATGTAAGTAAAGCTTTACAATTGTGAGTGTAAAAGTTGCATCCTTATAGCCTATATCTTAAAGGAGATGTGCCATCTCATACATTGGGGGCATATAGTTCCAAAGTCTGATGGGTGCAGGTCCCCCCTCCATTCATTTATATGGGAGTGCCGAAAATAACCAAGCAGAGCGCTCAGCTATTTTCAGAAGTTCCATTGAAATGAATGGGAAGCGCACCATGCAAGTGCGGTCCCTGCTCCATTCACTTCTATGGGGCTCACGGAAATAGCCGAGCCAGCAATAGGCTATTTTTTGGCAGTCTCATAGAAATGAATGGAGGGTGGAAGCTCATGCGTGGTGCACCCTCCGTCCTAAAGATAGATACTAATGTTATGCCTCCAATGTATGAGATTATACGGCCCCTTTACACAATTAATCATTTAAACAATAAAAAAAGAGCAAAAGTGATCAATTATCGAGAGGTGTAAAAGCAATGAAGGATCAAACGTCTAGAGATAATTGCTTAGTTCAATCATTGCTTGCTGATTATCATCCAGAATTCCACAAGTGTAAACAGGTATCATTTGCAGCACAGAGTGGGTGTGACATCATTGCGCCACCAATGTCACGTTAACTACTTCAGCTGGAAATACGTGCACAAACCACAAAAGTGTGTGGATTCGAAATTTGTTCACTACTTCAAGTCTTCTCCTATTGGTCAAATTGAAGTGGGAGAAAAGGCTTCGAAAATTGGTTTTTAATTTTCCTGCTTCTGAACTATGAGTTAATATTCACCCACCAGACAACAAACACCACAATCTTCCAACAAACTAACATATCAAATAAAAGTGTCTCCAATTTTACTACTGTGTAGGGAAGAATATTCCTACCTTCCCAGAGGGAAGGCAGCTTTTGGTGGTAAAGAAAGTGGAACAAAGTGTCTATACACACCTTTTCACACCTTAAAGGCTCTAATGCAATCCCTTTTTTTCTCGCACACCACTTACACAGTCAATTATCTTTTAGCGAAATACAACTGTTTGCCTGACAAGTGATCTTTTACACGATCGTCTTTTACACGATCTTTTACACAAATTTTTACATCTAAAGGGTTGTCGACTCAAATAGCAAACAGTTTGCCCCTTGATCGAATCAATTATCTACTCATGTAAAGGGGCCTTAAAGGGGTTATCCCATGACTAATGTAAAAAATGAAAATCAGACATTATATAGTACATGAGAACCAGCCCTGTACCTGACATGGATCCAGAGATCTCCTCATTCATTGCTCTGCTAGATTTATATCAATCTGACAGCTCAAGGGGAGCGTCTTTCCTGCTGCAGCTCAGGGGGCGTGTCTCAGCGCTGCCTATCACAGCTCAGGAGGCAGATGAAGGATGAAACTGAGCATGTGTGGCCTTCTCAGTGAGCAGGACAAAGAAATAAGACAAAAAACAGCAGGTGGTGCTGTACAGATACATTTTATTGAATAGCTCAGTGGCTATGCTAAATTTTAATTAGAATTATATACAATTACAAAAATATTCAGATCCAGGTGCTGGTTTGAAAACTGTAGAATATTTTTTCTGGGACAACCCCTTTAAGCCACTAAACATCAGATTGATAGATAAATAAAAAGTCAAATACCTTTTGATATAAAATAATAGTGATTTAACCTGTCAGGTGATTTCTGCTGCCCTATCTGACGGCAGAATATGAAAGAGGGCGAGAAGCTGAGCTCCATGATATATGTGAGCCCTGTCAAGATTAACCCTGCCTTTTACTCAGAAATCCTGTAAGAAATCATACAAACGTATATATGTCAGAGCTCAGCTTATCTCCTTCTATAATATATCTGCTCTTAAAAAGGGCAGCATAAATCTTAGGACGGGTTCACATTAAAGAGGAACTGCTCCTAACATGTCTATTTTAGTAAAAAAATTGTATTCCCCATAAATGATAACAATCCTGGAGCATCTTTTCATATAATTCTTGACATTTTTGAATATACTGACAACTAGGTGTTACCATTCCTTTGTTGAAGAACTGGTAACAGTTGTCAATATATAGATAAAATGTTAATAGGAGTAACGGAGAAACAGTAGCGCTCTAAAAATAGATGATCCAAAATTGGATAATACAAGTATTTACTAAAATAGACTAATTGTTGTACATTTTCATAGAAGAACAGGACCACAAAAAATGACTTTAAAGAGGTTGTACCACGAAAAATATTCCACAGTTTTCAAACCAGCACCTGAATACATTAGTATTTGCATGTAGTTAAAATTTAGCATAGCCACTGTTAGTTATTCCATAGTTATTCCATAAAATGTATCTGTATAACACCACCTGCTGTTTGTTCTTTTTCTTATTTCTTTGTCCCGCTCACTGAGAAGGCCGCACATGCTCAGTTTTTTGCTTCAGCTGCCACCTAAACTGTGATAATGAGAGCATGGACACGCCCCCTTAGCTGCAGTAGAAAAGACACCCCCTTTGAGCGGTCACCTTGATATAAATCTAGCAGAGCAGTGAATAGGGAGATCTCTGGATCCATGTGAGGTACAGGTCTGGTTATAGCTTTGGTTCTAGGTTGTCACGTACTATATGATATCTGATTTTCATTTTTTAGATTAGTCATGGGATAACCCCTTTAAGAGACCTGCCAACTGGATAAGACTATAGCTCCTTTTAGGAGACGGAAACTATTTCACCTTATAATAGTACTGAAAAGATCATGTAAAGTTCAAAATGTCACCATATAGTCCATTTATACAGGATCCATTACTAATATGACCCCCAGTTCCCAACCTCCCCATTTATAATGGGTCCCATTTCTATTCAATATTATAGCAAATGCTATAATTCCACCAGTAGGTGAAAGGGAATTTAGACCCTCCAAGCATAAAGATTATTTCCAAGTATTGAAAGTTTATTTGGCTTCAGGTTTTTTATTTTTTCCTGGAAATTCCTTTATCTAGCTTATTTCAACAAGTCGGTTGACTATGAGATTCTAGACTGCTTTTTTTTCTATTTGAGAAACCGCTTCATATTTTTATGTTTTATACTGTATTAATATACAGTGTGTATTTTTAAGCTTTTGCAGGCGCGATGGCCACTGTCATGGGACTCATCCACTTAGATGGCTGACAATAGCTTCTATTGAAAGCACATCTGACAAATTATAATTTGGCTGATGCTGTCAGGAAACCCTCATCAGCATTGCAGAGGAAGGTATTGTGCTACACACCCTGAATATACAGCTTTGGATTCTTGCCCAACAGTTTACATTCTGCTCTTACTGGACACTATTACACTGCAGTAAACTATAGGAGAACACTTCAAAGATGAAAAGCCAGTGCTCGAAATCCTGATATATAAAGCACTGTCAAAAATAATAAGGCAGAGGTCAGCAGTCTCTGTCAGTCCACCTATTGTGAAACTGCAACTCCCAGCGTGCACATGGAACTCCCTTAGACATGAATGGAGCATGCTGAGAGTTGTAGTTTCACAACAGCTGCTGATGACCCCTGTAATAGGGAATGCACAACTGCAAGAATTTTCTCCAGTCTTCAGCTATTTTACTATCATTTCTTCCCTCCCATCCAGCTGGCTTGTATAAACGCCCCCCAAATTTCTAGTGGATATTTAAGTTATGAAAGTAGCTTGATGAAGTGCAGATATCTGTCACAGGACTTTTAAATCCCCTTAAAGGACACTCTGACATGACCTAAGTCTCTTTTTATCTCTAAAGGAACACTAGGTTTACAATAGTTTGTTGTGAACTCCCATGAACTTTTCTTCTGTGACTCCAGATACAGGTCTGCAGTGGACGGGCTGACATCACAGAGCAGTGACGAGCAGGCCATTTAGTGAAGGTCGATATTTTTGGCAGGGCATTTGCACGCTTAAACGCCAAAGCTTTGGATGTTGAAACTCTCAATCACTTGAAAGGTCAGTCACCAGGGAAAGTGTATGCTTTAGTAAGGTTTCCTTACAGGCTAATACAGTCGGCTCATATATTTCTTTCAAGCTGTTATCATGGCAAAACATTCTCACTAAATGAAGCACTGAAAATGTAATATGCTTAAAGAGGGATTCCGGTTTTAATGATTACATTTATCTCTATAGAGAATAGGACGTTGAACAATTTTCTAATATACTTCTATTTAAAATTGTGCTCTCAAACCTTTATTATATCTGCACAGTAGTCTCTCTCTAAAGGAAAAAAATGGAAGCGTCTGGTTTACTCCTGTAAAATTGTGCCAAATGTATAAAATGTTGCTCACTTTTTGATAAATTTGGTGCGTCTTTAAACCTTAATTTTTTTTCTACAAATCCTTCTCCACGTCCCTACTGGATTGACTTTACATCTTCTTTACAAAGTCACAGTGATGAGTGAAACTTGTTAACATACCTGACCCGGTTTCCAATCCACAAATTGGCCAGGTGGCGTAAAACTGCAAAAAGTCCTACATTTTGGAAATAACTGGTACTTGTGTCAAAATGTGTAACTTTCCTCTGCCAGAACACAGGTACAGAACTTTGAGATATTACCCCCATTGCACCAGAGTTCTGGCACATTTTCATTAGTAAATCTCTCCCAATGACTGCAGAGCTAACATATGGAAGAGTTACAGTATGATATACGGCAAATGGCTCATGAGAAAATTCTCTCCATCCTGTTTATCATGAAATATTTAGAATTCCTTTAACAGTACAAGGTCTAATGTCCTCACATACACTGTAAGCTAGGAGGGATTCAATATTTTACTACTCCTTATCATAGTCCTCTGTCTACTGTCCTCAAAGTGTAAGTGCCCATGGGTGGCCCTAGTTACTAAAGGGAATCTGTCAGCTCCAAAACACCCCCCAAACTAGAAGCGCTGTATAGTGTAAGTGATGCTAAGTCAGATGATGTAATTTTTATATTCATACTCACTTGCGTGCTGACACCGCGATCCCACAAACCAGCAGTAAAATACATTGGGAGGACTCCTCTGAGTCCTCTCCATTATGGGTGTGAGCTCGGGAGTCCTAGCAAAGAGTGGAAATGCAAGTGAGTATGAAGATAAAAATCAGCATCACTTTCACTATATACTGCATACTCTAGTTTGGGGGTGTTTCAGAGCTGACAGATTCCCTCAGAAATAACATGGCTCAGCAGGCAAATGAAATGCCACAGCCAAAATGTATTGAAATATCACTGAAATTCAATCTGTGAATCAACTCATAAAATACCTAGTGATAAGCGCTGAGTCGTAGCTGGGCTTTCCATGACCGTGGTTCAGTGCACTGCCCTCATCTGGCATTTAAATACCCTGGCCAATGAACAGTGGCTTGTTGACATCCTTCCATTCCTAGCTCCACCCCTGAGGAAGGGATTGGTTACAAAGTCAGTTCCAAATAGGATTGTCTTCTCATAGACTTTTGTGGCCTGAGTCCACTGGAGGATCCTCTGGTGGGCAAATGTTTATCTTTATGAAACGTAATAGTTGATTGAAATTAATTTATGTAGAACACCACAGAAGAGAACTGGTCCTTCCTACAGGGTGCTAATAAGATGCAGATTACATGGCTCTCAGTCTACCATGTTTTGTGGTTAATCCTTATTTGCATATAGTAAAACATAAATCTGCAGAAAACATATTAGAAGTATAAAAACATAGCACACTCTCATACTTTATGTTTATATAACACTTTTGGGAAAATGAAAACTCCCAGTCATCAGAAAGCATACTAGATTGAGGAAGTGTTGCACACTGCTCGCACTCTTCCCTGATCTGAAATGTTGACTTAATAGATTTACTTGCTGTGCTAAAGCTAACACATACATCCTTAACCATAATTAGCCCGGCTTTCTAGAATACAAGACTATTTTTCCACTGGTACAAATGAAGGCCTATTCACTATGGTGCAGAGCTGATTTCCTCATGAGGTGCTGTATCTTTAAGAAACTTAATAGGGATCATATAGAACAGCAGGAAAGTACTGCACAAATTATTCTACAACTGCAGTTACGGGGTTGGGCTGGATAGCCGTGAACTGTTACACCAATCAGACAACTTATGTAGATGTCACGTAGAGAAGCTTTCAACCACACATTTTATCTAAAATATACCTCAAAGGGGTATTAAGATTTCAGCAAATTTTTTTACATGAAAAGTTAGACATATTTTAATATAGCTTCTGTATCACTTTCTCTTGGTTGTCAAGATCTCTGCTTCTAGTCACTCAATGGGAGGCGTCATTGCTTACTTCAAGTGGATATATTTCCGTCCAGGCAGGGGCGGATTGGCCATAGACCTTACAGGGAAATTTCCCAGTGGGCCGATGCCCAGGGGGCCACTCAAGCCCTCTTGATGGCCGCAGGCCCGGTACATGATGATCTGAAGCTCAACAGCCACAGGTGCTCTCCTGAACTCAACTGTGATACAGTTGAATACTGTGGATGGAGCAGTAGTATTTTGCGCTGACCTGTGGTATTTGGTTCTGCTGGGGCAGTATTCTGTTCTGCACTACAGTATTGCAGGCCCTGCCTACTTCTGTTGTCACTGCCTAATTGCTTTGTCCCATATTCTGTCAATTTGGACCCACCTACAACTTGGGGCCACTTTTAAGTTTTTTCCAGGGCCACTTCAAGTTTCCAATCCGCCCCTGCGTCCAGGTCATGGACACACAGATGCATGGTCCATTAAAAGATACCGCTCTGATAACTGGACTGCAACAAACCATGCAACTGCGTCAATCACATGACCTGGACTGAATTTTATCCACTTGAAGTAAACAAACAGAAAATTGGGAAAATGGTGTGACTTTTTAAAGGATCACTGTAATATCAGTTTTTCACATAAATTAAAGGGGTTGTCCTTTGTATGTTTCTAACTAGTCAAATACAACAGCTTTTCCATATACTTTCTGCTTCTAAAGCTGCTGGTTTATCAGATTTCACTCAGGGTCACATGACCTGTGATGTCAGCTTGCCTCCCTGCTAATCTTGTATTCGTGCACAAGCCTCAGAGATCAGATAACAGCCTGTACATGAGACGTCGCTGTGCTGGCCGCCCCCCCCCCCCCAATCCTGCTCTGCCGGGCTCCTACTATCTGCTCTCCCTGGATTCTTTCAGGTAAAACATTAACCCCTTCAGCCAGAACACACTAAAGGCTTTACAACAGCAGCTGCAGATGTAAAGAGACACAGGATCTGCTCTCCTCACCCTACAGACATAGAGCTGATACTGGAGCTGATCTGGAGAGTATTGTATTGTACAAGAACAGGTAGGGGGAAGACCCTGTGTGTATCAGCAGTGTCATTGTACATACAGCTGGGACTTGTAGTCCTACACATACAACATGCTGCTGAGTATTCCAGCTGACATGTCACTCAGGCCAGCTCTTGTATTCACTGCCTTTGCATAGCAGGAAGGGGGAGGGGCAGAGATTGTTATTACTGCATGCAAACAAAGGCCAGAGGAGAACCAGGGAAATTAGGAAATATAGATTTTTTTTTGCCTAAAACTTGCTTAACTTAGTTATATATTGCTGCCCATCAGATTTACAGTACTATACATTTTTTTTCATAACTCGGACAACCCCTTTAATGCCCCTTTCACATGAGTGGGAGACTCGCATGTCTCCCGCAACGCATCTACAGAGCATTATATGCGATCCCTGTCAGTGCCGAGTCCAGCCCTGTAGATGCGTTGCGGGAGACATGCGAGTCTCCCGCTCGTGTTAAAGGGGCATAATAGTACAAGCGAAGATAAGAAATGTTGTAATAAATCTTATTTGAGGAAAAATTCCTCTTTCTTCAGTTCTTCCCCTTGCCTTCTGCATTGGTGACTCACCCTCAATTTACAGTAAAAATTCATCTTCAGTGAACACAGATTAGTATATGGGTACATTTACACGACTGTATGTACTGGGGATCTGCTAAAAATACGGATGACATCCATGTGACATCCATCTTGCATCTCTTTTACTTTGTGGATCCGCTGTAACAATGCCTATCCTTGTCCGCAAAATGGACAAGAATAGGACATGATTTATCTTTTTTACAGGGCTACAGAACAGACCTAATGAATTGAATGGGTCTGCATCCTATCCACAAAAAATGTAGATCGGATGTGGACCACAAATACGGTCATGTAAATGGGTCCTATATCTGAGAGATCAGGTTACGTACAGCCGTATTGCGCCCCGCAAATAGTGGGTCCGCAATATACGGGCACCAGCCATTTGTGCACCACATCACGGACGCAGGATCCATTCACTTGAATAGGTCCGCAAACTGGAAGGTGCGGTGCGGAATGGTGGCATGGAACCCCACAGAAGCACTAAGGAGGGGTTTCTGTCCACGACTCCATGAAAACAGCTTCTGGCTGAGAGATGAGGTTACTTACAGCTGCTGCACACAGAAGTTTATAAATGAGGGAATGAGAGGCAGAGGAGCTTCTAAAAAAGTGAGACAGACACCCCCTAGTCTTTACACAATAAATTAATGATATATATGAGATAAATGAAATAAAATGTAAATGTTTCAAATAATAAACCAGTAAACCTAAAGTATTAGCTTTCTGGAGATGTAAGAAGAGTTCCCACTTCTACAATGTGGATTGCCAGCAAGCCCACAAAGACCCAGTAGTCACTAATTATCTGGAATATATTTGTCCCACTTGGCAAAAATGTAAGAGCGCCTACTTTATTCATAGGCCCGGCTATGTTCTTCTTTAGTCCCAAACAAACCATAATTCATTACTGCTTCATTTAAGTTCTCTTAAAGCTCTGGAAAAAATCCATTCCCCAATTTAAAATTGGATGGAACAGCAAAAAGAAGGGGGGAGGCATATGGACTGAAGTGGAGAAAAATGTGCCTTTCAACTTTCAGTCCGTGGATGTGAGTCATTCTATATTATTTTTTATTATATGACATTAAAGCTGGCCTTGAGTCGGAAAACCTAGATCTCTGCATGCAATATGTAAGACTGTGTCTCCAAGAAAAGCAGCTTCTACCGCACAGAGTGAAAATGTACTCAGGCCACCTGTAGGATTCAGAACCATGTGGCATAACAGCCCTGCCAGTTCACTGTGGCTCCATCATTACTTACAAATCCTTCCAATGTGCTTCACACACATCTTCATTTCCAGGGTTTCCTTTCACCTGCAGAACATCGCTTCAGCTTTGATATAAACGCCAACAGGTGATTTCCCACTCTACAAACCATCGGCTCACTCAGATTCTCAGGATGTTAATACATACTTCAGAAACACTTATATGGTAATGGAGAAAAGAGCTAAGATGTACAGTATATACACCAGTATATATCAACATAACTCATTCATACCTTGCCAGGTCTGCAAAAATGGAGACTCTTATACTAGGGGTAACTCATGCTAGGACTTTGCAAGAATGAAAGATGTGAATCTGTACATATATATATATATATATTTATATATATTCAAGCTATGGTGGTGTCTAGGGTAGTCCAGGAGTTAATGACAGACTCCATGATCTAGAGTAGCAGAGGAGAAGCTTCCCTGGTGACTTAGGGTAGTGGAGGAGTTTGTGCCTGCTTCACTGGTGGTCTAATGCAGTGTTCCTCAATCTGCGGTACACATACCCCAGGGGAAACTTGCTGCATGGTGAGACTGCCTACAGTAGTTCATTGGTGGATGATAGGGCACTGACTTACATACGGTATGCTATTGGGTCATTATTACTACTGGAGGGCACTATGATGGCTTTATTACTACTGTGGGCAAGATGGTGGGCTTTATTACTCCTGGGTGGACTATAAAAGGCAGTAGTGCTACTGGGGGCACTATAATTGTGCATTATTACTACTGGGGGTACTATGTTCATTACCATTGAGGGCATTATAGTAAACTTTACTATTACTGTGGGCACTATAGGGGGAATTATTAGTACTTTGGGCATTATTCTGGGCTTTACTTCAAATGGGGCACAATAAGGGGAATTATTATTAGGCACACTATGCATTGCGCTATTACTAAAGGGGCCACTCTGGGGAGCCTTATTACTATTGGAGGTACTTCAAGGGATTGTCCGAGTTATGAAAAAAAAATAGTACTTTAAATCTGATGGGCAGCAATATATAACTAAGTTAAGCAAGTTTTAGGCAAAAAAAAAAAAATCTCTATTTCCTCATTTCCCTGGTTCTCTTCTGGCCTTTGTTTACCTGCAGTAATAATAATCTCTACCCCCCCCCCCCCCCCCCCGCTCTGCAAATGCTGCCCTGAGTGACATGTCTGCCTGCTGGACTACTCAGCAGCATGTTGTATGTGTAGGACTACAAGTCCCAGCTGTACAATGACACTGCTGATACACACAGGGTCTTCCCCCTACCTTTCTTCTCTACAAAACAATAATTTGCAGATCAGCTCCAGTATCAGCTCTGTGTCTGTAGGGTGAGGAGAGCAGATCCTGTGCCTCTTTACATCTGCAGCTGCTGTTGTAAAGCCTTCAGAGTGTTCTGGCTGAAGGGGTTAATGTTTTATCTGAAAGAATCCAGGGAGAGCAGATAGCAGGAGCCCAGCAGAGCAGGGGGAGGTGGGAGGGGGGGTGTGGCCAGCACAGTGACGTTTGGTGTACAGGCTCTGTGCACGAATACAAGATTAGCAGGGAGGCAAGCTGACATCACAGGTCATGTGACCCTCATTGAAACCTGAGAAACCAGCAGCTTTAGAAGCAGAAAGTGTATGGAAAAGCTGTTGTATTTGACTAGTTAGAAACATACAAAGGACAAAAAAATAACTCAGACAACCCCTTTAATGGGGCAGTACTACTAGTGAGGGAAGTCTGGGAAAGAATTATTACGCCTCGAGGGACTTTTTGAAGTACTATTATTGTGGGAGGGCACCCTGGCACAGTATCAGCTAGGCAAAATAATTTTTGGCACTATACATTATATTTGTGGCACTACTACTCTTAACAGCACTATTTGTTGGGCACAATTATTTTTGAGGGCACTGTGTGGCATGAATATTTCAAGAGGAATTAGTGTAGTACTGATATTTTCAGGGGACTATAAAACTTCTGAAGAATAGTATTTGGGGAGCATAGCATTGGGGAGACGACTTGTGGTTGGAAGAAGTCATCATGGTAGCCTGAACTGAAAGGAGAAGAGGAAGAGAATGTCTACAATCAGAGGAGAGATGACTGGATGTTATAGGTATGTAGTGCTGTATTCTGTATGTTTGGTAGAGCTGAATGTAATTTAGAATGTAATAGCCATTCATCATCTGTCCTAATGAGGAAGATTAGTGCTGCATGCTGTACTACTCTTTCCATCAGATCTGATGGAACTGCTGACGGAGGCTCAGATCACAGCCTTTGGTAACATTTATCACTTGTTTTATCCTTGGGGGTATTCCGGTGGAAACTCTTGTCACTAGAGAATACTTGGCATGAAAATGATCTGGTCTAGTGCATTTTAGAGATTAATGTCAGCTTCTCTGGTGATGTAATCTAGAGTAGTGGAGGTTTTAATGCAACCTCTCCTGATGATCTAGAGTAGTGAAGTAGTAAAGGCTCACTTTACTGGTAATCTAGAGTAGTGGAGGAGTAAAGGCCCATGTTATTGAAGGGTCTAGCCCCGGCCTAAGTACAGATCATCAATATTAATGTCCTGGAAAACACCTTTAATGTCAGATTTCCTGGTTTTCTAGAATTGGTGAACAGTTAAAGGGGTTGTCCCACGAAAAATATTCTACATCCACTGAGCTATTCAATATCATGTATCTGTATAGTGCCACCTGCTGTTTGTTCTTTTCCTTATTTATACGTCCACCTCACTGAGGTGGTTTCAGGTGCTCAGTTTAAATCTTCAAATGTCACAAACCGGTCTTCTGTTAGAAGATGTGGTAGTTACAGGGAAAGAGCTACAACACATCCCCTGAGAAAGCACACATTCCCTGAGCTGCCAGCATGAAATAAATATAGCAGATCAGTTGGAGCAATGAATGGGGAGATCTCTAGATCCATGTGAGCAGAGCTGGTTCTAGGTTTGTTAGAAAAAAAATATTATATACTATATGATGCCTAATTCTTATTTTTGTACATCAATTATGGCATAACCCTATTAAGACCCAATTACCTTGTGGTCTAAGGTAGTGAAGGGGTTAATCCCTGCTACCTTGAGTAATGGAGGTGTTAATACCCACTTCCTCGGTAGTCTGGGTTAATGAAGTAGTTAATACTTGGTGCTCAGGTTATGAGTCATAACCTGAGGACCAAGTATTGACCATTTCATGAACCCAGACCACCGAGGAAATGGGTATTAACACATCCCTGAGATGTCTCCTGTGTCTTCTATCAAGATAGACAGCAACTTCACCTTACAGTTCTGCAATTACCAGGGCGAAACCCTTGACAGGCCCTTTTGTAAGTCAATGGGGTCAATTGGGCAACATCTGTACCCATCCTATCACAAATCTGGAAAACAAAGACACTTTTAGCTCAAGATAATGTGATAAACCCCTTCATCTTCTCCAAATAAAGAAAATCCACGTATGGGACAGCTGCTTTTCTTCTGCTGAATGTTATAAAATAGGCATCTGCTAGAGCTGGAGCCATTCATCATATGTAAAAGTCAAAATCATGATCAGAAAGCAATGGTAGAACATACATATATTCTGATTGTTCTACCTTTTTTACCATTTCAAATGAAATGTCACGTTATTTATACAACCCCTGGCAAAAATTATGGAATCACCAGTCTCTGAGGATGTTCCTTCAGTTGTTTAATTTAGTTGAAAAAAAAAAACAGATCACAGACATGACAAAAAACTAAAGGCATTTCAAATGGCAACTTTCTGGCTTTAAGAAATACTAAACGAAATCAAGAAAAATTATTGTGGTAGCCAGTAACAGTTACATTTTAAGCACAGGGAATAAATTTTGGAATCACTCAATTCTGAGGAAAAAATTATGGAATCATCCTGCAAATTTTCATTACAAACAATAACACCTGCATCAGATTAAATCTGCTCGTTAGTATCCAGGTAAAAAGGAGTGATCACACCTTGGAGAGCTGTTGTAACAGTGGACTGACATGAATCATGGCTCCAACACCAGAGATGTCAATTGAAAAAAGGAGAGGATTATCAAACTCCTTAAAGAGGGTAAATCATCACGCAGTGTTGCACAAGATGTTGGTTGTTCACAGTCAGATGTGTCTAAAACCTGGACCAAGTACAAACAACATGGGAAGGTGGTTAAAGGCAAGCATACTGGTAGACCAAGGAAGACATCAAAGCGTCAAGACAGAAAACTTAAAGCAATATGCCTTGAAAACAAAAAATGTACAACAAAACAAATGAGGAACAAACGGGAGGAAACTGGAGTCAATGTCTGTGACCGAACTGTAAGAAACCGCCTAAAGGAAATGGGATTTACATACAGAAAAGATAAAAGAAAGCCATCACTAACACCTAAACAGAAAAAAAACAAGGTTACAATGGGCTAAGGAAAGGAAATTATGGACTGTGGATGACTGGATGAAAGTCATATTCAGTGATGAATCTCCAATCTGCATTGGGCAAGGTGATGATGCTGGAACTTTTGTTTGGTGCCGTTCCAAAGAGATTTATGCAGATGATTGTCTGAAGAAAACATGCAAATTTCCACAGTCATTGATGATATGGGGCTGCATGTCAGGTAAATAAATGCACTGGGGAGATGACTGTCATTACATCTTCAATAAATGCACAGGTTTATATTGACATTTTGGACACTTTTCTTATCCCGTCTATCGAAAGGATGTTTGGGGATGATGAAATCATTTTTCAAGATGATAATGCGTCTTGCCATAGAGCAAAAACTGTGAAAACATTCCTTGAAGAAAGACACATAAGGTCAATGTCATGGTCAATCTGGCAACAGCAATCAGAGAAAGCTGGAGCCAGATTGATGAAGAGTACTGTTTGTCACTCATTAAGTCAATGCCTCAGAGACTGCAGGCAGTTATAAAAGCCAGAGGTGGTGCAACAAAGTACTAGTGATGTGTTGGAGTGTTATTTTGTTTGTTTTTCATGATTCCATTTTTTCCTCAGAATTGAGTGATTCCATAATTTATTCCCTGTGCTTGTTCTAAAAATTTAACTGTTACGGGCTACCACAATTATTTTCTTGATTTCTTTTAGTATTTCTTAAAGCCAGAAAGTTGCCATTTGAAATGCCTTAAGTTTTTTGTCATGTCTGTGATCTGTTTTTTTTCAACAAAATTAAACAACGGAAGGAACATCCTCAGAGACTGGTGATTCCATAATTTTTGCCAGGGGTTGTATGTTTATCCCAAAAGCAACATGATCTACTTATAGTCATTAATTTGTTTTTCGGGCGGCCCAACTACTCCAGTAAGTGATAGCTCATGTGTCAAAAGAAATGAATCCAGTTGATGAGAAGGCACACAAGGACACACATCTGACATATCTACAAATCTTTTAACGTTGATCTACCCGAGTCGCATGTATTGGAGACTCCTTACTGTATACACAAGGCCCTGCAGGGAGCACAATGGAAGTACATAGCCGGTCACCTATGTCCTGCTATTTGTAGATGCTGCTCATAATCCTGGAGCAGATAGCAGTGCTATGTGAAATGTATATATTCGCGAATCCACATCATTTTGCACTCACATGAGAGAATATAGATGCTGATACACATAAAAGGTCGTTTTTTTCAGCACTGATGTGCAGCCTACATATTTCACAAGCATGTGTGATGAAGAGAGGTACAGTAATTACGGTAGATTCATCATATGCTTGACATGGTAACAAACTAATGGCTCAATGTGTCGGCTAGACCTCTGCTCGGTTTCATCATATGGCTGGATATGCATGGTAAGATCAGCCACTTCTTCAGAATATCTGTTGTACGCATTGAAAATACTTCCTAGGTGCCTGTTGTTTATTTGGCACCATCTAGTCCTAGGAAGGCTGTTGGAACGTCTCTTTAAGTAGGAAGCAAACAACTTTGCTGCTGGCATGTGTTATGTACATAGGCCTAAGCTATAAAGCTGCATCAAAGTAAGCTTGGTAGACATTAGGATTGGAGTTGTGATGCAATATGTATTGAGGAGCACATGCCTTACTTTTAAATAGAGGTCCATTATACACATAGTTGCAAGGTTTAAAGGGGTTTTCTGGGAGTACAATATCCTCAGGATAGGTCATCAATATCTGCCACCTGCCACCACCACTGATCAGCAGTCTGAAGTGGCTGTGGAGCTCTGGTGAGTGCTGCAGCCTCCTCCCGACATACCAATCACAGCACTGCACACTGTATCCGGGCTGTGCTTGGTACAGTGATCCCTCAAGATACAATGGCCTCAGGATACTATATTTTCTGACCCATCATAAGTTGAAACCAGACTCAACATACAATTCCTCAGACTCAGATCCAACCCATCGAGGCCACTTCTCTGGTAAAATAGATGTATTATATGCTAGTTATCAGCTATTCCTGACTTTTATATGTAAGGACTTATTTAATCTATCTTAGTTATCTGCTTATTTTTCTTAAATCTTCATTTTCTCTTATCTTGGATGACATTTTAGGGCTTTGGAACCGATTACTCAACTTACAATGGTTTCAACATAAAATGGTCGTCCTAGAACCAATTAACATTGTATCTTGAGGGACTACTGTATTGCAGACCAGGTTCATTCACTTGAATGGGACTGAGCTGTACATGGATCCTGTGACCAACTAACGTGACATCACTGGCCTAGAGAGAGTTAAAGAATGAGGCTTCTTTAAACACCAGATCAGCAGGGGTGCCAGGAGTTGGACCCCCACCAATCTCATACTGATGAACTATCTTAAAGGACAGGTCATCAGTACTGCACTCCCAGAAAACTCCTTTAAGAGAAAGCAATGAAACCATGGCATCTATAATGTATGTTCTCAGCAAGAAGACATGCTAGTTGGAACAATGTAAGTCAAAAGCAGAAGTGAAGTGGTAGATAGGTTAGAGAGGGGTCAGAAAATATTGGTGGGTGGAGAGATGGATGATGGGAGGGGAGTTATTAGGGCAGTGGATAAGGAGATAAATATGGTATGTTACAAAACAACAATAAAAACCAAGGTGCCCACTAAAACGCAACAATTCACATTCTGGGAACTGAATATGGAAAATTAAACAGTAACCTAAAATGCATGTTCACATATTGCAGAAGTCTAGCAAGCAAAATGGGGGAGCTAGAGTCCATTATATTTGAAGAACACATAGATATACTTGGTGTATCTCAGACGTGGCTGGACTCTTCGCATGACTGGGCTGTTAATCGTCAGTGGTTTACACTCTTTAGGAAAGACAGTACCTAGGAAAGGAGGTGGAGTGTGCCTGTATGTGAGGAACGATATGAAAGCGAGCGTAAAAAAAAAAGCAATTATGCATGAAGGTGGTGAGAATGAAGCCATATGGGCAACAAACAATAAGAAAATAAAACTGTTGTTATCTATAGATCCCCTAACATGACTGAGGAGATGGAAGTTCAGTTGCATAATCAAATAGAGTGTGCTGCACAGGCTGGTACAGTGATCATAATGTGAGATTTTAACTCCCCAGACACTGACTGGGGTCATGGTTCTGCCTCAACTGCAAAGAAGAGAAAATGCCTCAACTTGCCACAGGACCACTTTATAGGCCAGTTTATAGAAGATCCCGCTAATTTCTAACAATGCAGTACAGTATACAGTTGATAATAGTGACTAGAGATGAGCGAACGTGCTCGAAACGAGCACTGTACCGCTCGGCTCCCCTGCGCTCGAATGGTCCTGTGGAGGACAGAAGCGGCTGCCTGCGCCCATGCGAGCGCAGGGGAGCCGAGCGGTACAGTGCTTGTTTCGAGCACGTTCGCTCATCTCTAATAGTGACCACAATATAATTGTATTCCCCCTGAATTATAAGAGGCAAACTCTGGCTGGAAGGGTAAAAAATTTTAAAAAGGCCAATTCAGTGCTGGGTGCCCTTTTATTTGATTTATTTATTAATGATATTGAGGATGGGATTAATAGTGCTCTTTCTATTTTTGCAGATGACACCAAGCTACGTGGTACTGTGCAGTCTATGGAAGATGTCCATAAACTACAAGCTGACTTGAACACTCTGAAAAATTGGGCATCAACTTGGCAAATGAGGTTCAATGTAGATAAATGTAAAGTTATGCATCTTGGTAGTAATAATCTTTGTGCTTCATATGTCCTAGGGGATGTAACACTGGGGGAGTCACTTATAGAGAAGGATTTGGAAGTCCTTGTAGATCGTAGATTAAACAACGGCATACAATGTCAATCAGCTGCTTCTAAGACCACCAGGATATTGTAATGTACTAAACAAGGCATGGACTCGCGGGGCAGGGATATAATACTACCACTTTACAAAGTGTTGGTGCGGCCTTATCTAGAATATACAGTTCAGTTCCGGGCACTTCCGCCGTACACATATAGCAGAGGTCATTATCAAGGGGTTAACACATCTAAATGTATAGAAGTCTGGTTGTCACTCCTCTTCTCTAATTCCCATATCTACCCATCCCTTGGTTGAACATGATGGACTCATGTCTTTTTTTTTCAACAATACTATGTAGGACACTACAGCAAACTAGCACACAATAATCTTAAGACAACAAAACCTATTTAAATCTATTTAAATCGTCTATTTCGCGAGCCTCTAGCTCTGTAGACAGAAGTCTTTGTATGTTCATTAGTGGCCGGTATATGAAATTGCTTGATGACAGGAAAGCATCCAGCCATTTGCCACTTGCTGCAATAACATCTAGAAGGATTACTTTTTCCAGCCATGGTAGAGCAGCTAGTGCTGTATGTTGATGGACAGTTGCAGTAAAACATATCCTGAGGTATTTAAAGAATGCAGAATGAAATTGAAAATAAATGTAGGTTATGGACCTAAAGAGACAGATCACGAAGTGTAAACCCCATGAACTGTTACATTCCTATCTCTCTAAATCATTTCTTTTATTTCACCTTAGAAACAAAAAAGCTCATTTATTCATGCTACCGCCTTCTTATTACTAGCACAGAGGAAATTTTCAGACCAAAATTACAGGTGAAGAATCTTAACTAGTGATCAGGACTTCCAAGTATGGGGTAAATAATTGGTATGCAGGAGACTAATCCATCAAGCCTACTACCACCATAAATCATCAGAAACCCTTAAAGAGAACCTGGAAACCACTGACATACACTATATGAAGAAAAGTTTTAGGATACACCTCATTGAATTCAGGTGTTTTATTCAGTCTCATTGCCACAGGTGTATAAAATCCAGGCCCCAGTCATGCAGTCTGCCTTTACTAACATTTGGGAAAGAATGGCTTGCACTAGCGATATGCCCCCATTGTCCATGATGACACAAACCCTTTATTGCAGATAGAGGAAAGACTTGGGGGCAGAGCAGTGATGAAGCAAACAGGAGGCACAGAGCACAGACATGGTAGACAGACTGGGTTAACTTAAACACAAACTGAACTTTGAGTTGCAATTGCAGGGACACACATAGCACACATCTGAAACAAGGCAATAATGCAGGCAGGAGATAATGCAGGACAGAAGGTAAATCTCAATAGCACTACACTATCAAACACCTGGTCACCAGGGAACCTAAAGCTCAGGCAACCTTCTGTTGGAGAGGGTGCCTTAAATATCCAGGGACACTCAGCCATTACATTGTACATATAATAATACATAATAAATGAGACGTACAGTAGATTTTCGTCATTTTGACGGAAATTGCAATATTTCCCAACAATTGCAACATTTTTATGTTAGTTAGGGCCCTTTCACACGACCGTATGCCCTCCGAGACATATGGTCCATGAGGGGGCCATATGTCCCGAAGCGACATCGAACGTGCGCACGGGAGCGCACAGCCTCATTGATTACAATCATGCTGTGCACTTTGGGCCGCCCGCGGGACTATTGTCCCCCACTCATATGATTTTATATTTTGTAAACAATGATGCTGTGCGCTCCCGTGCACACGATCGATGCCGCTTCGGGACATATGGCCCACTCATGGACCGTATGTCTCAGAGGGCATACAGTCGTGAGTAAGGTCCCTTAGTGGAAGAAGACCAGGAAGCACTGAATATAACTGTAAAGTTCTAAAGAACTGTGCACTGGGAGCTTCATGGCATAGGTTTCCATGGCCAAGCAGCTGCATGCAAGCCTTACATCACCAAGCACAATGCCAAGCACGGTGAATGTTACCTGACCAGCTGCATTGTTGTAGGGACACTGCTATGAGGATGTGTTTTAGGAATTCACTGGAACCCCTTAGTTCCAGTGAAAGTAAATCTTGATGTTTCAGTGTAGACATTTTGGACAATTGTATGCTTCAACTTTGTGGGAACATTTTAGGAAAGGTCCTTTTACGTTCCTGCATGACTGTGTTCCAGTGCACAAAGCAAGGTCCATAAAGGCATGGTTGGATGAGTTTAGTGTGAAAGAATCTGACTGGTCCACACAGAACCCTGGCCTCAACCCCATCCAACATCTTTGAGGTGAACTAGAATGGAGATTGCAAGCCAGGCCCTCTCATCCAACATCAGTGTCTGACCTCACAAACGCTCTTCTGGATGAATGGGCAAGAATTCCCAGAGACACACTCCAAAATCTTATAGAAAGCTTTCCCAAAAGAGTGGTAGCTAAAAAGGGCGGGGGATGTTAATTTCATATTAACGCCTATGAATTTAGAATGGGATTGTCCTGTGGGTGTAATGTGTAGGTGTCCTAATACTTTTGTCCATACAGTGTGTGATTGTGCTTGTACCTACGTTGGTGGGCATTTCTCTGTTGAATTGATGGTTTAAATAGGAGGGACAAAGTGAAGTTAGAGACCTGAGTCCTGCTGCTCTCTACTAGTCACCCGAATGGTGCTACAGCAGTGACTAGTCCTGGTTCCCTGGACCTTAGCATGGCCATTCTGCGTACACTGACATCCCATTAGACAAGTGAAGCTAGGGCTGGCTCTGCTGAATGAGTTGTCAATCAAGGCAGACTGGGCATGCTAACAGCCAGAGAACCAGGACTAGTCACTGTTGTAGCACCTCCAGTAGAGTGGCAGGTTTATAAGTTGACTTTTCCCTCCTTTTAAAACCTGCCACTTCAGCAGGGGCACATCTACAAAGGTAGTCACAGCACTGTCACATTTTGCCAGTGCTGACCTTTGCTGACAGTTTCCATTTTGTGTGAATGTACTCAAATGGGGGAGACTTATCAAGACCAGCACTTTCTGGATCAGTCTTGATATCCTATGCGCTGCTGGAGAAGGCCTCATGAGCTCTCATCATAAATTAGGTGCATCCTCCGGCAGTCCATGTGTCTGAGCAGAAAGTTCCGACAGCTCAGAGGTGCCGTAGATTTCTGGCTTCATTTGTGTAAGTGAAGATAATTTTGTCTCTGTGATTGACCATGACGCCTTTTGGAAATGTGGCAAGGGCAGAGAGAAAAAGCCACTCATGAAGTAAAGGAAGACATGTGGACAGGACACCGATCAAAGGAGGACATATGGACAGGGCACCAAGCAAAGGAGGACTTGTGGACAGGGCACCGAGCAAAGGAGGATATGTGGACAGGGCACCGAGCAAAGGAAGATATGTGGACAGGGCACCAAGCAAAGGAGGACTTGTGGCCAGGGCACCGAGCAAAGGAAGATATGTGGACAGGGCACCGAGCAAAGGAGGACTTGTGGACAGGGCACCGAGCAAAGGAGGACTTGTGGACAGGGCACCGAGCAAAGGAAGATATGTGGACAGGGCACCGAGCAAAGGAAGATATGTGGACAGGGCACCGAGCAAAGGAGGACTTGTGGACAGGGCACCGAGCAAAGGAAGATATGTGGACAGGGCACCGAGCAAAGGAAGATATGTGGACAGGGCACCGAGCAAAGGAGGACTTGTGGACAGGGCACCGAGCAAAGGAAGATATGTGGACAGGACACCGAGCAAAGGAGGACTTGTGGACAGGGCACCGAGCAAAGGAGGACTTGTGGACAGGACACCGAGCAAAGGAGGATATGTGGACAGGACACCAATGGGACCAGAGTCCATCTGGTAACACCACCAATTAACGTGATCCAAAAATTAATGGCCAATCTTAAGTTTTTTAACATTTATCCTCAAGTCCAGTTGGTATATAAGTAATGATTGTATAACAAAAATGACTTCTAATATCACCAACAGCTTTCTCACTAAATATCTACTTGCTGTCAGTGAATGGACACATCCTTCTTTACATCCAGATCTAGCAATGATCTCAGCTGATTGTTACAGGGTATCAGTGCAGGGAAGATCTATTCCTCTAGAAGAAGACTTATGTGACCTGTGAAGATGGACTTCCATGGTCAGATAAGGAACATTTGCAGAACCTGGAAAATAAGTGACGTCTGATACATCTCACAACCATGTACTCATAGACCTAAATGGGTAATATTTCAGGTAGGATCTCCAAAATGTGGACTAGGTATAAATAGATAAATGTAGAATATATGATAGATAGATAGATAGATAGATAGATAGATAGATAGATAGATAGATAGATAGATATGAGATAGATAATAGATAGATATATAGATGATATAAAGAGTGATATATATGAAATAGATAGATATGAGATAGATAGATAGATAGATAGATAGATAGATAGATAGATAGATAGATAGATAGTATAAAGAGTTATATATATGAAATAGATATGAGATAGATTAGATAGATAGATAATAGATAATATGATAGAGATAGATAGATAGATAATATAAAGAGTGATATATATGAAATAGATAGATATGAGATAGATTAGATAGATAGATATGAGATAGATAGATAGATAGATAGATAGATAATAGATATATGGATAGATAAATAGATTAGATATATAGATGATAGATAGATAGATACGATAGATAGATAGATAGATAGATAATAGATAGATAGATAATAGATAGAAGATAGATAATAGATAGATAATAGATAGATAATAGATAGATATATAGATGATATAAAGAGTGATATATATGAAATAGATAGATATGAGATAGATTAGATAGATAAATAGATAATATGATAGAGATAGATACATAGATAGATAGATAATAGATAATATGATAGAGATAGATAGATAGGATAGAGATAGATAGATATGACACAGATAATAAAGGAAAAGAACCCATTAGAAGTAGATGTGCCCACACATTAGGTATCAGGTGGAGGAGCTCCATGACCCTGTGGTGGAGACTGTAATCAGCTTACAATCTAACCGCCCGGCTCCAGGTACACGCCGTCATCTCTGTGTGCAGATAACGTGTGGAAGAATGGATGTGGGATAAACATTTGCCCTTACCTCTACCGCCAATACGAATGTTACTCCCCCAAAAAAGACTACAGCCCCAATGATCAGGACTACTACTCCATCATTTGCCCCATTCCCTCTACTCATCAACATGGCTCTGATACATGTGATCTCCCTTCTTGTTTTGTTCTTGTGGCTTCTGCCGTTATTTGTGCTCTTTTCAGTAGTTGTCACATTAAAAGTTGTTGTATAGTTTATCTGTGTATCTGTCCCAACAGAAAGAACCCGGCTGGACAGGAAACATACGGAGGTAGTTGTCAGAGGTAGTTGTCAGAGGCTAGTTATCAATCAGCGCTCGTCTTAATGAGGGTATGTCATGGGGGGGGGGTCTATAACATGGATGGAGCAAACTATTTCTAGATAAGAAATAAGTGCAACGTTTACATAGCGACAACATGTACCATATATATCTATCCAGTGTATCTATCTCATATCTATCCATCCTACACAGAGAGCTATAGGCGCAGAGATGACACAGTGACCCTGTAATGTCTGGACATCCACCTCATTACTAAGTACCCCCGGTGCGACTTACCTGGCAGTGCCCCCAGGGCATCCTCATTGGCCAGCAGACCCCTCTGCTTCACACTATGGACGCCGGTCTTGGACTTCCACAGCAGTTTTACCATCTCTATGATTTCCGGCAGCTCGCAGCTCAGACTCCCCGAGCGGTAGGTTGGCAGACTACCCATGTAGGTCGGCAGCAGCACCTCACCTGTCCTCCAGCTCTCTGGCGCGTTATAGCATCGGTCCAGCACTGGCATCCTGCCCTGCAGAGCAGCACACCGTACTCTGCTCAAGGGAAGCCCGCGGTGACAGCCCCCGGGTTAACGCTTGCAGTGCCGGGCTGTGACTGGAGGCTCCTCAGCGGGGGGTGAGAAGTCTATGAAATCGGTTTCTCGTAGGTAACACCGTCCAGGAAGGGGTCTGACTCCTCAGGCTGACAGTGCTCTTCGCTTCTGTCCTGTGTCATGTCTTCTCTCCATAGAGAATAGTTCGGGTCTTCGCCAGGGGGAGCTGAGGCAGAGGTAGGTGCCCAGGCGGCTCCGGACACCGAGTGTGAGAGGAGTTCCACACAGCAGCTGCCTCTTCCCCTGTGCTGGCAGGGAGCCCGCTCTTCCTTCCTCTCACTGCATTGTCAGGAGGGCACTGGTGCCATGTAATGACCTCTCTGCTGGTTCTCAGTCACACAGTGCTGGTGAGCTGTGCTGTCAGCTAGTGATTCACCCCCAGGCAGGGAGGAGAAGTGAATCAGGCAGCAGCACATGTGTCATTTACTAATCTGCGCCTCTTCCTGTCTTCCCTACATGTCTGCTGTAATGCCAGGGCAGAGGATAGGAGGGGGTTACCGGGGTGCCAGGGCAGAGGATAGGAGGGGGTTACCGGGGTGCCAGGGCAGAGGATAGGAGGGGGTTACCGGGGTGCCAGGGCATAGGACAGGAGGGGGTTACCGGGGTGCCAGAGCAGGGGATAGGACGTAATTACCCAAGGGTGGGCCAAGGCAGAGGACAGGAGAGGATTAATGGGGTGCCCGGGCAGAGGACAGGAGAGGATTACCGGGGTGCCAGGGCAGGGAACAGGAGGGGATTACTGGGGTGCCAGGGCAGACGACAGGAGGGTTATACCAGGGTGCCAGGGCAGAGGACAGGAGGGGATTACCTGGGTGCCAGGGCAGGGAGCAGGAGATTACTGGGGTGCCAGGGCAGAGGACAGGAGAGTATTACCAGGCTGCCAGGGCAGATGACAGGAGAGGATTACTGGGGTGCCAGGGCAGGGAGCAGGAGATTACTGGGGTGCCAGGGCAGAGGACAGGTGAGGTTTACTGGGGTGCCAGGGCAGAGGACAGGAGAGTATTACCAGGGTGCCAGGGCAGATGACAGGAGAGGATTACCGGGGTGCCAGGGCAGGGAGCAGGAGATTACTGGGGTGACAGGGCAGAGGACAGGAGAGGGTTACCTGGGTGCCAGGGACGGGAAGCACCTGGGTGCACATGTGGAGACTGACGTTGGCAGCGCACCCAGGTACATACTGTACCTCAAAAGAGGGGCAGGGGAATGAGTGATGGGGTAGAATGAGGTTGGTAGACAGGGTTTCTATGCAGTGTATGGCGGAATATTCCACAATATTAATGGCTTCCTAGGAACAGGTTATATGAGAAACATCCAGATATTCCATATTAGTTACGCAATGCGGTTTGTGTCCGGCCGTTTCCCAGCATTCGCTGCCGGAACTGGTGGCCAGATCATAGTGCCGCAGATGTGAAACTAGCCTTAGGCTACATTCACACGACCGTTTTTTGGGTCCGCGTTTGATCCGCTTCTCCCCCCCAGTGTCTTACAAAAGTATACATTGGGGGACTTTTACTAAGCATATTGTGCCAGAATTATGGCGTAAAACGCGCCTAAAAGAACAGTGTTTTGATTTGTGGCAAATATACCAACTGTTTTCTCCAGAATTTTCACAGTAAAGAATGCATCACATCAGAAATGAGTTCTAAATGTCAAAGTGGGCGGGGCTATCAATTTGCCGCATATTACGCCTCCTTATGTGGTGGTGTTTTGTGTAAAAAGCCGCATTTATGAAAAGAAAAACCAACTCGTTGTGGGAACAAAAGACAGGTAAGTAATAAAACAGGAGGCGTTTATTTTTATGTAATATAAATGAGCTAAACTACAGGGTTCTGTCAGTAAAGCGATATTCAACAAAACGCCCCGAGACAAATGTCACAATTTACCACTGGAAATGTCACAAATATGCTTTCAAAAGTCGCAAATATGTTTCAAAAGTCTCAAGTGCAGTCTGGTAGGGTTGGCCAAAATGGTGGTTTTTGGTTTACAAAAGTTGCATTTTAGTGCTATTGTCGTTAAAATGTCACAAATCGAGAAAAATAGGCAAATAATCAAGTTTATATTTTTAAAAAAAAGTCACATTTTAAAAGTGTTGTGCGCCTTTTGATATATGAGGTGAAACAAATCACTTTTGATTTGTAATGTTAGTATTTTTTGGTGGAAATCACGCCATTATTGATAAATGTCCCCCGTTGTGTTTTTTTTTTTCCTGTTGCATGACAACTTTGTGGAGCCACCTTTTACTGCAGTTGCTGATGCAAGTCTTTTGGGTGTGCCTCTATTACCTTAGCACACCTAGACACTGGGAATTTTGCCCATTGCTCGAGGCAAAACTGTTCCAACTCCTTTAAGTTAAGTGACTTCTCTTGGTGTACGGCAGTCTTCAAGTCATGCCACAGATTCTCAGTTGGATTAAAGGGGTTGTGCACGTTTGTGGAGGAAGGTGTTTGGCAAACCCTCATCTTAGGTAGACCTGCAAAGGGAAGCATATTTACCCACTTCCTGGAGTTGGCTCCTTCTCTCCCCAGCCTAGGATGATTTAGGATGTAAACTTCTCTTTTTATGCCGCTGCAGCCAATCGCTTGTGGCAGTGGTGAACTGCTCTTCCTGCATCATGACCAATGGTCACGTGATGCATGGGAAGCAGGTCACCACTGTGGCCAGTGATTGGCTGCAGAGGCAAAAAAATGGAAGTTTACATCCTGGGAGGGCAGCATAGCAGCTGAGGGTGGAGAGAGAAGGAGCAGGGAGCCGGCACTGGGAATCAGGTTAGTATGCT
This sequence comes from Rhinella marina, assembly GCA_900303285.1. Lineage (NCBI taxonomy): Eukaryota > Metazoa > Chordata > Amphibia > Anura > Bufonidae > Rhinella > Rhinella marina. The sequence continues at coordinate 350,440 of ONZH01018274.1, read as the reverse complement.
TCTCTTCACAGGTCTACCCAAGAGGGGGGGTTGCCAAATTCCACCCCAAAGGTGCACAACCTCTTAAAATGTTGGGCTGTGACTAGGACATTCCAAGACATCTAAATATTTCCCCTTAACCCCTCCTGCATTGTGACGTTCTACTACATCACAGATTGCTGGTACTTAACACTGTGCCATTATAGTACCTGTGCCATCACTTGCGGGTGCCAGCTGTATTTGCAGGCAGTCGGCTCTCACTGCCAGGATCAGAGAGAACTCACATTGCCTCCCAAAAAAACTGAATAAGAAATGATCAAAAGGTCTCTTGTATCATAAAATGAGTCCTCACACAGCTCTGTTGGCAGAAAATTAAATGTATAGGGGTCAAAATAAAAGATTTTTTTAAAGTAGTGAAACGGTAGTAAAACATAGCAAAACCTATATACATATAGGGGCAGGTTTATCAAAGACTGGCGGTGTATGCTGGTCTATGATAGCCAGGCACACTTCCGTACGTCTCGTCATAAATTGGGTGCAGCATCCAGTCGTCCGTGCACCTATACTGATATATAGGCGTAGATTTCGGTGTTCTTTTATACTAAAAAAAAAACTGGTGTAAAAGATGATAAATGTGGGGGCTTATGGTCGTCCTATGGGCAGATGCTTCCATTTCTGCTGTGGAACGTTAGAGCTCCTTCAGTATTATCGTTGGTGTCTGAGCTGAATCTCTGGTTACTGCCCTCCTTGCCTGATCTGAGAGTTTTACTAGAGAGCCTTTTCTTGTCAGGTTTGTAGTTATGCCATATTTTTTCCATTTTGTTATAATGGATTGAATGGTGCTCTGTGGAATTTTCAAAGTTTCGGATGTTTTGGGGGTTTTCTTTATAACCCAGTACTGATCTATACATCTCCACAACTTTGTCTCTGCCCTGTATGGAGAGCTCCTTGGTCTTCATCTGTTTGCTTAGATCATGTAAGACTTTAATTGCACACCAGATCCTTATTACAGATAAGCGAGTATGAACACACTGGTTTGACTTGGTGCTAACCCTAAGGGCATTATCCTGGCGCTTCCCTGGTATTCACCCTTTAAAAAGGACCTTTCACCACTCCTGACATGCCTGTTTTAATAGCTTCATGCATTCCCCATGTAATAACAGTTCTGGAGCATCTATTCTTATGTCTCTATGTTGTGCCATTCCTTTATTATTTGCACTAGAAGTTATGAATGAATGGCTATTAGCCTTTGGTAAGGGTATAGAGGGGAGGTAACCAGTTGGGGGGGAGCTGTACCTGCACAGTCTGAACATGACAGCACTGATTGGCTAGAGTCAGTCTGTGCAGGGACACACCCCCAACTGGTCACCTCCCCTCTGTTGCTTTACTGAAGGCAAATAGCAATTCATTCATAACTTCTAGTGCAAATAATAAAGGAATGGTACAACATAGAGCCATAAGAATAGATGTTCCAGAATTGTTAGTACGTGGGGAATGCATTGAGCTATTAAAACAGACATGTCAGGAGAGGTGAAAGGTCCTCTTTAATCTCTATACAGGGATTTGGACTTCACTGCGGGGAAACAACTGGGCCGTTACCTCCTGGGATAGTCCTGGTGTGGACGGTAGCTGGTCCACTGGAGTCAGGGACTCCAGTGCAAGCATCGGGAGCTCAGGATGCAGAAAGGGCACTAAACAGGTAGGTGTGAACAGACACTTAGACAGATTTACAGTAAGTAGGAGTTCTGACTGTAGAGAAACACAAAGACACCTGGAGAAGCTTGCAAGCAGTGCGGTGAGCAGATTCAGACAAGGCAACAGGCTGGATACTGAGTTGGAGCATGGACAATACAGATCAACTAGATAAACAGAACTTCACCATGAAAACTAGAGGTACTAAAGAGAGTAATGCAGGTAAGATGCAAAAGAACAGCAGAGGCACCAATAAAGCAAGGCTTAGCCTGAACATAGTCCAAGGTCAGGGCAGGCTGAGTACATCCGTAGTCCAGGTAGCAGTTCCAAGGTCGGGGGAGATGTCAAGGAGCAGAATCGGTAGACAGGTAAGGGATGGTATACAGACATACAAGAGAAACCACCTAGCTGGTTACTAGAGACTAGACAACCTCAAAGCGTAGGCACCATCCCCATGGGGAGGCTGCCTTAACCCCTTAAGGCCGAAGCTACTTTTACACTTAATGCCAAAGCCACATTTTTTAAATCTGCCATGTGTCACTTTATTAATTAAAAACTTTGGGATTCTTTCACCGATTCGACTGATTCCAAGATTGTTTTTTCGTGACACATTGTACTCCACGACAGTGGTAAAATTTGAGTCAATATAAATCACCTTTATTTATAAAAAAATCCTAAATTTACAGAAAATTTGGAAAAATTTGTAATTTTCAAACTTTGAATTTCTCTGCTATTAAGGCAGATAGTAATCCCTCACAAAATAGTTATTACTTTACATTTCCCATATGTCTACTTTATGTCGCCATCATTTTGTAGATGTAATTTTGTTTTTTTGGGATGTTAGAAGGCTTGGAATTTTAGAAGCAATTCTTAAAATTTTAAAGAAATTTTCCAAAACCATTTTTTTAAGCACCAGTTCAGTTCTGAAGTCACTTTGTGGGGCTAACATAATAGAAACCACCATAAATTACCCCATTTTAGAAACTACACCCCTCAAGGTTTTCAAAACTAATTTTACAAACTTTGTTAACCCTTTATGTATTCCACAAGATTTAAAAGAAAATGGAGATGACATTTCAAAATTTCACTTTTTTTTGCAGATTTTCCATTTTAATCCATTTTTTCCTGTAACACATTAAGGGTTAATAGCAAAAAAAACCTCAAAAACTATTACCCTGATTCTGTGATTTACAGAAACACCCCACATGTGATTGTAAACTACTGTATGGGCGCATGGCAGGGCGCAGAAGGAAAGGTGCGCCAGATGGTTTTTGGAGGGCGGATTTTGCACGACTGGTTTTTAGACACCATGTCCCATTTGAAGCCCCCCCGATGCACCCCTACAGTAGAAACAACCAAAAAGTGCCCATATTTTCGAAACTAAGGGATAAGGTGACAGAGTTATTGATACTATTTTGGGGAACATATGATTTTTGATCACTTTATATTACACTTTTTGTTAGGCAAGGTAAACAAAAATGGCTGTTCTGGCTCAGTTTTTATTTTATTTTTTTACTGTGTTCACCTGAGGGGTTAACTAATGTGATATTTTTGTAGAGCAGGTTGTTACGGACGTGGCGATACCTAACATGTATAGTTTTTTTTATTTATTTAAGTTTTACACAATAATATCATTTTTGAAACAAAAAAAATGTGTTTTAGTGTCTCCATCGTCTGAGAGCTGTAGTTTTTTTTATTTTTTGGGCAATTGTCTCAAGTAGGGGCTCATTTTTTGCGGGAAGAGGTGACGGTTAGATTGGTACTATTTTGAGGGGTATATGCCTTTTTGATCGCTTGGTATTACACTTTTTGTGATGTAAAGTGCCAAAAAATTGCTTTTTTGACCCTGTTTTTATTTTAGTTTTTTTACTGTGTTCACCTGAGGGGTTAACTAATGTGATATTTTTGTAGAGCAGGTTGTTACGGACGTGGTAATACCTAACATGTATAGTTTTTTTTATTTATTTAAGTTTTACACAATAATATCATTTTTGAAACAAAAAAAATCACGTTTTACTGTCTCCATTGTCTGAGAGCTGTAGTTTTTTTATTTTTTGGGCAATTGTCTCAGGTAGGGGCTCATTTTTTGCGGGAAGAGGTGACGGTTAGATTGGTACTAGTTTGAGGGGCATACGCCTTTTTGATCCCTTGGTATTACACTTTTTGTGATGTAAAGTGACCCTGTTTTATTTTATTTTTTTTACGGTGTTCACCTGAGGGGTTGGGTCATGTGATATTTTTATAGAGCGGGTTTTTACAGACGCGGTGATACCTAATATGTTAAGGTATTTTATTTTCTTCATTTCTTCAATTAAAATGTGCTTATATGGGGAAAAATTGAATTTTTTTTTTACTTTTTTTTTTACTTTTTTATATTTTTTTACACTTTTTGTTTTACTTTTTTTTTTTTTTTACACTTTTTTGACTCAGACCCACTTGGTTCTTGAAAATCCAGTCGGTCTGGTGTTTTACAATACACTGCAGTATACTGTATAGTGTACTACAGTGTATTTTCATTCATAGTAAGCCTATTTAGGCTCCTGCCTTTAGCAGGAGCTTGATCAGGCTTACCTCTACCATGGCAAGCCGGACGAAAGTGTCCGGTTGCCATGGTAACCATCGGGACGCTGCCACAGCAGAGCAGCGTCCCGATGGGAGGGAGCTCCCTCCCTCTCTCCTCCCCACACCATCGGTGCGCTGCCAGAGCACCGCAGCACCCGATGGGAGAGAGCCCTGTTAACCCTTTCCATACTGTGGTCCCTACGGACCGTGGCATGGAAGGGGTTAAACGGCCGACATCGCTGCCAGCAGTGATGTCGGCCGTTTGAAGCAGAGTGTCAGCTGTATGCTGACACTCTGCTTCAACCGCTCGGCCATCCTGAATACCGCTCGCCATCCTGACATCGAGGAGGGGGGGGGTGAATTAGAAAATAAAATAATGTCGGGAAAGGTGTGTGGGGGGTGGGGCGGAGGGTGTCTGCACACATTTTATGAGGATCTGATTCCCGCAGTCTCGGACAGCGGGTTCAGATCCTTTCAGCCAGCACGCGTATCCTGTGATTGGCTAGTCTGAACAGACTAGCCAATCACAGCGATCGCTGGCCCGGGACCGCCCTCATTCCCTCAGTCCCGGGCTGGTTAGCTGAGACCCCTGGCTGTAAGTAACAGCCGGGGTCTCAGCGCTGTCACCATGTCAGCAGACATGGTGACAGTTTAATGCCATGACGTGTATACTTGTCATGGAGCACTAAGTAGCAGTGCTCCATGACGAGTATACACGTCATTGGGCGGGAAGGGGTTAAATACCAAGGGAACCTCAGCCATTGGCTAGGGAAGGATTTGCAGATGCACGCACTGGCCCTTTAAGAGGCCACAGGCGAGAGCGCTCGCACCCTAAGGGAACAAGGACTGGAGCAATGGAGACAACAGCTTGCAGAGGATGCAGAGTGTTAAGTAGCAGGGCAGTGGCAGACACTGATGGCTGACCTAATACTTATTCAACTAATGATGTGACTTCTGAAGTTAATTGGTCGGACCAGACCTTATTTAGGTATTTCACTTTTTATTTACTTTTTTATTAAACAATGTATTTTTCACTCCTCTGTAACAATTTGGACATTACATAAAATCTAAACTAAAATCCATTTTAATTCCAAATTGCAATGCAAGAAAACAGGAAGATAACTATGAGCGTGAATATTTGCGCAAAGCACTGTACGTGTACTTTATATTGGAATGAACAAGTACATATACCAGGTGCACGTAGCTGTGCCAGGTAAACAATCACAGGAACCTGGCACTTGCTGGAGTGCCATGGTCCAATCAGTTGATTGACAGGAATGCTGGGAGTTGGACATCTACCAATCTGAAATAGATGCCCTGTCCTAAAGAAAGGCTATCAATAATATAGTCCTGTAAAACCTCTTTGAGGTGTCCTTCACACCTCATTTTCTTGTGTGTGCCTCTTCTTCAGTGGTAAAAAGCAGCAAGTGTTTTATTCCTTTTTGGCACTTTAGTGGTGTTTTATTGGTTATTAATTATACACATAAAACAGATGTGTTTTCAGGCATTTTTCCAACTCCCATAGTGAGTCTGAAAGGAAAAATTCCTGAAAAAATGCCATACCAAAATGCATAAAAGCAACAAAAATACCCATGCAAAAAATGCTTTACTAATGTGTATGCACCATAAATGAGTGAGATAGTGAGCTACAGTTTGGCAAAATTGGTGCATCTAGGGCTTAGTGGGAAAGGGGGCATGACCAAAGATGGGCAACTTTGTGCTAACGTGGTAGAACAATTCTAGTGTAAAAATGTTTCTCAGAATAAGGGCTCATGCACAAGACCATATGTATTTTGCAGTCTGCAAAAAACGGATCTGCAAAGAATACAGATGACATCCGTGTGCATTCCGTATTTTGTGGAACGGAACAGCTGGCCCCTAATAGAACAGTCCTATCCTTGTCCGTAATGCGGACAATAATAGGACTTGTTCTAAATTTATGTGGAACAGAAATACAGACATATGGAAACGGAATGCACACGGATTAACTTCCGTTTTCTTTGCAGACCCATTGAAGTGAATGGTTCCGCATACGGTTCGCCAAAAAAAACGGAATGGACACGGAAAGAAAATACATTCATGTGCATGAGCCCTAAGGCAGAGTTCACACTTAAATCATTTGGTCAGTTATTTCCAACAGTTATTGTCAGCCAAAATCAGTAGTGAAGCCTATTCAGAGATCAGGTGTAATGGAAACATTTGCACCTAAACTGTGTTTTTGACTGCATCTGGCTCACAATAAGGCCTCTTTCACACGGTCGTCACGGATTCAGTCCGGGTGCGTTCCTGAAAATCTGCACGCATCCGCACCAATCCCCACGCAATCGCAGTCAGTTTTGACTGCGATTGCGTACGTTCGTTCAGTTTTTTCCACATGGGTGCAAAGCGTTTTGATGCGTTTTTCACGCGCGTGATAAAAAACTGAATGTTTACAAACCACATCTCTAAGCAACCATCAGTGAATCACGCATTGCATCCACACTTGCGTGCAGATGCAATTCGTGATTCACGCAGACCCATTCACTGCAATGGGGCCAGGGCTGCGTGAAAAACGCAGAATATAGAACATGCTGCGATTTTCACGCAACGGCGAACTGATGCGTGAAAAACATCTCTCATGTGAAAAGACCCATTGAAATGAATGAGTCAGGATTCAGTGCGGGTGCAATGCGTTCGCATCACGCATTGCACCCGCGCGGAAATCTCGCCCGTGTGAAAAGGGCGTAAGGCTTCTTTCATACAAACGTTGTGTTTTGCGGTCCGCAAATTGCGGATCCGCAAAAAAAAAACAGATGACGTCCGTATGGCATCCATTTTCATTTGCGGATCCACTGTAACAATGCCTATCCTTGTCCGCAAAACGGACAAGAATAGGACATGTTCTATTTTTTTTGCGGGCTACGGAACAGACATACGGATGCGGACAGCACACAGTGTGCTGTCAGCATTTTTTCCTGACCAGGGCCGGCCTTTGGGGTGTGCGACCCGTGCGGTTGCACAGGGCACTTCACTCCCGGCCACTTAAGGGGGCGCCCTGCCAGAGCGCCCCCTTAATGGCCCGGCCGTGCCCTGCAAGTGCCGCACAGTTGGGGGCAGCGGTGGGGCAGAGGGAGATGAGCGCTTCCCTTGTGGAAGCGCTCATCTCCATAGTCTGCCTTTGGAGATGCGGGGCAGGAGAGGGAGAGGCGTCTCCCCTGCCCGTTCCTCTGATAGGCTGCAGGCCCTAGGCCTGCAGCCTATCAGAGGCCAGCTCAGGCGGCGCGATGAAGTCATCGCGCCGCCTGAGCCGTACAGCGCGGGACACAGGCCGGAAGAGGCCTGCATCGCATCGCTGCCGGCTCCATGGAGGTAAGTAAGTGTTTATTTTTTTTTTATGGGGGCATTTTACTGGCACATGGGGGCACTTTTACTGGCACATGGGGGGCACTGGGGGCACTTTTACTGGCACAAGGGGGGCACTGGGGGCATTTTTACTGGCACAAGGGGGCACTGGGGGCATTTTTACTGGCACATGGGGGCGCTGGGGGCTCTTTTACTGGCACAAGGGGGGCACTGGGGGCATTTTTACTGGAACAAGGGGGGCACTGGGGGCATTTTTACTGGCACAAGGGGGCACTGGGGGCATTTTTACTGGCACATGGGGGCACTGGGGGCATTTTACTGGCACAAGGGGGGCACTGGGGGCATTTTTATTGGCACATGTGAGCATTTTACTGGCACTGGGGCATTTTTACTGGCACATGGGGCACTGGGGGCATTTTACTGGCACTGGGGGCATTTTACTGGCACTGGGGCATTTTTACTGGCACAAGGGGGCACTGGGGGCATTTTTACTGGCACAAGGGGGCACTGGGGGCATTTTTACTGGCACATAGTGGCATTTTACTGGCACATGGGGGCACTGGGGGCATTTTACTGGCACTGGGGGCATTTTACTGGTACAAGGGGGGCACTGGGGGCATTTTTATTGGCACATGGGAGCATTTTACTGGCACTGGGGCATTTTTACTGGCACATGGGGGCACTGGGGGCATTTTACTGGCACTGGGGGCATTTTACTGGCACTGGGGGCATTTTACTGGCACTGGGGGTACTTTTACTGGCACAAGGGGGCACTGGGGGCATTTTTACTGGCACATAGTGGCATTTTACTGGCACAAGGGGGCACTGGGGGCATTTTTACTGGCACATAGTGGCATTTTATTGGCACATGGGGGCACTGGGGGCATTTTACTGGCACTGGGGGCATTTTACTGGCACACGGGGGGCACTGGGGCATTTTACTGGCACTGGGGCATTTTTACTGGCACACGGGGGCACTGGGGGCATTTTTACTGGCACATGGGGGCACTGGGGCATTTCTTACTGGCACATAATTTGGGGGGCATCTATGGGGGTGGGACACTTTTTACTGGCACATGATTTTGGGGAGGAATCAATGGGGGGAACTTCTGGCACATTATTGGGGGGCACTTCTTACTGGCACATTGGAAGCATTATTACTTCTGGGGCACAGTGGGGACATTAGTACTGTTGGGGGGACTATTACTAACAAGTGCACTCTGGCAGAGAATTATTAGTTGGGACTTTGGGGGCACTATTACTGTGGGGGGCACTATTACTGTGGGGGCACTATTACTGTGGGGGCGCCCTGGCACAGTATCAGCGCAGTTATTTCTGGGGAGCGTTATGTTTACACTATTACAGGACACTATTTGCTGGGCGCAGTTATTTTAGGACACTGTGTAAACTAAGATTTTTTTTTTTGTCAAACTGCAGAGATGAGAAATGGCTGAAAAATGGCGTCTGGTCTGAAAGGAGAAGATGAGAAAAGAGAAGATCTACATCCGAGGAGACGTCACTGGATGTACGAGGTATGTGCGCTATATTAGGTTACATTTCAATATAGAAAGCTATAAATACAGTGCAGAGATATATAGTGTGATATAGGACAGTATAGAGCTATAAATACATATATATATACTGTCTTACTCTACCTACCTATATCACTCTATATATCTCTGCACTGTATTTATAGCTCTATACTGTATGACGTTAGTACTGTCACTCGGGGGGGGGGGGCGCCGAGAGAAAGTTTCGCACAGGGCGCCATCTACCCTAAGGCCGGCCCTGTTCCTGACCCATAGAAATAAATGGGTACGCATCTTATCAGCAAAACATGCGGATCGGAGCCCACAAAATGTACGTGTGAAAGAAGCCTAACCGATCAAAATAACTGACCAAATAACTGAACTGTGAACTCAGCCTTAGGCCTCATGAACACAGCTGTTGTCGGCCTGTGCCTGTGCTGAGGACTGCAAATTGTGGTCTGCAATACATCCGACTGTCCGCACCACAAAAAAAAGTGGTGTGGAGGCATGGACAAAAAAAACGAAGTGCTTATGTGGGGGTCCGTGCCTCTGTTCCGCACTTTCCAGATTGCGGACCTATTTATGTGAATATGGGCACCAGCCAACAACAGCTGTGTGCATGAGGCCTTAGCCAACCATGAGTTGGTATAGATTCAGAGAAAAGTGTCCATCCCTGCACCAGATATATCATTCAGTCTGAGCCCCTGTAATAAATCTGGTGCAGGTCTACAGCTGGTGTTACCCCATCTTTAGGATTAGTAAATCTGGGCAGCAGGGTCTGTAGTGAATTTCATAATACACTATAGATTTAACCTCTACTGGTCCTCCGCTGTACATGTACGACAGAAGTATGGAAATTTAACATGGCGCCTGCTCAGAAGCTGAGCAGATGGACTTCTAAAAATGGAAAATCACAAGGTCCTGAAGGGGCAGTGTAACAACTTGCCACATTAAAAAAAAGTAGTGGGAGTAAAAAAAAAAACAACACAAAAAAAGCAAAAATACAGCCTATGTGTGAATCCAACCTAAAGTCCCGTTCACACATGAATGTGCTTTGATGTTTTTATTTTTCATACAAAATGGTGTTAAAAACATTCCTTTTTCTGTCATGTGCAGTTTTAGGGTGCTGCCACACCATGTTCTTTTCCTAGCCTTTGGTTTGTAAAAAGCACCTTGTTTTTTAACAAGCAGCTTTTGGTGATGACCTTTTTTTAGTCAAACATTTTTCTAGCGTTTCTTTCAGATGTTTTTCCCCATAGAGAAATCTTTAAGAAAGCACATCATCCAGAGCATCCAGAGCATGCTATCATTAAATGCCATACCTCAAAAATGTTTTGTTTGTAGGGCATTTTATATTTTACTGTTGCCCAGTATTCAATATTTGGATGAATAAAAAATGCCACAAAAAGCTACAGAAAAAATAAAAAGTAGTGTGACACCACTCTTATTTGTAGTGGCATTTCTACCTTAGAGGGGTTATCCCATCTTGGACAATGGGGGCATATCGCTAGGATATGCCCCCATTGTCTTATAGGTGCGGGTCTCCGTCGGCTCCATAGAAATGAATGGGAGCAGGGCCGCGATTGCGCGGTGCGCTCCCATTCATTTCTATGAGCGAAGCGGGGAGCTGCGCCTGGTGGTGGTCGGACCCCGGGAAACCCGGGGTCCTCCAGGCTCGGAGCTCCCCTGCTTCGTTCTCGATATAGGTGTGGGTCCCAGGTGTGGGTAGGATATGACCCCATTGTCCAAGATGGGATAACTCCTTTAACATGTGTGAATTGTGCTTTTTCAGACATTTTTTTCCTATAGAGAAGGGTTTTGAAAACTAGCAAAAAAAATGCACCGCAATTGATAAAGAACATCGCTATGAAAAGAGAACCTAAAGATTACAGATGCCAAATCAGCCCCCTGTTTTCAGAACCCAGACTCCAATGACAATGTGTCAACCATTGACCATAAAAATAAACTTTCACTGTGGTGGCAGTAACAAAACCAACCCCTCCAGTTTCTCTAGACAGCCTTGTATAGGAGAAAGATCTTGATGATAATGATGACATTGATGGCAAAACAGTGAGCTGGGCAGGATTTCAGTTCCGACACCCTATCTGCACATTGGTTCACATGTCAGTGCCCTAGCAACTAGAGCAGCAGTTTTAGGGTGTCTTCAGATGCTGCAGATTTTTTTGCAGAAAACTTGCGGAAATCCACGTTCTTTCAGCCCCATTCAACTGATTTTCAGTTGTGGAATTTTCTGCAACAATATCCACAGCATGTGAAGGCATCTTAGATTTCCGAGTCTGCAGCGGTTACCCCATAGGGCACTTGTACCACAGGTTAGGAATAACTATAGCCTAATCACAACATTAAGAAAAAAACATCGTGGCGGTCACTCCTTCCAGTAAGGGACAGAATCACTGGTTGAAGGGACTGTACACTTTAAATGACCAGCTATTTTTTTCGTTTTTGCCTCTCCATATTTAAGCAGCAATAATTTAAAGAGGAACTCCCACCAATTTTTTTATTCTCTGACCTGTTAGAAAGGTGCATGATATAATCTGTAGGAATGCAATCTTCTCATCAGAAACTGTAATTCTGAGTTATCCCCTCTCTTCTTCTCTTCTTATTGTAGCTGGGTCATGTGACCAACTCCCTGACCTCCAACTGACCCAGGACAGGAAGCCAGTTACTGCTCTATTCATTCCTATGAGACTGAAAGTGAGGCTCCCATAGGAATGCATAGAGAAATGGACTTCCTGTCCACACATAAGACGCTGTGTGAGTTGGTGGGTCTGATTCCTAGTCACAAGACACAGATGAGAAACATCATGGAGGTATAACTCACAAAATACAGCCACTAGTAAGAAAATGACATTCACTACAGATTACATCATGTACATTTCTAGCAGGACATGGAATAAAAATTTTTGTGGGAGTTAATTTTTTTATTGACAAGGCTGTATAAGGCCTAGCTTTATGCAAGTGTAATTGCACAGTACAGACCAAAAGTTTGGACACACCTTCTCATTCAAAGAGTTTTCTGTATTTTCATGACTATGAAAATTGTAGATTCACACTGAAGGCATCAAAACTATGAATTAGCACATGTGGAATTATATACTTAACAAAAAAGTGTGAAACAACTGAAAATATGTCTTATATTCTAGGTTCTTCAAGGTAGCCACCTTTTGCTTTGATTACTGCTTTGCACAGTAATCTGCACTCTTGGCATTCTCTTGATGAGCTTCAAGAGGTAGTCACCTGAAATGGTATTCCAACAGTCTTGAAGGAGTTCCCAGAGATGCTTAGCACTTGTTGACCCTTTTGCCTTCACTCTGTGGTCCAGCTCACCCCAAACCATCTCGATTGGGTTCAGGTCTGGTGACTGTGGAGGCCAGGTCATCTGGCGTAGCACCCTCCTTCTTGGTCAAATAGCCCTTACACAGCCTGGAGGTGTGTTTGGGGTCATTGTCCTGTTGATAAATAAATGATGGTCCAACTAAACGCAAACCGGATGGAATAGCATGCCGCTGCAAGATGCTGTGGTAGCCATGCTGGTTCAGTATGCCTTCAATTTTGAATAAATCCCCAACAGTGTCACCAGCAAAGCACCCCCACACCATCACACCTCCTCCTCCATGCTTCACGGTGGGAACCAGGCATGTAGAGTCCATCCGTTCACCTTTTCTGCGTCATACAAAGACACGGTGGTTGGAACCAAAGATCTCAAATTTGGACTCATCTGACCAAAGCACAGATTTCCACTGGTCTAATGTCCATTCCTTGTGTTCTTTAGCCCAAACAAGTCTCTTCTGCTTGTTGCCTGTCCTTAGCAGAGGTTTCCTAGCAGCTATTTTACCATGAAGGCCTGCTGCACACAGTCCCCTCTTAACAGTTGTTGTAGAGATGTGACCTGGTCTCTAATCTGAGCTGTTAACCTGCGATTTTTCAGGCTGGTGACTCGGATGAACTTATCCTCCGCAGCAGAGGTGACTCTTGCTCTTCCTTTCCTGGGGCGGTCCTCATGTGAGCCAGTTTCTTTGTAGCGCTTGATGGTTTTTGCGACTACACTTGGGGACACTTTCAAAGTTTACCCAATTTTTCGGACTGACTGACCCTAATTTCTTAAAGTAATGATGACCACTCGTTTTTCTTTACTTAGCTGCTTTTTTCTTGCCATAATACAAATTCTAACAGTCTATTCAGTAGGACTATCAGCTGTGTATCCACCTGCCCAACACAACTCATGGTCCCAACCCCATTTATAAGGCAAGAAATCCCACTTATTAAATCTGACAGGGTACACCTGTGAAGTGAAAACCATTTCAGGGGACTACCTCTTGAAGCTCATCAAGAGAATGCCAAGAGTGTTCAAAGCAGTAATCAAAGCAAAAGGTGGCTACTTTGAAGAACCTAGAATATAAGACATATTTTCAGTTGTTTCACACTTTTATGTTAAGTATATAATTCCACATGTGTTAATTCATAGTTTTGATGCCTTCAGTGTGAATCTACAATTTTCATAGTCATGAAAATACAGAGAACTCTTTGAATGAGAAGATGTGTTCAAACTTTTGGTCTGTACTGTGTGTATATATATATATATATATATATATATATATATATATATATTTTTTTTTTTTTTTTGCAAATCCCATTAAAAGATTACTCCCTTACAATATTATTTTATACCTATAATGTACTTGCATAGTGCTGTATGCTAATGCATTATGCTTTGTGTCCCTATGGCACAGGCTGTAGTTAGAGCAACACTAGTGTACCCTAACTGCAGGATTACTGAACTTACAGTCCTGGGTTCCTTACCAGATCTCCAGGTCCCTGACTGCAGAGGGCTTACCTATCCTCCAATCAGATCACTGGGTCCCAATCAAAGGGAGAAATCCCCTGAAAACTGTGGCAATCAAAGGGTGAACAGTTGAGATTGGAGCCACCTCTGATCCTGACCATAGAGCAAAAGCCTGGTCTAAGAACCTCAGCTGTTAGTTATCATTCATTAGTAGAGCAGGAGTACTCACAGAAGCCCTCTGCTCCCTCTAAAACACTGACAAGAAAATATAGTGGCTGGTCATTATGGGGTTAATTGGGCTGCATACAGATTCCATATGTATATAACATAGAGAATGTAAATTGGCTGTGTTCGAAATTCACACTGAAAGGCTGCATCATATCTGCCACGTGCACATGGTCTAATGGAACATATTGCAGACTGTGTGTGAAGTGTGAAGATTAGGCTATCTTCAAAAGTAAAGGGAACTGGAGGTTTTCTTCTCCGTAAACCTCCAGTTTAATAAATCTGTCCTTGTCTGTAGGATTTGTTATGTATCTTTTTTTTTGTAGACAATTAAAAACCCACAAAATTTGTGTAAATGATTATTGAAATCTACTCCATTCAAGGGAATCTTGCGATGTGGCAATGCAGATAATCTTACTTTTTATTGTTTATTTTTAACATGAGGAAAGTGGGGGAGTGATTTTAACCTCGGAGGTCTTTTCGTTTTTGCATTTTCGTTTTGTGCTCCCTGCCTTCCCAGAGCCATAACTTTTTTTATTTTTTGTTCACATTGCCGTATGAGGGTTTGTTTTTTGTGGGAGAACTTGTACAGGATCAGGGAAATTGTACACTTTCCAATGAAAAATTTAGGAAAGGAAAGTGTCTTGTTGGGTGTTGTATAGCACATATATCCGTATCCCCAGCACATATATAATTACTGCTCATAGCCAAGTGTTGTATGTTTAAATACCATTCCTAAGAGGAAAAGCATTACTTAGAGTTTTGACTGTTCGGAAGATGTAAAATTCTGCTGTTCAGGTAGGTATCATTATAAACCGGAAATGGAAATATATATTGTAATGTGAATTGTTGATGCAAATAAAAACAACGTATAAAAACAGCTCAGGGTTGACAATATATTTCATTTGACATCCTTAAACGTGTTGTACAGATATAATGTATCTATTATAATTACTGTAGTTGCATGCTTACAACCTTGGCAGCCTGACTTTACGCCCCAGTTCGGCCTGTGGAGGTTGGAGAAACAGAACTCTATAGTGCTATATAATACATTTTTTAATCCAACAAGCATGCCTGTTACTTCATACATTTGCAGTAGATTGTTTCTGTAGAATTAACCCCTTGCAAGGAAAAAAAAGATGCATTTATACATGCTTACTGAGCAGGCAATTATCGGAAGGAGCCGTTCCTTCCTGTTATTTGCCTGCTGTCACTTCAGGAAAGACCTGCATTTACATGCAGTAATCCCCTCCACTGTATAGGGACAAGCTACTGCAATCCCTTGCCTTCATACAGATTCATTGTTTCTGGGCAGCGGGTTAACTGTTCACACAGAACGATCTGTTACCCAGAAACCATGATTTAGATCTCCTCATTCGTCCGATATAGGGCATAAATCCGGCATAACCCGTGCAAGTCTTTTCTCAGATTTTCCATCAGCTGCACTAAGAGTGGTGAGTGGTCCTTCCCCAGTGCCATAATGTGGAGTATATAATATTATCACGTTTTTCTGGGCATATATTGTTAGGTGGTTTATGTATTTGGTTCCCCCTGTTCAAGGCGGACAGTGGGAAAAGACTGGTTGTGTCTTCCATTCATATGAAACATGTTCATGGTGGCCATGGTGATCACGTGTGGCATGGCTAGGGAATGTTCCACAGCGTGGTGTCAGTGTGATAGAAAGGTACTGTTCCCATCATTCAGGGTGCAATGCATGGGCAACAGTCCTGATGGAGTCCATAGAACCTACCTGATGTCTAAATAGGCCTGAGATACTTTTAGTGTTGCTGCCTGTGATTGGCTGCAGCGGAGCACATGAGCCTGCCCATTTGGAAGTTTGCACATTGAGACCAAAGGACCAGTGAAAAGAGTCAAAGCAGAGTGGCAAAGAGCAGATGAGTATGGATCTTTCCACAGGTACCGCTATTGGGTGGAAATTGGCAAAAAAAAGCTAGAAACTCATGTAAAAATACTAATGCTTCTGTGTAAGGCAGAACATTGGTGAAGGGTTCTTGGTGATCTCTTAGCCTGAAGGATTAAAATAGTGTTAACTTTTCTGGTAACCATTTTGTAACATCCTGAAGGACTATCACTTTCATTTACTAACCTATATATGTGGAGGTAAACCCATCCTGAGATGTTAGCATTAAGAGCTGTTACTGAACTTTTTCACATTGTCAGACTAGGACTGATATGAGGATAAAAAAATGGGGATTTAAATATTTCAGTAAGATTGTATTAACAGTCTTAAAATGGTACAGAGAAGAAATTGCTTTCTATATTTCTTTAGGCCGTCAGACTTATTGCATACCTATAGAACCACTGTATATGATTATGTATTAATCCCACAGCCCACTGATTAATATGATACTGCAGTAGCAGATTCCAGGACTCTGATTTTTAAAAAATGTAAGAAAATACTTAGAGGTGTAATTTAGAGGTCCTGGTTCTTTGTTCCTTACCCTCTCCCCTCAAAAAGTCAATTTACCATTTACCTGTATAATTACCATAAAGGGTTTTTTCAGTACTAATGATTTTTAAGCAAGTGCCCCTTGCCTGCTTCCTGATACAGAAGATTCATACTTGCCTGCTCCACGCCGCTCCAGTCCTCTAACAACTGACGTTGGCGGTGACGTGCTCCTTGTGGCCACATCACCACTGAAGCCAGTTATTGGCTGCAGCAGAGCATGTGACCATGCTTATGCACCACCAGATGTAAACAGTGCAGGGACAGTGTGAGGCAGGCCGGGAGCACTTGGTTAAAAATCATTACTGCCAGAAAACCCCTTTAAAGACTATGTACACCTTCGGAGGCAATTTCTTTTGTTTATGATTGCATTTTACTCAGTTTTGGCTAAAAATCATATTTTCAATTGGACGTTATTAAAAATATTGAGCCGTTCTGTCACAAACGGTTAACTGTTTTTCTAACTGTGTGACAGATCTTTTTCGCTTTCACTTTGTGCCGGTCTAATAACCCTTATGTCTAATTTACTAAGAGGTCATAAACACTTATTTAAGCCACATTCTTATCAGTAAGATAAGAACTGAGCTATAATGAGTATTTATACTGTCAGAGGGCAAAGATAAGGAGCCCGTCAGCTCCCCAACTGACTGAAAAGACAGAAAATCCAGAGGCTGCTACTAGAGCATCTCAGCTATGTACACAAAAAGGACTCTGTTTTTTTTTAATAAAGACCAACTGAAAAAACATTTATCAGCTCAAAATGAATACAATGCAATAATAATAATAATAATAAAAAGGTCCCCAAAGGTGTACATAGCCTTTAAGGCTCCAGATCCTGGGTATGACTACAACCACTGCATCTTTTATAATAATATATTGTTATTTGGAGTTTAGACTTCTGTTGCCTACACAAAGTCTTCCCTAAGCCTCCATCTAATTACGCAGATAGAGCCTAATTTACGATGCTGTCTTTCACTTTTCCCCCTTTAGTGGCAATTTTTACATTATCATAAGTGCATTTACTTTCTTATGTTGACTTTTTAGTAGAAGTACCCTAACACAATTCTGTAGCATTCATAGTTCTAGTAGATAAATCCTCCTGTGACCACTTTTCTATGAAGTTATGGTCAAACAGATAGGAAACCAAGTGGTTTCCAGGAAACCTGAATTACTGCAGAATTACATTAGTTCCTGCAAGAAGGGAACAGAACTTAGTTGCTGCAAAAGTACATTACACAAAATATTAACATTATATATATTAGAATAAATGTTTTGTGAATGTATACACAATGTTAGACTAGGGTTCCTTGGCCCACCAAAGGAAATTATTCTCAGGGCTCAACCCCTATATCATTAATAATGTCTACTAGGTTTTAAAACAAAAGAATAGACCCTAGTGGCTCAAAATGAGCTATTTTCTTCTGGATATTTGGGGCCCACTATGGCATCAGAGAATGGGCCTTTAGTACTGTGGTGGCCCAGTCCGAGACTGTGTATACAGTTAATAGGATCTTTTCTTCAGGGAAGGCAATAATGTTTAGTTATACTTGCATGCTATGATCACACAGAGCACATGATACTTACAGTATATACCAGGGATCTCAAACTCGTGGCCCTCCAGCTGTTGCAAAACTACAACTCCCAGCATGCCCCAATAGCTGTAGGCTCTCCTGGCATGATGGAAGTTGTAGTTTTACAACAGCTGTAGGGCCACGAGTTTGAGATCTCTGGTATATACCATCTGTTCATTGTATGGGATTTTTGTTGCATATACTGAAAATCATAGTCACAAAATTTCTACTTGGCATCTGTTTTATAGAAAAGTGCTTTAGATGTAACATGTACTACTGTACACTTGTGCAATATTGCAAAATATTTTACGCATATATTATATGACAATTGACACATCTTAAAAATACTTTGCCAAATATGACAGAAGACAACCATGAATTAGGAGAATTACTCTCATCATCGGCAGAATCCATTGCCAAGACATCTGGATTTTGTTACTTTTTGTGCCACCAGAATTTGCCTGCCACTGTATAGTGAATTGTCCTCTTGGAATTTTATGACCAATCAGCATTTTTTTGTCCTCAGGAAAAGACATTGGTTGTGTGATAGACATAAATGTATTAAAGATGCACTTTTGACAGCTGACATTCTGCCTAGCTAATAGATACTTAAAGGGGTTATTTCATGATTAATGTTAAAAATGAAAACCATACATCATATGGTACATGACAACATTTCCTAGAACTATCCCTGTACCTCACATGGATCCAGAGATCTCCACATTCATTGCTTCAGTTGCTCTGCTAGATTTACTTTAAGCTGACAGCTCAGGGGGTATGCCCCTTCATGTCATGTGTGTTATAGCCGGTGGCAGCTGAAGGATGGAACTGAGAAAGTATATCCACCTCAGTGAGGTGAAGAGGAAAATTAGAAAAAGAACAAACTACAATTACAAAAGTATTCAGATCCAGATGCTGGTTTGAAAACTGTAGAATATTTTGTCATGGGACAACCTCTTTAAGATTCACCTAAGATTTTATTTTTTTAGGAATCTACCTATATCTTCCAATTTCCTACCTTAAACAACTGCAATGCATTATTATGAGATTTGTCTGGTTAGGAAGGGCTAGGATTAAAACAGACATATCATTCTTCCCTATATCTCGCTCAGGGAGGACTAAATTGCTCATTTATTTTTCAATATCATAGAGCAACTGTTATAATATCGCCAATTCCAAAGCCTTATGGAATGTAGTAATCTCAAAAAGTGGTGTCACCCAGTAAGATTCGTCTCATGGTATTTCCTCATTCTTGCAGCTATCGACACGGTTTGAACTACTGAAACAAGATTTTCACAAGTTTCTACAAATTAGGCTGTGTTCACATATGCATTGAGTGTACTGTTTTTCTGTTCCGTCAGAAGAACAAGAAAAGGGGAAAAAATTGATCTGTTTTATTTTGAGCATGAGTTTTTTAACAGCAGGACTTTTTCTCAAACTGATGCAAATTGTGCACAACTGATGCCCATTCAAACAAATGGGGATTGAAATGTTTGTTTTATTTTCCATTTCTCTTCCTCTAACAGATCAGAAGAACGAAAAGCTTAATGTATATGTGAACACAGCCTTAGACATGCTCTCAACTCTACACCCTTAAAGGGGCTGTTCCATGAAAAATATTCTACATTTTTCAAACCAGCACCTGGATCTGAATATTTTTGTAATTGCATGTAATTAAAGATTTATTATAGCCACTGGAATATATCAGTATAGCGCCACCTGCTGTTTGTTATTTTTCTAAATTCTACGTCCATCTCACTGAGGTTGACATACATACTCAGTTTCATCCTTCAACTGCCACAAAAGCAGACACACCCTTTGCTCTGAGAAAGTGCATGCCCCTTGAGCTGCTAGCGTGAAAAAAAATCTAGCAGGGCAATTTCAGCAATGAATGTGGAGATCTCTGGATTCATGTGATGTACAGGGCTGGCTCTTAGTTTGTTAGGAAGAGACTGCCATATACCATGATATCTGATTTTCATCTTTTACATTACTCATGGGATAACTTTAAACTCTAAATAACTCGCCAACATCCAAATTGCTCCAAATGGTATTGATATTTTTTATACATTTTTGAACACTCGCTGCATCAAGTTAGGTCAATCTGGAAGCAAAATCTAAAGATCAAAATATCCACGGTACAATGGCATTATGCTTTAGTTACTATCTCTAAAATTTCCATATGTGTTTCCCATTTGGCAACTCATGAAAAATATTTTACACATGGTGTCTGACTCCCTGTAGATATGCCCAGGCACCCCTTATCTATGCTGGCATTGCAACTCTCTCTGCAGTACTCTACTTTATTTATGGTGGGAGTATGATATCATTTTTCACTTGTGGAAACAGATTTTGCTACTTCTTATTGACATCTGTGGATTCCCTATACAGCCAAGCCCACCCCTAGCTCCCTTTAATTGGAATAAATGATTTATCATATCTTCACAGCACCATAATTATCCACTTTTGTATAATCACTAGACAGAGGATTTCCTCAAACTGGAAAACCACACACAGGATATCCTAAAGGGGTTCATGTTAATTTTTGGTTTTTGTATTTTCTATACAGTAGATATGAATATTGTAAGACTATTACTGTTTCTGTGAAAACTCTTCAATAAAAATTTAATGTTTTGGGGGGAGGGAAGAAGCACTCTAATTTTTTTCTCTGGCCCATTAGAAAGGTACATTATGTACACTGTATCAACGGTAATTTTTGTACCGGTGGTTGTATTTGTGAGTTATCCTCCCCTTCTGGTCCTCAGCTGTGTCATGTGACCAACACTCATCTCTTCTTATGTGTGGACAGGAAGTCAGTTTCTCTATTCATTCCTATCACAACCTCAATGTCAGTGAAAAACTGACTTCCTGTCCACACATAAGAAGCTGTGTCAGTGTCGGTCACATCACACAATTGAGGACCAGAACAGAATGGATAGCTCACAAATACAGCCTTCTCAATATACAGATATTTATATGAGCACAATGCATAGATAATCAATGTGAAATGCCAAAGATGCTGTCGTTTTCAGGTAGGAGAAAATGATAGGTTTGTCAAAGCCTACAGCTGGGGAAGGTTTTCTAAAATAAACCAGATAATTAGTACTGATCTGCTATCTAAGTAAATTACGTTACTACTATAATTGTCATAAAGTGGAAGAACAAGATTCCTCATATTACTTCTAACAGTTGGTTTGTTGCCTAATGCTTTACTACTGTAACAGGTCATTTAAAGGTCGCTCTCTCTTTGCATAGACACATAGCTGTAGTTCACCTGATTAAAACGCGTTTTTCATTTGTCAATCCGAGGCTCCATTCCCAAGTTATGACACTTTTAAAAAAAATGCTAATCAGGCCTTTGGTCCAATGAGGGCGTCACCATTGCTCTTGTTGCACCCAAGCTCCGCTCCTTTCTGTGGCCAGCTCCGCCCTGGTTGGCATCTGGCACCAGAAAGGAGTGGATTTTTGGAGCAAAAAGAACGATGGTGACACTTTCATTACGTCAAAGACCTAATTTGCATATTAAGAAAAGGTATCATAATTTGGGAATGGAGCCTCGGATCAATAAAAGAAAAACATCACTTTAGTTAAGTGAACCATGGCTTCATATAGTTTGATAGGGAGGTTGCTGGTGGCAGATTCCCTTTAATATCACCAATTTACTGCTCATTGTGCAGTATAGTAGAGAATAGAAAATATATCAGCATAATAGGTAATGAAGAATGTATTGCAATGCGAGCTGAATATTTAAAGGGTTGTTCAGTGCAGTGTTAGGATATTGATGACCTATCCTCAGGAGTTGGTCCAACTCCCCGCATCCCCATAGGTCAGCTATTTTAAAGGGGTCGAAAAGCTGTAATTACACTGCACCACTGCTACAATGTAGACTGTGTGCAGATGAACACTGAAGAGTGAGCGCTGTGGTCCCTTCAAACAGCAGATTGAAGGGGGTGTTGGGAGTCAGACCCCCACCGATCCAATACTGATGACGTATCCTGAGGATAGGTCATCAATATCATAAAACCGGAATACCTTTTTAAAGTGTCACTGAAATTTCAAGAAACTTATATTATGTCATAGAGACATATCAAAGGTTTTGATCGTGGCGTTCTAAGTGCTGAGACCCCCACCGATCGCTAGAACAAGGAGAGAGAAGCGCTTTCTCTCCTGGCTGTAGGAGACGGAATCGAGACAAGCCCATAGATTTTCTATTGAGCCTCGCCACTATGTGAGTGCTTCTCTCTCCTCATTTTAGCAATATTGATAAGCTTTGCTCAGAATAGGTCATCAATATCAGATTGGTGGGGGTCTGACACCAGGCCTCCCAACTGATCAGCTGCTTCAGACTGCAATAGCACCAAAAACTGTACAGTGTACGGTGCCGGAAGCAGAAGGCTCCATACACTTTTGTATTGCCTGTGATGGTACTGAAGCTCAAGTGAATAGAAGCTGAGCTTCAGTATGCCGGTGCTGGAAAGTACACTGTACATAACCTTCTGCTTCCTCAGGATAGGTCATCAGTCTGACATTGATGACCTATCCTGAGGATTGGTCATCAATATATGTAGCTCAGACAACCTCTTTAAGCCCTGCTTTACACCAACTGTAAACTATGTGGCAGAAACACTGGCAGAAATTGTAAAAAGACCTGAAATGGTTTCTCCAGAACTCATGGTAACAGATTAGATTAGAAGGATGTTTACATGTTCAGTAAGTGATTGGCAATCAATATGATGTAAATGATTATACACATAGCAGAGCAAACACATGAACACTCAATAAACTAACTCCAACATTTCCTACAGTACTATCTGTTACAGTTCAGGAATTTCCACACCCTCACCTTAAGTGAGGTCAGCTATAGGTACAACTTCTCAACTGCAAAACCTGTGACATTCCTGCTTAGCAGACTTCTTAGAACTTAAAGGGAACCTGTCATCTCCGAAACACCCCCTGAACTAGAGTAAGCGTTGTATAGTGTAAGTGATGCTGAATCCGAATATGTAATTTTTATCTTCATACTCACTTCCATTCCGACGCTGTGCTCCCACAAACCAGCAGTAAAATGCACTCACTGGACTCCAGTGCTCACTCACATAATGGAGAGGACTCAAAGAAGAGTCCAGTGAGTGCATTTTACTGCAAGTTTGTGGGAGCACAGCGTCAGAATGGAAGTGAGTATGAAGATAAAACTTACATATTCGGATTCAGCATCACTTACACTATACAACGCTTACTCTAGTTCAGGGGGTGTTTCGGTGATGACAGGTTCCCTTTAAGTAAATTATAGACTACACCATGATTTAATTGCCTGTAATTATAATTTCTAAGCATGCGTTGCACATGCATTGAATATATTAAACTTCTGAGTGAAACGGCTGATGCAATACAGTTGGAAGGCTAGACATCACTGCAATACACCAAGTAAAAGCTTCTCACCCCGAATCTGTCACCAGACCAATTAACCACAACTAAATGAAAAAGCCTTGTGCATACAGTTTCACATTGCGCCTCCATACACATGGTAGCACTGACAAGTGGGATGTAAACAAACACTGGCCATATTAGTAGAGGAAAGACCACATGTTCTTGTTCATTTCACTTATAGTTAACTCTATAGGCAGCTTTAAAGGGTTGCCCCACGAAAAATGCTCTACATTTTTCCAAACCAGCACCTGCATCTGAATACTTTTGTAGTTGAATGTAATTATTCATTTAGAATAGCTACAGAGTTATTTGGTAAAATGTATCTGTATAGCGCCACCTGCTGTTTGTTATTTTTCTTTTTTCTCTGTCCATCTCACAGAGATGGACGCGCATGCTTAGTTGTATCCTTTAACTGCCACCAGCCATATCTTATTTTTGAAGCTGTGACAGAGAGAGAGAACTACAGAAGAAGGGATATAGATCCTGAGAAAGTGCACACCTCATGTGCTGCCAGCTCAAAATAAATCTAGTAGAGCATTTGGAGTTAATTACGGCATCTAATTCTGAGTGGACATAGACTGCACAATGGCCCAATTCGAGAAGCATTGATATTTTCCGAATAGATCACAGTGGGTCAGTTTTCCTACTGGGCCCCTGTGCAGTTGTGCAGCATGCATATATGGTGTGCCCCCTTGTGATCTGGTTATTGGTTGCATGGTCAGATCTAGCTCTAGCTTCTACTAAACCTTAGGGGACCTGCATTATGTTATAATTATAGTCCAGGGGAAACTGAACATACTGATAAATAGTTTTGTATAAAAAGAGTCACAGGGCCCTTAAGGTCTAGCAGAGCTGACCATGCAACCAAAAACCTGACTCATTATTGTGTTAGAAGTTGGGTCCACTGGAGGATCCTCCTTTACACTGGTGGATCAGTCCGATCTTGGGTACCAGGGCTGGTTCAAGCTTTGTTAGAAAGAAATTGTACTATATTATATCTGATTTTCATTTTTTACATCAATCATAGCATAACTCCTATAACTGCTTCTTTCTACCTTCTTCCTTATGCAAATTTACTCTCTTCAGTGTGAATGCTGCCTCCTCACCAAACTATAAAATAATAGCGCAATGCATGCTCCTGAGTTTAAAATGCAGACGGTTTCCACATGCACATTGTAGACATTAGTCAAAGAGAATATAAAGCATATAAACATATAAAATTCCAAATTCCAGGGTACATATATATACGTATATATATATATGGAATATAAAGCATATAAAATTAAAATTCCAGGGTACAATTATAAAAAACAAAAAAATAAAATTCCGCCACTTTTATGGGTTTTGTTTTTACAGGGTTTCCTATGCCGTAAAACTGACATGTTACTTTCATTCTCTGGATCAGTACGATTACAACGATGCCCCAAGTTTTTTTTGTGTTTTAATACTAAAAAAAATAACTTTTGAAAAAACTATGTTTTTCTTTACATTACCATATTCTTACCCACACTATTGTGGCATCATAATACAACACAGCCATTAAAAAAACAGTACTTTGACCTCATCAGTCATTATATTAGAAGTCTGTAAATATAGGCGAATGTTACTGCGACACCACCATAACGGAGTGTAACTATGAATATACAGATTTCCGTCAGTCTAGCTATATGAAAAACTTATAAAAGGAATATGATGTCCAATTTGCTTGCATTATGTTATAGGCCAGGGGAAACTCCCGTCCTCTGGGGCAGCACAGGCCGGGCTTTCACGGCCCGTATACGGCCGTGAAACACGGTCGTCTGAATGGGGCCTTATACTGATTTTTTTTTTTGCATAAAACTAAATATAAATCTGCTTAGCTACATCTGCTTGTGTTCAATGTCACAAGTTGATTTTAGATTAAATTTTATTCTTTTTTTAATTTGTGGGGAATGGAAAAAAGGCAATTCTGCCAATGTTGTTGCATTTTTTTTCACCAGATTGTTTTTTTTTTTTTTTCAACCAGTTTGTCTTTATGGACATGTTGGGACAGGTAGACAGTCTTCCCAAACTTCCCCTACAAGGCTGTACAAAATGTCTGTCCATGATATAGAAGTTACATTACCCTTCACTGGAAATAAGAGGCCTACTGTAGCCTATACCATTAACTCTCCTCCATCAAATCTACAGTAGCCATTGTGCATTAAGTCACTGAACTCTTCCGAATGACCGACACTGCTACCAATGGTTGTCCATGGAGATAACATGGCTGTGTGCTTGACTTTATGCAGTTGTGTGACTGAATAGTTAGGAGGGGTGTCCACATAACTTTGGCCATACAGTGTATATTTTTCCATACTGCATAACATATGTACCTCTCTTTCCAACTTGCAGCAACGTAAAGGGCTGAGAGATGTTACTTAGAGCATGTGGTATTGCTATGAGTTAGTACAATAGGGTGAATTGGGGTTTCTCTCATTCACCATCTGGCTTAGCTAATTTTACCTGCTTTGGAAATTATTCGTCAATCATTTATGTTCTATTTGTGCTGCTATAGTTACACAAGTTGTAGAGATATTATCAAGCTTTTGAACCAAGACACATGACACATTAGGGATTAAAATGTGGCTGGATACATCATATAATAAATCCATTTGTGCTTATTTCCCATAACTCAGTCTACAGCTTCAAGAAGATTACATTATTATTGTTTTAGTGTACTGCAACTTTCTCCACATTGTCTAGATTAAGATATTAATGCTTGGAGGAATGTCTTCCATTTAAGGCAGGATGTAACCTTTTATTTTTTTATTTTTTAAATAATCTGCTTTCATCAACATTCAAGGCATAGCATCAATATATTTTCTTCCAAGTTAAAACTTTGACCTTTCCTTCAACTAATATAAATGGATTTAAATGTGGAAAACTGAAAACAGATGAATCATTATGGGCTAAATTGTTGTATAAAGTACAGTTTGGTAAATTATGCTGAAATGAATGGTTTATGTCTTGTAATAATGTCATATTAAATCCCAGCAAAATTATTCAATAAAAACAGGAATAGTAGTATTTAATTATATGATCTGTCTCTGCAAAAACATATTTTGGCAACAATCCAGATTTTTACGGGACTGTTCTCTGCAAACAGCATCACAAATGGGACATTATGCATTATGAGGAGCATTTCTAGGCAATGTTTAAGTCATTCCTAAGCGCAGACCTTTAGTAATCACTCCGGTAAAAAGAATATTCACTATACAAAGGTTCATAGCAATGAATTAGAATAAGAACTTCTCAAGATGTGGCTACAAAAAGAATTCCATACATTTTTTTCAATTTCAATTTCATTGAGAAACATAGGATGCAATATTTTAACAAACATCACTAATCTAAACATCACAATTGTTGGCTGAACGATCAGTCTGCCAACAGTTATTTCTCCAAAAACTCCACACACACATGTAAGCTTGGCTCAACTGAACATACAAGTTTTTGTCTATATGAGAGGGCAGTGGCTCATCTCTGGGCATGGGCTAATGGCCATTTAAAAAAAAAATTCTGTAATATATTTACATTTAATTAGTCTGTGCATTTTTTGGGCATGGCAATACCAATTATGTATATTTTTAATTGTTTATTTTGTTTTCTAAAATTGGGAAAAGAGTGATTTGAACTTTTAGTTCTTTTTGATTTCTTTAGATTTTTAAAAACATTTTCTCCCTACCTTTTTTTTACCCTTTTTTGACCCTCCCCAAGCAGATTGAACATGCACTCTTTAGACCACTTATACCATAGACTGTAATGGTAATAATAACTGTATTCCTTTTAAAGAGAATATGTCACCAGCGACCTCCCTATCAAACTGTTTGCATAGAAACCAAGAGGGAATTTATCATTCCATTTGCCGCTTTTTGGTGTAGAAATGCATTTTTCTAGTAGCAATCTACATTTTACTCTGCTCTTGCCAAGTCTACAAAAAGAGGGCGTTGCTAATGCGGAGCCGTTGTACCCGGCTTGTTCATCAGTACTTATTCAAGAAACTAGCATAAATAATGAGCTGCCATAGATTTAATTTCAATGTTGGGACAGCCAGTAGAGGCAGATAATTTATGACGAGGCCTGCGTAGAAGCTAAGGCAAAATGTACATCAGGGTAGGACTCATCTTCCCTGTGGTTGGTATTGTTTATTTTGCACATGTATGCAGGATACCATTGGTGGGTCGTCACTTTACCATAATTATTATATTTATTATGTTTGTGGGGTTGTGTTGACCAGGTATATATATTTATGTATGTGAGATATTTTGTCTGGCATTACCATCCCTGTACATGTAGTAGGTATACTACATGTTATGCCACCTTTTAATGTTTTTTACTGTTATATTGCTTGTCAATAAAAATTACATATTTTTATATGTGTACTGTATGTTTTTTTGTATGAGTTAGTATTAGGATTATACTTCAGTTTATATACCTCATTTTTTTTATTAAAAAAATTGGTGATTAAAGTAGAACCAAACTGTCCTGGTTGATCATGCAAGGGGGTTGAACAAGGAGCCAGGATACGTAGAAGAGTAATGGGCTAATTAGTTGAGCAGCTTCAACCTCAGAGCAAAGAGAGGTTAACACCTGCAGCGTTAGACCGGAAGTGGGATACAATGAATTACAGTAGCTCCTGTTCACACATACACGCAGGACAGACAGACATAAGGTAAGTGGAGCAGCAGAAACAGGACACCAGTATAACACATAGCTGTGGTTTACCTGATTAAAATGTTTTCTTTTGTTGATTTTAGGCTCTTTTCTTCAATTATGATACTTTTTCTTAATATGTAAATTAAGCCTTTGGTGAGGGCTTCTCCATTGCTTTTATTGCACCCAGGCTCCAACCCTTTCTGTGGCCACCCCCTCCCTCGTTGCTTTGCCACTGCCTGGCCCTGTCAATCAAAGCAGTGAGGGATTGTCCAAGTCAGTGGACATCTTCCATAGACAGTACTACGTAGCTTGGTGTCATTTGCAAAAATAGAAACAGTGCTATTAATCCCATCCTTGATATCATTAATAAATAAGTTAAATAATAGGGGACCTAGCACTGAACCTTGGGGTACACCACTTATACCTCAGGAACTCATTAGAATAGGAATCAATGACCACAACTCTACAACGATACAATTTATTTTACCATGTGTCTGTCTAGAAGCAAACCCCATCTAGATTACAAAAGTATTTTTTTATTAACATAAGATCATTATATGTAGTGCCACATGAAGTAGACAATCAGGTTTGCATTCGCTAGTTTCAAGTACAACTTCTCTTTCAGTTACCGATTTTGTAAGACCAGCGTGTTAGACGTTTGTCTAAATACCCATTTCTGCTTGTGACAAAGTTATGTAGAGATGACAGCCTCTACATAACTTTGGCGTATCCAGCAACCTGTCTAAATCTACACCAGCTCCCTTGCTGGTTGTCTAAATTTAGACCATTTTCTAGACCTAAAACAGGAGTAGAAAATGATAAATGAGACAGGTCTATCGACCCGCCCCCTTCCAAACACACGCCACTCCACCTTTTTTAGACCTGGCGTGAGCGGGAAAAAGTCGCAGATTGCGACACGAATAACCTTTGCACTGCGATCTCCGCTAGATATATGCCAAAAATTGGCATATATCTGATAATAAATGACCCCCTATGTGCGGACAGTGTATTGGATTTCTCAGTCTATGGGAGTTATGGAAAGAGCCAAGCAAGAAGAATTGCCAACCAGTATTCTCAGGACCCTCGTTCCTCTGATAATAAATGTGTAAGATGGAATATCCCATTAACGAAAGTTAAAGGGGTTGTCCTGGATTTTAATATTGATGGCCTATCCTCATGGTATGGTCCATTAATAGCTAATCAGTGGGGTCTGTTTCAGAGTAGCTCTGACACCAGAACTACACAGCTCTAGTTTCACAACCTTCGATGCATTTCATGAAATCACTTTTGTATATTTCAAGCACCATCTTTTGTAGGAGTTGCACACTTTACAACATCGCTCACACATAGTCTTAGCAAACGCCCATTTTTCAGCTGTTATATTCATGCTCAGACTATTTATTGCAATGTAGTTTATTCATTTTTAAAGCGCAAAAGTAACCAGTGAGAAAATATGTGCTGCCGGGTAAATAAAGTGACCTTACTAACCAAAAGTGGCCTACATGCCGCCGTGAAAGAGCTACATTGTAAGGGTATTATTTTTTTATTTATTTAAAGTCATAGGGGGTCATTTATTAAACAGAAATATACCTAAATTAGATCCTTTGCACTGCAATCTGCGACTTCTTCCCGCTCACGCCAGGTCTAAAAAAGTGGGCGTGGCATGGGCAGGAAAGGGGGACACCCATCTCATTCATAATTTTCTATGGTTTAGGCGTAGAAAATGGTCTAAATGTAAGACAGCAGGGAAGCAAGGACTTTATTATAATACTTTGCAGGACTCACCATTTTACTGTAGGTTATAGTTGTTTTGCTTCATTCAGCAATAGCTCTTCTATATATGGCCAAGGTGATGAAGTTGCTCATGAGCAAATGCTTAGATAAGTCCACAAGAATAGTGTCATATGTAAGCTATTGAAAATATGTTAGGGTAGGTGTCAACGTTAACTCGTAAAGTAATGCAAAAAACTCTATAAAGTTATGCTGATACGATCACCAGACATATACCATGTGTCAACTGGCAAAACACTAGTTACAGGTTGCTAGGTGGTTGCTACTAAACAGACACTCTTAAACTGTGAAAACTAGACGGATCATGTTTGTAAGAGAGCCAGAAAGGACGGACATGTCTTCTGACTAGAATGGGATTTAGCATGCCCTAAGGCCACCCTACGAAAATAGTAATTAGTGAGTTCAACATGTTACAGCAAAGCCATGCCTGCAGTACAGGTGGACCAGGCAGTTTTCCAACAATGTTGCTGTAAGTGATCTTAAAGGGATTCTGTCACCTCGTTTAAGCCTATAGAGCTGAGGACATGGGCTGCTAGATGGCCACTAGCCGGTCCACAATATACTTTTCCTATTGCTGTGTGTGTCTTTGTTTAGTCAGAAAAACGATTTTATTCATATGCTAATTCTGGTTATAAGGAGCCCAAGGGGCGGTTACCAATCTTCCTGGATCCCAGCCGTGCCCACTGTGAAGGAGCCCAGCACCGCCCGCATCCTCTCATCTCCTCCTTGCTCCCCCGACTTCACACATTCAGAGCGCCGTAATCTCGCGCATGCGCAGTTCGTTCCCTGATGCTGATGGCAGCACAGGGAAAGAACAGTTTACCATCACTGACAAGCGGCGTACTCGCGCATGCGCGAGATTACGGCGCTCTGAATTCGTGAAGTCGGGGGAGCAAGGAGGAGATGAGAGGATGCGGGGCGGTCCTGGGCTCCTTCACAGTGGACGCAGCTGGGATCCAGGAAGATTGGTAACCGCCCCTTGGGCTCCTTATAACCAGAATTAGCATATGAATAAAATCGTTTTTCTGACTAAACAAAGACACACACAGCAATAGGAAAAGTATATTGTGGACGGGCTAGTGGCCATCTAGCAGCCCATGTCCTCAGCTGTATAGGCTTAAACGAGGTGACAGAATCCCTTTAAGTAAGCCTTCATCTTATGTAAGTCATCATCCTTCATTGATAATGTCTATGAACCCAGATCTGAATATTGTCACTGTCAAACACTGAAGACAATATACCATGGAGAAGATAACATGTTAGAACAGGGCTATACCTGCAAAACAGGTAGATTATGCAGTTACCTAATAAAGTTTGCAAGGTGACATGTTATAAAACATTCTCAATGACTTGTAAAAATAAATTCATTATTTCAGATTTGATCAAAATATCGAGCAATATGGTTAGAAATATCAACAGCATGAACATTGCCAAGGGAGTTATTTCATCTGCATGTATACGGCTCTTACATCAAGACAATCACACAATATTCTTACATAGGCGATGGTACAAATTCAAAACCGAGGAAATTAAAGATCATACAAGATATTTGCAAAGGTAGAAGAACACAAAAACTATGAAACAAACACAATTACACAGAATGTGCACTAATGGGAATTACATAAGAAATGAGAAATTTAAAAATACAGTAATACAGTGCAATGAAAAGCAACTGACTTAGTGTAGTCCCCTCCCAAAGTACCTGAATCTCAGGTCACTTACCGTAATCAAAAGTCACACACTTAATGCAAACATACACTTGAAATTGTATACGCAAACGCTCACAAACTCACTTTTTTTGTCTGCTTGTATAGGTGCTGCTCCCAAACAACTTCAAACTAGGCTGCAGTTTTTTAACCTCTGGATTCCCACTGCACACCTGAATACCCTCAATATGCCCACACTCACACTGACTATACAATCTGTATAACTGTACACACACTCTGCAAATATTCACAGATACCCTACTCACTAGTTTACACACTCTGCACACACTGTGAACACACTCCAGACACACAGGGGGAGATCTATAATTCAGTTGCCCCACAAAGTGGTGTTAATAAGTCTCAAATATGTGTTTGTGACTGTTTACATGTGACTTTTTTTTTTTTTACTCCACCCTCGGCACATTTCCAAAAGGGACATAAAGAGACGTGGTCAGCCACAGCGACAGGCTTATCTTCATTTATACCAGTTTTCTGGCGCAAATGAAGCCAGATATCTACAACTGTTCAAAGCTGCCATAGATTTCTGTTTAGGCACACTGACTGCCTGAGAATGCGTCTTATTTATGACGAGGCCTGCATCTCATCATAAATTAGGTGCATGTTCTGGCAGCGCAGGGTATATCAAGTCTTGATAAATCTCCCCCATACTCTGCAAAGACACCCTACTTTGTTGCTTAAACATACCACACACACTCCAGACATACTTAACACATCTGCATAGGCAGCCTACAAACTTGAATACACACTGCACACACTGCAGACGAACGCATACCTCCCAAGTGTCCCTCTTTTGGAGGGACAGTCCCTCTTTTTGACCCAAGTCCCTCTGTCCCTCTTTTATCCTTAAATGTCCCTCTTTTTGACCTGGAGGATTAATGCATAAATGTACATTAATAAATTTACTAAATTGCTCCTTACTAAAGTGTCTGCATGGTTTCTACCTATACATTAGAACAGAACTTCATTATTTGGTGCAATTTGGACCTTAAAATATCTATAATCTGATGATTTATGTGCTAATATTTATATGGACAATGAAGCGCAAGAAAAAAAATTGCTGCAGGGGCTCCAGTAATTATGCTTTGGGCGGAGATAGAGGCGTGGCCTAGTATGAAAAAAACTGCCGTGATGATACGTTCCAGACATTTGTCACCGTGCATACTCCCACTGCACACAATGCATGCACATACTGGGGGGAGTACTTTATGTCAAACTTATGAAATGTCTCATGTTGTTTGATAAACTTAATCTTCACACTTTTGTCTAGAAAAGTTACTCCAGTTTTCCTACTCCACCCACCCTCCCCTAGTGAAATTGAGACTTTTTTTGCAACTTTTTAAAAAGTCGGAATGATAAATCTGGAGTGAAGCTTGTTAACATAGCTGACCACACCCACTTTTCCACCCATATTTCAAAACTGGAGTAAGGGCTTGTTCACACATCAGTTATTTGATCAGTTATTTCCATCAGTTATTGTGAGCCAAAACCAGGTGCGGGTCAAAAACACTGAACAGGTGCAGATCTTTTCATTATACCTGATCTCTGAGTAGGCTTCATTACTGGTTTTGGCTCACAATAACTGATGGAAATAACTGAGCAAATAACTGATGTGTGAACAAGAACTAAGTGGTGTAGAAATGCAAAAAGTCAAGGCAAGATAAATCAGGGCCACTGTCTGTACTCTTTACACCCAGACCCCTGCCTGTCACAGATTATGGACTGTGATAGGCTCTGCTCTTTAACCAGTGACTGCTTCCCTTTAGTTCAGGTTAACTTCTGCTTACATCATCGATATCTGCACTGAATTACCCAATGTAGTGTGCAGCGGCTGCAATCAGATTGTAAGGAAACGTTGGCGGCCATTTATTAACCTAAAATATGCCTATATTAGGTGTATTTCAGGCACTTTTCCCTGCTCACAACAGGTCTATAGAAGTGGGCGGGAAAAGGGAACGGGCCGGCAGGCCTGTCTCATTCATCATTTTCTATGCCTAGTTTAGGCATAGAAAACGGTCTAAATGTAGGACAGCTCGGAAGCTGTCTTACATTTAGAAGAGATGGTAGATCCACCAAAGTTTTGTAGAGGCCGGCACGTCTACAAAACTTTGGCAATCCACCACCAGCGCAGGGGCTTTATTAAGACCAGTGTCTAAAATGTCAGTCTTAATAAATGACCCCCTTTATTTTTCTTGACTAAATTGCAGCCTTCACACTTACTAATCACAACTCTAACCCTATCTTTTCAGTTGCTTGTTTTCAGTCCAGAGCCATATAAAGCTGCTTTTTTAAGGCTCAGTTTCCACAGTCAGGATTTTCTAATGCAGTTTTTGAAGTCAAAGACAGGGTTGAATTGCAAATGAGAAGAATGTCTTTCCTCAGTTATGATTCATTGCTGGTTTTGGCTTCAAAACTACGTCAGAAAATCTGAATGTGGAAACCCAGCCTGAGGGTATGCCCACATGTGCAGGTTTTGTGATGCAGTTTTTGAAGCCAAAATCAGGAGTGGATCATAAAAGGGAAACTGGGCATAAACTACTTTTCCTCTTTTTGAATACACTCCTGATTTTAATTTAAAAAACTCACACTGGCTATATATTTAGCAAAATCTAAAAAAACTAAGCTTTAAAATAAAGACATCTTTAGGACCCATATAAGGGCAGAATAAGAGGACATGTTACATATGCAGAAAACACAGATGAAGAAAGCTCGCTATAGAAATGATGGTAAAGACACAAAAGAAGATAGTAGTAATTGTAGATGGCTAATGTGATTCATCATTAATCAAGTATTTGTCGAGCATTATGATGCAGAATTTCACTTAGTAGACCATATTTACACCATAGGTGATTATAATAAATACTAAACTTCCAGATAGTTCCGTTCTTGCTTCACCACTAAATGCCACCAGTAACTGTTACGTTAGCTCTATTGAGTCCTATTAGACAGTGAGGTATTTTTTATTAAAGGGGTTGCCCAGGTTCAGAGCTGAACCCGAACATAACCTCTTCACTTATTCAGCATGAATGAGTGGAGCATCGGAGCATTTGATGCTCTCGTTCTCCCCCTTCCCCTGCATTGCATTGCGCAGGACAAGGGCTGTTTTGTTTACATTCTCCCACTGCTAGGTGGATGCTTCCTCCTAGCAGTGATCCCAGTGACATCACCGGCACTTATGGGCAGTCTATAGTGCTGCCCTAGGCTGTTAGCCTCCGCCCAGCATACCCATGCTGAGACCCAGTACGTCACTAGAGGTAAATAAAAAGCCCTTGCCCTGTGCGATGCAGTCCAGGACAAGGAGGGGCATTGGAGCATGAAATATTCAGATGCCCCACTTATTCATGCTGAAAGACTGAAGAAGGGGTTATGTCCGACAACTACTTTAACAAGCAGAGATCAATGATTTTGGCAGTTGTTTGTATTCAAAAGATCACTAAATATTTTTCGCTGTTTGCTCGTTATTGTGATGGTTGCTCATTTATATTTATATACTGCTAACGATTGGCACATTTCTGATTAGACCAGGGGATCTGGTGAATAATTATAATCTATCAGGCAGATTTCTCTGATCCACATAAAATGAATAATTTTATTGCTCATTGTTTGATCAAAGCATTCTATTACATTTAATGATAATTTCAGAAACTATTATATGAGAATTCCAGCGATAATTGCTCCATCTAATAGGTCCATAAAGAGGTTTTCCTGGTGTTTAATATTGATGACCTCTCTTTCAGATAGGTCACCAATATCAGATCAGTGGAGGGCCGACTCC
Organism: Rhinella marina; assembly: GCA_900303285.1. Taxonomy (NCBI): domain Eukaryota; kingdom Metazoa; phylum Chordata; class Amphibia; order Anura; family Bufonidae; genus Rhinella; species Rhinella marina. Next base: position 314,878 of record ONZH01018274.1, on the reverse strand, counting down.
TGGCACCCCCACTGATCAGCTGTTTGAGGAGGCCATTGGATAGCATCTGTGCTTGGTATTGCAGCTCAGCTTCACTCACATGAATTGGACTGAGCTGCGCCTAGGGCATGTGACTGTTGAACATGACATCACTGTCCTAGGAAGAGGGCGAAGCTCTCACTGGAGCGCAGTGGTCTCTACAAGCAGCTGATCGGTGGGATGCCAGGAGTCAGACCCCTGCTGACCTGATATTGATGACCTATCCTGAGGATCTGCTATCAATGTCAAAATCTCTGGCAACCCCTTCTCGTGTAGACATGTGTGCAGTAACTAGAAGGTAACAGCACATGCACAGATTGTGGACAGGCTTCAGATGGAGTATAATCAAGGTAGAGTGGGCAGATTTGGGACATTGCCACCTTGACTATAACTAGGAGCCTTAACTCCAGCAAGGTAATTTACAAACAGCACATGTTGAGATAAAAGTTTATTTATCTTACTTAGCTCCTAATATTACATACAAGGATACCTTTAGGAAGCAAAAGAGTTAATGTAAGATATCTAGTGGTGATTTAGTAGTGGTGAAAAACCTACTGACACATTCCCTATAATACATCAGGGTTCCTTCCATGTGACAGATATAAAATCTAATCCAGGAGCTGTCATTCAGAGTACAGTGGAGGAGCTATGAAGCAGCTCAGTGCAGAAAGAACACTTCACAGTGAGATAGTACAACCTGGCAGAATAAAACTTCATATTTGCACTGTTGTTGATGAGAAAACCTCCACAAAAGGCATATATGTACTGCTTTCTCCAGCGAGGCAGGCATACTCCTATCACTAGCCAATGAATCCACTCAACAAAATGTAGTGGAAAACTGAGGTAAAATGGAAATAAAAATGCAATTCTGCCACAGTTTTATGGGTTTTACTTTTATGGCATTTCCTCTGTGGTAGAACTGACCTGTAATCTTCATTCTCTGGGTCAGTATACTCACAGTGATACCACTTTTATATAGTTTTTCTTGTGGTTTAATGCTGGACAAAAAAATAAAAATGTTGGAAACAATTTTTTTTTCACCATATTCCAACCCTCATAACTTTTTTATATTTGCATCTCTGGATCTGTGTTAGGGCTCATTTTTTTGTTGGAGATTCAACAACTTCAGCTTAGTCTATCTGCTGGATTAAATGCAGTTTATTGTTGTGACACTAGATGTCACTGTTACTAATTATTACCTGTAGTCTCTCTCTATGCATTATCTATGATGTGCTGTATGTTTCCTATACATTAAGGAGAACTTTCTGATTTCTTTTTTTCCTGTTTGTGCCATTCACCATGTAAGGTGACCTTCAGTTATTGCATGCATGTTCCAATAAACCCAGTTCCTGTTACTCCACAATGTCTGATCTAAACTGACTCTGCTCCACCCAGCATCCATACTCTGCAACAGGTTATGGGCCCAGTGACCGGATAAAGCCCAGTGACCAAGCGAGACCCAGGCAGAACAAAGCCCCGAATGGGAGACAGTGTGGCTGATGTGGAGATCGACATAAGGAAGCTTTCCAGAGATATCTCCTGAAGACAAGTAAGACTGTTCATATATAAAGAAGGGAGAATGACCAGAAAGTCCGAGGTTAAACTCTCAGTGGCCAAGCTGAACAATGACAATTATCAGCTATGGAAGTTTAAAGTGGAAATGCTATTATCCAGAGATGACTTGTGGGAGGCCACAGGACAATGATCAGGACTGGGACAAGAAAAACAGACAGGCATGGGCCACCATAAGCTTACTAGTGGAAGATGATCAGCGTATTCACATACGCCATGAGGGCACAGCGAAAGGCATGTGGGATGTACTGAAAAGACTGCATGAAAGATCCAGTTTAAATAGCAAATTGTTTCTGCTGTGGAAACTTTACAAAATGAGGCTTAGCAGAGAACAGGACATGCAGGAGCATATAAACGCCATGCTGGAAGTGATTGTACAACTCAGATTAATTGGGGAGAATATAACAGACAGTCATGCCGCAGCCATGTTGTTGTTCAGTTTACCCGATACATATACTGCACTGATCAATGCACTGGAGACACGGCCTGAGACAGATCTGACACTAGCATTTGTAAAAACCAGGCTCATAGATGAGTATCAGAGAAGAAAGGAATTAGTGCATGACTCCATAGAAACCAACACCAGAACCACTCTTAAAGCTACAGACGCAAGGTTACATATTACAAGGTTATAAATTGTTCCACAAAAAATAAGCCCTGAAACAGAAATGAAAACAAAACAAAAAAAAATAAAAAATATATATATATATATATATATATATATCCTGGAAAGCAGGGAGGAAAAACGAAAATGCAAAAATGAAAATTGGTCCTGTTGTGAGGGGATATATGACTCCATTCACCCAAAGGAGGCTAAAAGGGCACCCTCTGTTGGTCTGTGTGGAGGCATCATGCAAAGAAAGTATGCTTTTATTTATTTATTTTTTTTAAATGGGGGGCCTATAGGTGACGCATGCTTATGCCATAGTACAAACAGGAGGGCATCTATAGGGCAATCAGGGGTGCAGCTGAAGTGGATGCAACAGGGCCCGAACCCAGGCCTCAACAGTATTATACAGTGACAGTATATACAGTGAACTGACATACACTATATACATTATAGACCAAAAGTTTGGACACACCTTCTCATTCAAAGAGTTTTCTGTATTTTCATGATTATGAAAATTGTAGATTCACACTGAAGGTATCAAAACTATGAATTAACACATGTGGAATTATATACTTAACAAAAAAGTGTGAAACAACTGAAAATATGCCTTATATTCTAGGTTCTTCAAAGTAGCCACCTTTTGCTTTGATTACTGCTTTGCACACTCTTGGCATTCTCTTGATGAGCTTCAAGAGGTAGTCACCTAAAATGGTTTTCACTTCACAGGTGTGCCCTGTCAGGTTTAATAAGTGGGATTTCTTGCCTTATAAATGGGGTTGGGACCATGAGTTGTGTTGGGCAGAAGTCAGGTGGATACACAGTCCTTCTGAATAGACTGTTAAAATTTGTTTAATGGCAAGAAAAAAGCAGCTAAGTAAAGAAAAACGAGTGGCCATCATTACTTTAAGAAATGAATGTCAGTCAGTCTGAAAAATTGGGAAAACTGTGTCCCCAAGTGCAGTCGCAAAAACCATCAAGTGCTACAAAGAAACTGGCTCACATGAGGACCACCCCAGGAAAGGAAGACCAAGAGTCACCTCTGCTGCGGAGGATAAGTTCATCCGAGTCACCAGCCTCAGAAATGGCAGGTTAACAGCAGCTCAGATTAGAGACCAGGTCAATGCCACACAGAGTTCTAGCAGCAGACACATCTCTACAACAACTGTTAAGAGGAGACTGTGTGCAGCAGGCCTTCATGGTAAAATAGCTGCTAGGAAACCACTGCTAAGGACAGGCAACAAGCAGAAGAGACTTGTTTGGGCTAAAGAACACAAGGAATGGACATTAGACCAGTGGAAATCTGTGCTTTGGTCTGATGAGTCCAAATTTGAGATCTTTGGTTCCAACCACCGTGTCACGCAGAAAAGGTGAACGGATGGACTCTACATGCCTGGTTCCCACCGTGAAGCATGGAGGAGGAGGTGTGATGGTGTGGGGGTGCTTTGCTGGTGACACTGTTGGGGATTTATTCAAAATTGAAGGCATACTGAACCAGCATGGCTACTACAGAATCTTGCAGCGGCATGCTATTCCATCCGGTTTGCGTTTAGTTGGACCATCATTTATTTATCAAGAGGACAATGACCCTAAACACACCTCCAGGCTGTGTAAGGGCTACTTGACCAAGAAGGAGAGTGATGGGGTGCTACGCCAGATGACCTGGCCTCCACAGTCACCAGACCTGAACCCAATTGAGATGGTTTGGGATGAGCTGGACCGCAGAGTGAAGGCAAAAGGGCCAACAAGTGCTAAGCATCTCTGGGAACTCCTTCAAGACTGTTGGAATACCATTTCAGGTGACTACCTCTTGAAGCTCATCAAGAGAATGCCAAGAGTGTGCAAAGCAGTAATCAAAGCAAAAGGTGGCTACTTTGAAGAACCTAGAATATAAGACATATTTTCAGTTGTTTCACACTTTTTTGTTAAGTATATAATTCCACATGTGTTAATTCATAGTTTTGATGCCTTCAGTGTGAATCTACAATTTTCTTAGTCATGAAAATACAGAAACTCTTTAAATGAGAAGGTGTGTCCAAACCTTTGGTCTGTACTGTATGTGTAGGGAAAGCTGCCTGGTCTGTGAGAGCAATCTTGACTAGCCACAGGAGTGGCGGTTGCATAGTAGAAGGGGGGGTTGCAAAGAAGTTGCTGGGGAAGGGGTCTTATTCACATATTTGCTGTGGGGCCCAGTCATTTCTAGTTACGCCACTGAGGGCAATGGTGCATGCAGTGTCAGGCTTCAGCCCTCAAGAGCCCCACAGTATCAGAAAAATAGGGGAGAACCTGAAAAGCTTCTTTCATTCACCAGTGCAAAGTTTCAACCTTAAAGGGATTCTGTCACCTAGTTTAAGCCTATAGAGCTGAGGACATCGGCTGCTAGATGGCCACTAGCCCGTCCACAATATACTTTTCCTATTGCTTTGTGTGTCTTTGTTTAGTAAAAAAAACGATTTTATTCATATGCTAATTTTGGTTATAAGGAGCCCAAGGGGCGGTTACCAATCTTCCTGGATCCCAGCGTGCCCACTGTGAAGGAGCCCAGCACCGCCCCGCATCCTCTCATCTCCTACTTGCTCCCCCGACTTCACGCTTTCAGAGCGCCGTAATCTCGCGCATGCGCGAGTACGCCGCTTGTCAGCGCTAGTAAACTGTTCCTTCCCTGTGCTGGCATCAGCATCAGGGAACGAACTGCGCATGCGCGAGATTACAGAGCTCTGAAAGCGTGAAGTCGGGGGAGCAAGGAGGAGATGAGAGGATGCGGGGCGGTGCTGGGCTCCTTCACAGTGGGCACGGCTGGGATCCAGGAAGATTGGTAACCGCCCCTTGGGCTCCTTATAACCAGAATTAGCATATGAATAAAATCGTTTTTTTTACTAAACAAAGACACACACAGCAATAGCAAAAGTATATTGTGGACGGGCTAGTGGCCATCTAGCAGCCCATGTCCTCAGCTCTATAGGCTTAAACTAGGTGACAGAATCCCTTTAACACAGGTCTTTTTCAAGCAAGTAGTGGTATATAAAGACAGAATAACATAAAGCAATCAAGTAATGAATTATGCAAATTACTAAAATTAGGCAAATCAGTATGAATAATGTTACAAACTGCTAAATACATACAGTCATGAGAAAAACAAAGTGCACCCTCTTTGAATTCTATGGTTTTATGTATCAAGACATAATAAAAAAACATCTGGTCCATAGAAAGTCTCAAATGAGGTTAATACAACACACAGATTTTAACATTTTATTATTCATTAAACAAAAATTAAGCCAAAATGGAAAAGACATGTGTGAAAAATTAAGTTCACCCCATGAATCAATGGTCTGTAGAACCACCTTTAGCAGTAATAACTTTTTGTATGACTTTATATAAGTCTCTCACTTCATTGTGGAGGAACTTTTGGCCCGTTACTTCATTTCATGGAGGTTTGTGGGTATTTGTTTATGCACAGCTGTCTTAAGGTCCCACCACAGCATTTCAATTAGGTTGAGGTCTGGACTTTGGGCCATTATAACACATTGATTCTTTTCTTTTTTTAGCCATTCTTTTGTATTGTATGCTCCAGCTACAGCCAAGCTTTAGCTGCTGGATAGATGGCCTCACACTTGACTCTTGAATACTTTGGTAAACTGAGGAGTTCATGGTCGACTCAATGACTGCAGGATTCCCAAGTCACCCAAATGATCATCCCTCTACCACCATGCTTGACAGTTGGTATGAGATGTTTGTGCTCATATGCTGAGTTTAGTTTTATGGCCAAATATCTCCAGTTTCATGTCATAGGTCCAAAAACATTGTTCCAGAAGTCTTGTGGTTTGTTCAGATGCGGAAGAGGCTTTCTCCTGGCAACCCTTCCAAAAAAGCCATACTTGTTCATTGTTTTTCTAACTGTACTGTCATGAACTTGAACATTCAACATTCTAACTGAAGGATGGTAGAGTCTTAAATCTTAAATGCAATTTATTTAAAGGCTATGCAGACCTTTGTGCATGAAAAAATTAGTAAACTCATCTAATATATAAAGCTGAGTGTATGTATGTATGTCCTCTAAAGGTTTTAGAACAGGTCTCAGCTCTCCAGTATGTACCGTTCCTGAGATATTCCCAAAAAATGTATTAGCCAATAGAAACCTGTTCACATGACCATTATCAGCCAATAGAAGCTCACAGGCAGTTAGTCTCCACACACACCAGGTTTCCATAACAACCCAGCCAGTTTACTGCTATATGTCTGCTTTAAAGGGGCAGAGCACTGTGAATGACACTGTTAAAGGATATTCCGGTTACTATAAATATAACTTATGTTTTAGACAAATTCATTATCAATCATTACCTCATATAATGTAAATTTTACATATTTACTGTTCAGTAGTAATAAAAGATGTTTTCTTCCACTACTACCCACTGTGTTTCCTCCTAAATTACTATGGCATCGACCTGTAATTCAGGCCACCCTCAAAAGAAGGACTTAAAAGCCCCACCCCCAGGTCCCACTAAGTCCCGCCCTGACTCAGTCAGGTCACGCCCCTTCCACTCTGCATCCGAGGGGGATTTAAAAAATGATGGGAAAAATCAACTTCTGTCAGCTGCAGGGGTGGGAGGGAGGGTGGCTTTCTCCCTGCAGCTCATGCTCAGATTGCACAGTGCTGCTGTCTGAGAGTGAGTTGTTCAAAAAGACATCCCTGTCCTCTGTGCAGGCCCTGCGCATGATGTAGGACAGGGAGTCTGAAAACCGGACTGTCCGGCCTAAATCCGGACCTCTGGCCACCCTAGGGGCAGGCTGATGTTAGGGTGGCCAGACGTCCGGTTTTAGGCTGGACAGTCTGGTTTTCTAGCTCCCTGTCCTCCGTCCGGCACAGTGCCTGGACAGACACAGGGATGTCCACCCTTTCAGTAGCTCACGCTCAGACAGCTTCTCCTTCCTGTCTTCATGGAGCCTGGCCTCATGTTTAGGGGTGTGGCTTCATGGGTACTGGGGATGTGGCTTCACATTTGGGGGCATGGCCGGTGAGTTCCGGCTTTCTGGGGTGAAGACAGTGGCCACCCTAGCTGCTGTGGAGGTCACAGTTAAAGGGGAGGGTGCTGTGGATGTTACTGTTAAGGGGCAGGCTGCTGTGGAGGTCACTGTTAAAGGGGCGGGCACTGTAGATGTCACTCTCGATATCTTTTAACGACACACACATAAACATTAAATGAAATAGAGGAAATATACCCGTTCGAAGCCGGGTCCTTCTGCTAGTATCTTATTAAAATGCGGCAGAAGTTAAAATTGCACTTGTTTTTTTTAATTTTTTTAATTCATCTTCCCTTCTTATGCACTTAGCAATGCTGGTACCTGTATTTCCAGCACTTCTGTCTTCTCAGTTCAGGCTTTGTAGGTGTTCCCTCAGCACTGGTTACATGGTCTTTCCCCTGAAGGATTCGCACAAAATATGGATGATGTCTGTGTAATGTCCATGTCAAAACAAAAATTTTACAGCCCATTTAAATGAATGGATCTGCATCTAATCCGCAAAAAATGTAGTTCGGATGTGGACCAAAATTATAGTCGGGTGGGAGGAGTGGCGGCTTACAGAGGAGGAGAGATAAGTTGATTTTTTAAAAATCTGAGCTGAGCATGGGGTTTATTTACATGGAGGTCTTATCTGAGGTCTTATTGGGGGACTTATGGAGGTCTGATTGGAGGTCATTCACATGGAGGTCTGATCTGAAGTCTGATTGGGAGACTTATTGAAGTCTGATCGGAGGTCTCAATAGGGGTCATTCTCATGGTGGTCTGATCTGAAGTCTGATTATCTTTTTGCATGTTTTTGGGGCGAAAAATATGGTATATATACCAGCAGTGATTATACTGCACAAATAAATGTATACCAGCAGTGACTATCCAACACACATAAATATATATCAGCAGTGAATATACAACACACATAAATATATACCAGCAGTGACTTTACAACACACATAAATATATACCAGCAGTGACTATACAACACACATAAATATTTACCAGCAGTGAATATACAACACACATAAATATTTACCAGCAGTGAATATACAACACACATAAATATATACAAGCAGTGACTATACAACACAAATAAATATATACCAGCAGTGACTATACCGCACACATAAATATATATCAGCAGTGACTATACAACACACAGAAATATTTACCAGCAGTGAATATACAACACACATAAATATTTACCAGCAGTGAATATACAACACACAGAAATATGTACCAGCAGTGACTATACAACACACATAAATATATACCAGCAGTGACTATACAACACTCATACCTATATACCAGCAGTGACTATACAACATGCATAAATATATACCAGCAGTGACTATACAACACACATAAATATATATCAGCAGTGACTATACCGCACACATAAATATGTACCAGCAGTGACTATACAACACACATAAATATATACCAGCAGTGACTATACAACACTCATACCTATATACCAGCAGTGACTATACAACATGCATAAATATATACCAGCAGTGACTATACAACACACATAAATATATATCAGCAGTGACTATACCGCACACATAAATATATACCAGCAGTGACTATACAACACGCATAAATATATACCAGCAGTGACTATACCGGGGGGCCCACAAAAAGGTAGCTCACCTCCAATATCTCCAAATCAAACTGCCTAATAGTAAATCTGTCTTAGTTGTCGAAACCAACAGTTGTCCCCGATTATAAGTGGTGTACCCCAAGGTTCTGTGCTGGATCCTCTGTTATTTAATTTTTTCATTAATAACATAGAGGATGGGATTAATAGTGTTGTTTCTGTTTTTGCAGATGACACCAAACTTCGTAATGTACAGTTTATGGAAGATGCTAATAAGTTACAAGGTGACTTGGACAAACTTGGTTGGGCTTCCACTTGGCAAATGAGGTTCAATATAGATAAATGTAAAGTTATGCACCGGGGTGTGGATTTTGGCCTCATTTTTTGGTAAGGAAATAATAACACAATGTAATTTATTTTGTGTTGTTGTTCATCTGAGGTTGTATTTACCTACTTTTAAGACCATGTAAGGACCAGATATTTTATTACATCCTGATATACAAAACCATAGAATTCAAAGAGGGTGTACTTTTTTCTCCTGACTGTATAAATAAAATTGCAAATACAAATCAAACACAAGCACAACTTCATAGTGATGTACAGACAGAATGAACACATTGCTTAACATGACAAATGTAAATCTGTATAAAATGCAAATAGCAAAGCCAAAAGTAAATCACTACTCCTTGCTTATAGCTCTTCCTAATGTGCATGTGCAAGGTTAGCATGTTTTTGCCACACAGTTGAGTTACACATTTTTACAATGCACAGAAAAAAATATACTGCTACAACAGGATGCTACTAGATGCCATTAAGAACCTTTGTAAAAAACGTAACAAAAAAAACACAAGCAGCTGGATGTTGAAGTCAATGAGTCCTCCAAAAAATGGATGCAACATGAACGTCATCCATATTTTGCAGATCTGCGTGTTGTAGACCACAAAATACATATGGCCGTGTAGATGGGGAATTAATGAGTGCTGAGTATACAGATCCAGAAAATATCACGTCACTTCCTTCTCCAGTCCTACTGATCGGGTAACTGAAGGAACTGCTGGGTCTTAACAGACCTAGGATAGGTCTGCAGAGCATGTTAGGACGATGCATTCCTCCTGTAAGTGGGGCAAAAAAAAATCAGAAATATTTAATGTTAAAATGGTCCCCTCTACTATGACCTTATGGGGGCACATTGTGTAAAATAAATGAATGAATAAATAAATATAAAAATAAAAAGGAATGCCAACACCACCGCCTCTAGCTCCTGTTCCTGGCGAATGTAAACTACATATCTCCTATATCATAACAACCGTAATGGAACGGGGACACAATTTAAAATATATATATTAGTCGTAGTTTGTGCCATTGAAAAAAAATAGAAAAAAAATATGAAAAGTACAGTATTTTTTTTAACATTTTTCATTTATAAAAAAATAAAATCCAAATACTAAACTAAAAATGGCTCCAAAGTAAAACATGCAAAACCTATTTAAATAACTGAAATTAAAAAATGTATTTCTTTCAAAGTCGCTTGCAGCAAAATAAAGGAGAATGTGTCTGGTCATGGGGGTGGGGGGGAGTAGTAAATGATCCAGTCTTAAACTGGTTAAATGTGATTTAATTTGCAAAACATATTGCGTAAATTAAGACTGCAGTTAGGATTGAATTATGCGGTGGAGGGCAAGGGTTACAGAATCACAGTTGCTGGCTTATTGTGATATTAAATGGATGAAGGAATGTTTATTACAAGCTGTGAAAATATCATATGTGTGTTTGGTTTCATGACTCTAACAATTACTATATATGTGTGTGGCTTCCATGTCAGCATATTTAATATACAAAGGGCCAGGTTTACAAGCAAGCACTGGCTATTAAGACTGATATATCTGCATGCCTTCTATATAAGATTCTAGAAATGAAAAGAATTGCCGGTGATGAATATATTTACAGTTGGAACAAATAAAATGTGACAGTATCATTTGTGTCCAAGCTGTAAAGTCAATACTACTGTTTTTTAATTGACACCATTCCATGAGAATAACAGCAATGTGAGTATAGAATATTTCATGAATTGCTCAGCAAACTACAGTAATCTTTTCCCTTTGAGAATGCATAAAAGAGTTCTCCCCACTTTAGATGGTTATTATGGCATATCCATAGGATATACTGTAGCATACATGTCTAATAAGTGACCACCATTTGGGGGGTACTCAGACCATGGTTCTGAAAACATACGTATTGCCAGTTAGTCTCTTACTAAAAGTGGTCACTGTGATTTGTAAATCAGGGGACACTCCTGCTTATGATAAGTGGGACCCCCCATCTATCAAACATTTAAAATATCTAAAACCCTTTAAAGGTGTTGTGCGTTGTAATGATATCCTCAAGATAGGTCATCGGTATCAGTATCAGATTGGCGGGGTTCTATCTCCCAGCACCACTGCCGATCAGCTGTTTGATTGGGTTGCAGAGCTCATGCATTCTCTTCTATGTCTAACTGCATGCCATCCCTTGTAGTGGTGGTAACGACAACTTCTCATCCTATTCAAGTAGATGGCTTGCAGGCAACATTCAAGAAGTTTCAGTGTTCACATGAGAACTACGACCCCTTCAAACAGCTGATCAGCAAGGGTGCCAGGAGTTGGCCCTCCACCAATCTGATATTGATGACTAATATTAATAGTGCACCACCCCCCTAATCTTAAATAGAATCATTTGTAATATTCCCTGCCCTATTACGAATCTCTTCTGTTCATCTTGAGTAAATTAGAGTCTTTTTATGAGTCAATTAGATAATACTAAAGTGGTTGGAGACATATTTTCATTCTTGCAGACTATGCCTGTTTGGATTTTTCCATCACTGCCCACAAAGCAACCTTACATCTTATATGGAATTTTTCAAGAACAGTGTGGGCATGTACCTACATGGTGGTCTGTCAAGATTAACTAGAGTAAAACCTCAGTGGTTTATAATGTTCACATTTGGCCTTACATAGTTGAAGCCCACTGTACCGGCCTCAAGGAGGCTCATTACACTGACACAAATACTGACACATTATATGGATGCTGCCTAAAGTATTCATAAAAATATCAATTGCAGTAGCATAATCATGGTCATAAAAAGAATTACCTTGACTATTCTCATGTTTTAATAATCAGGTCACATTATTGAGAAAGCCAGGTTAGCAATAGCTATCAAGGCACTATCTGAAATTCATCATGAACTGCTAACTGCACGTGGCCCCAAAAGTTAAGACTGTAACATGTCTAGTAATAGTGTGAAATTTATTGATCCAGCCGCAGCAGCTTTGTCACAATACTGCATATGCAATGCTATGGAGTAGTGTAAAGCATGCCACCACTGGACTCTGGGGCAGTGCACATGTATTTTCTAGCATGATGAATCATGTTTCACTGTCTGGTAAATTGATGGATGAATCTTGATTGCCTGGAGAACACTAAATATCATAATAGATAGTGCTTTCTGTCAGATTTAGTGAAGGAGGGCTAATGGGGCTATTTTCAAGGTTTAGGTTGTGCCCCTTATTTTGTGTATTTTTCCTCCATAGGATTCTCATCTTAATGTCTGGTACAACACTGGTACAAAATTATCTAAATAAAAAAACAACAAAAAACCATATGCAAACAAATACAATATTGTATACTATAAAATGCTTCAACAGTTGCTGTTTTACCGTATATGCATTTTAAAATGCTACAAAAACTATGTGATTTAGGTCTAAAGCATCTTCCTTTTGCACTAATAACTATCTTGTGCCATGGTGATAAATGCTAGATTATTGGCATTCCATCAGACAGAATTAAGACGCCAGCCTGTGACGGCAACTGTTTGTTGGGCAATACAGGGCTTTGGTCCTAGATCCAAGGACCCGTTATCTACGTATCTCACCAGACTGTGAGGAACCAAACAAAAGGCAGAGAGATAACTGAGAGCAGGCTGCGTAAAATTTAGAATGTAGTCAAAGAATAAAAAAATCAAAAATGCCAACAATAACTCATAATCCATAGAAAGTCAAAATTAAAACCTGACTCGTTTTGCAAGAACATCATACTTTGACATGTCATCTTCCATACTTCTTAATTTTTCGTAATGTGTCGTAATATTGGCATCTATTGGCATAGATGCATACCTAGAGGCAGAAATGTGATTAAATTGGTGCCATTAAGATGGTTGGACAGCAATTTATAAGCTTTTTTAGCTACGATTAGGAGTTATTTGTTCCTTACATCATTAGATCTGTGGCCATTAATAAACATCAAGTAACAAGATTATGTGTGCTGGTGTTTCTACAAAGAAGAAAAGGGATGCAAATGAACTCTTAACAAGCTCTGCCTCTAAATGCCACCAGATGTAAGGCAGCTATCCTGTAAGTCAATGTTCAGTTCTTTAAATAAGCCTTGAGACATGACTTGGATATTAAATAAGCCAGCGCCTCATCTGCAGACAGCTGTTTCAGGGTGATTGCCCCTCATCAGTGCAGAGCAGAGAGTACTGGCTTAACTGGGTGAGAGGCCAAGTCAGCAGTGACATCTATTCACCTGAAAAGACAACAAGACAATGTTGGTAGTTATTTAAAGGTTAAAGGGGTTGTGACCTATCCTATCAGATTGGTGGGGGTCCAGCATTCCCCCCCACCCGAACAGCTGTTTGAAGAAGAGGTGGTGCTCCATGAGAGAGATGCTTCCTGTTCATTACACTATGCATCATCTCCTCTGGAGCAGTCACATAATGTAAGAGACCTGTGTGTTAGTCTATGGAAAAGATTAGCCTAAAATTATCACTGTGCCACATGAATTGAACTTGCAGAGTAAACATTTCAGCAGAGCCTGCAAACTGGTAAGATGGCTGCGTGTGTGTATCACGAGGCTCAGCATTCCTCTAGTATATGCAAAAGAAGACTTTACTTTGTGTAGGAATCTACCCAGGTTTTACCAGGATGAGACCTGTAAAACTAGAGGAGACAAAACATTGGATCAGGTGTATTCCAGTGTGTCCAAGGCTTATAAGACCATACTTCTTGATTTATGGGAATCTGACCATCCTTTACTGTTCTTATTTTCTAAATATATACCAATGAAGCAGTAAAGCTGTGACTAGGTCGGTTAAGATCTGGCCTTGTTAAGATGCTTTGTGGAGGATGGGGGTGATCAGTATATGATGGGAGATGCTGTGTGGAGGATGGGGGTGCTCAGTGTATGATGGGAGATGCTGTGTGGAGGATGGGGGTGCTCAGTATATGATGGGAGATGCTGTGTGGAGGATGGGGGTGATCAGTATATGATGGGAGATGCTGTGGGGGTGCTCAGTATAGAGGGGAGCAGATACTGTGGAGGATGGGGGTGCTCAGTGTAGGTGGGCAGATACTGTGGTGGCACTAGTGCTGCACTATGTCCTGGCAGCGCACAGCTCCAGTACATATTGTGTATAGGAGAACACTATGACAGCACGTAGTGCAGCACTGGCGCCAGGACACAGCGCTAAACCAAGAACGATGGCGTCTGGAGGAGGAGCAGAGAGGAGAGTATAAAATATATATGTATATATATATAAATAATTTATATTTTTCTAGTCAGAGGGCTGCATTTAATGTACTAAGGAGGGAGGTTATAGGGGGCGACGGGTTTTCAATAAATTTGAGGCCTGTATACATTTGTGGGCTGATCTGGAATCTGGATTAATTTTGAGATCAGGTCTGGAGGTCTGCATTAATTTTGGGATCTCATGTGGGCTCTGTGTTAAGAATGGTTTATCCAGCCGTGTAAAATTCATTTTTGAAAACTGATTTGAATGTGATAATAAAAGTATTGATAGATCCCTGATCCCTGCCGCACTCCTTCCACTACTTCCCGTGTCCTCGCTGGTCTCTGTACTTCTATGTCCTCCTCCACTGAGACATGAGAGCGCTGCAGCCAGTGACTGAGAAGTGAGCGGTGGGATCAAAAGTTTCACTACTTTTATTATTTTATCCTGTTCTCAGCAGTTTGAAAGTAAACTAATGTGGGCACATGGGGCAGCAGCGGGCATAGTATTGGTGGACATATAGGGTGGCAGTGTTAAAGGAGGCAGCTATATAGGGGGGTTATTTCCTATAGAGGGTTGGGGTGAAATGTAGAAACAACAAGCCAAAGTAAAGGTATAAGCTGAATTCCCTGGTCCCTAATGCAAAATCTGTAACAGACCTCCTGCCATTTATCAATAGTGGCGTATTTTTATGTGGCAGAGGAGGCTGCGCACCTCTGACAGAAGACGTCTGCTCATGAGCTTCTGGAAACAAACTGAAAAGAAAAGGAAAGTAAAGAAACTGAAATCTGTGGTGACGTTGCATGTAAGTCACTGGGTTTACCCTGGGTAACTGATTCTTTTAAAATGTGTTTTAATCTTTTTATTAGAAAGTAAGGTCACTTTAAACGTGAATGGGGGGGGGGGGGGGCTTTTGTATTGTTTGCCCTGTTGGCAAAATTCCCTAGAAACTGCCCTGCTACTGATTACAGTTGCTTTGCTATTCAAGCAACAACTGATTCTGATGTTAATATTTGTGGTGATTCTGTTTTGAATTATACAAAATGTTGTGTGGATGAAGTTACCACATGTAAAAAAGTAAAGATCTATTCGAATCAAAAGCCATGGATGAATGGTGAATTTCATGAACAGCTTGGCTTTTAGGCTTGGAAATCAGGAGGCGCGTAATGTGGCTAGATCTAATTTGAAGAAGGGTATTAGCAAGGCTAAATACTGCTACAAACTGAAGACTGAGGATTATTTTGAGGCCTATGATCCTATGGTCCAATTTTTAAGGGCTTTTTCTCCCTCACATCTACAATTAATTTTGTGCTCATTTTCAAAGAGAAAATAAACAAGCTGCAATTGATGTAGCATATCTAAATGATAAGCAGCAGACCATGTTCTCTATAAGTGATGTTGAGACTGTGCTGAAGAAAGTGGATGTAAGGAAGGTAGCAGGGCCTGATGTGGTGCCTGGCCATGTATTGAAAATCTGTGCTACGCAACTAACTGGAGTCCTTACAGACATCTTCAATTTATCCCTGGCCTTGGCTACTGTACCAAGAAGATTTAAAACTGCCACTATTGAGACAGTTCCAAAGCCGGCATTGGTTCGGGAATTTAATGATTATCGCCCAGTAGCAGTAACTTTTATTGTCACCAAATGTTTAGAAAGATTAGTTCTCTTTCATTTGAAACCTAGTCTGCCTTCCCCCCCACATTAGATCCTTATCAATTTGCCTATTAGCAACATAGGTCAACTGAGGATGCCATCTTAACTGCATTACGTACTATGTTTTGACCCGTTTGTATTACAAAGAGGCATACACTAGATTATTGTTTAGTGATTTCAGCTTAGCTGATGGTCAAGCTTATGCACCTTGTTCTTTGTGCAAGTGAATTATGGATTTTCTGACATATCGAGTTCAAAGGTTGAAGGTTGCTGATAATCTTCCTACATCGATTACATTAAAGGGGTTCTGCAGTTTTTTAAAAATGATGATCTATCCTCTGGATAGATCATCAGCATCTGATCGGCGGGGATACGAAACCTAGGGCCCCCACCGATCAGCTGTTTGAGAAGGCAGCCGCGCTCCAGGAGTCACGACTAGTATCACTGGCCTGGGCGGGGCTAAGCTCTGTTCACATGAATGGAGCGCCGCTGCCTTCTCAAACAGCTGATCGGCGGGGGCCCCGGGTGTCGGATCCCCGCCAATCAGATGCTGATGATCTATCCAGAGGATAGATCATCAGTTTTTAAAAACTGTAGAAACCCTTTAAGTACTGGTGTCCCATATGTACTGAGTAGCAGAAAAAAGGGAATTTTCAAGGATATGGATCATCTAAATCACAGCTTGTTTGAATTATTGCCTTCAGGTAAGCGCTATAGAACTCATTGCTGCCACGTTGAAGTTAAAGACATTTTTTTCCCAGAAGCTGTGATACTATTGAACCAAGAAATTACTTTTTATTTTTTTTATTGTAGATGTCACTTTTGTATTCTATTTGGAGGCTAAAAGTGTTTAATTGACTATATATTGCACTTGCTCAATGACAATAAAGTTGAATCTAATCTAATTAGAATGAATGGAGCGAGTACTTGTCATTACACTGCACCAACGAGACATCCAAGACGACGGACAGTGTAATTTACAGGAAGTAGCATAAAGTGCTGCCTTCTCTTCAAACAGCTCATTGCTGGAAGTGCCAGGTGTCAGACCCCCACTGATCAGATATTGATGACCTATCCTGATGATAGGTCATCAATATATATCACCTGCACAAACCCTTTAATTGCACCAATGAATATCAGTATCCTGGCCTGGGTTTCCAAATTATTTGGTTCTTAGAATTCTGGTCAGAACAAGTACCCATGAGCCCTAGAGAAAAACTTGAAATGTGATCCCACTTCACCACACCAACATTTAGAACCAAGTCAGAGACATAATTTTTTTGCTCCCCATCCCTCTCTAATGGTGCCCATACACTTCCAAGGCTTGTTCAACCACCAACTGTCTCTCCCAACTCCACCATACACATGCACTGAGAATTTTCAATGGTGTGAGAGGAGAAAGCTGCAGCTAGACATGTTTGGGGTGGCTTATGTCCCAGGAAAATAAAAGGATCTGGTGAAAAAAATCAAATCACCCAAGCCTTCACTCCCCCAACATAATCTGTTGGGGGAGAGTCAGGAGCTCCCCCTACACATTACATTGGTGACCGGACTCATGGATACACTAATGTGTATGTGGCCTTTAGTCTTTTGTTTTTATCCTTGGTTTTCTAGTAATCTGTAGTAAACAGTTGAAATGTTATATCGCTCTGGGTCTGACCAATAGAACTCACACTTATTGCCATAAAGAGGGCTTATTCTCCCTTTCCTCTACACCAGTATGGCTGTGGTGTGGAGGAGTTGAATAGAGTGGTAGGCGCACATATGCCCTGCTGCTACATATCACTCACCATTTTCTTTCACTAGCTGTGTCAAACCTCTCAGTGGAGGTAAGTCCTCTTGGATGCTGTCCCAATAGCAGTTTCAGTGCTTGGTACCCAAGTGGTTACTCCTATATCTTCGGTTCCTTCTGACTTCTTATATTAGCTTTAGAAAGGCTATCTATCAGGTGCTAAAGGTACTGTACCAGATAACCAAAATTTGGCTATAGTTTTCCTAGATACAAAAAGAGCACAATATATTGTATTTCTGTATTTATTTGTTTTAGGTAATAATGAAGGATCAATTAATAAACACAGCCTTGGGTCTATTGGAATAGCATACCCAAAGACCTGTTGTAAAAAAATTGAACATGTCTCCCCAATATCTACAAAGTTTGGGACATCTCCTTGTAAGGTGATAACATTCTGCACTGGGTCCTCCACATTAAAGGGAACCTGTCATCAACTTTATGCTGCCCATACTAACGGCAGAATAAGGTAGAGACAGGTGAGTTGATTCCAGTGGTCTGTCATTTATAAGTTAAAAGTAAGTGGTTGCCGAGAACCAACATCACAATCATTGCAGACTGGGCCTGGAAAAGAGTCACGACCACCTGAGAAGAGTCATGGTTATTCATGAATTCTTGCTCTCCCTGCCCACCTGCTGATGACTGACAGTCTTCTACCTAGTTTTCTCCCTTTCTCTCTAGGAGAGAACTGCCAATCATCAGCAGATGGGCGGGAGAGCAGGAGATTAGGAATAACCATGACTCTTCTTAGGTAGATTTGACTCTTTTCCAGGCCCAGGCTGCAATGATTATGATGCTGGTTCTCGGCAACCACTTACTTTTAGCTCATGAGTGACACGACGCTGAAGTTTGCATTTCTGTCACTAATTTATGCTGCCCTCAGTGAGGTCAGCATAAAGTTGATGACAGGTTCCCTTTAAGGACATTAAACTGTATCCCCTTTCCTTCTCTTTAACCCCTTGGCGACATAGGACGTACCGGTACATCCTGAGCACGAGGTAGTTCGCGCAACAGGGCGGGTTTACATGCTGTGATGGCAGCTGTTAAACACAGCCAGCCATCCACAGTAAAGCCCTCGGGGGGAGCCGTGCCCCCCCCATAAAGGCGATCGCTGTGATTGGCTAGTCTGTGCAGACTAGCCAATCACGGCGATGCAGGGGCTGGCTGTAAGGATCTGATTCCCCGCAGTCCGAGACTGCGGGGGATCAGATCCTGCTGATGAAGGTAATTATCCCCCGGGTGCCCCCGATCCTTCCCCCCCCCTCCTTTCCCATATTATGATTTTTAATTTGCCCCCCAGGTGCCCCCCCCCAATTTTCAGGATGGCCGAGCAGTGGAAGCAGAGTGTCAGCATACAGCTGACCCTCTGCTTCAAACGGCCGGCATCGCTGCTGGCAGCGATGTCGGCCGTTTAACCCCTTCCATGCCGCGGTCCATAAGGACCACGGCATGGAAGGGTTAACAGGGAGGGCGCTCAGCAGCTGCAGCAGCGCTCCGATGGTGTGGCCAGTGAGAGGGAGAGAGCTCCTTCCCATCGGGACGCTGCTCTGCTGTGGCAGCGTCCCGATGGTTACCATGGCAACCAGACACTTTCGTCTGGCTTGCCATGGTAGAGGTAAGCCTGTTCAAGCTCCTGCTAAAGGCAGGAGCTTGATCAGTCTTACAATGAATGAAAATGCACTGCAGTACACTATACAGTGTACTGCAGTGTATTATACAGCCCTCAGACCCACTGGTTCTTCAAGAACCAAGTGGGTCTTAGTGAAAAAAGTGTAAAAAAAAAGTGTAAAAAAAAGTGGTAAAAAAAATAAAAAAAAAGTTAAAAAAAATCAATTTTTTTCCCATTTTAATTCATTAAAAATAAAGAAAACACTGTATATAAACATGTTAGGTATCGCCACGTCCGTAACAACCCGCTCTATAAAAATATTACATGAGATGGCCCCCCAGGCGAATGCTATAAACATTTTTTAAAAGCAACTATGCCAAAATAGCCATTTTTTTCCCCTCTTCCCTCACAAAAAGTGTAATAGCAGGCGATCAAAAAGGCGTATTTACCCCAAAATGGTACCAATCAAACCGCCATCTTGTCCCGCAAAAACGGTACCCTACCTGAGAAAATCGCCTGAAAACTGAAAAAAATATGGCTCTCTGAAAATGGCAACACAAAAAAAAGATTTTAATTTGTTCAAAAATGCATCTAATGTGTAAAACTTTCCAACAATAAAAAAGTTGGACATATTGGGTATCGTCGCGTCCGTAACAACCTGCTCTATAAAAATATTACATGAGATGGCCCCCCAGGCGAATGCTATAAAATCTTTGTTTTTAAAACTATGCCAAAATAGCCATTTTTTTCCCTCTTCCCTCACAAAAAGTGTAATAGCAGGCGATCAAAAAGGCGTATTTACCCCAATATGGTATCAATCAAACCACCATCTTGTCCCGCAAAAACGGTACCCTACCTGAGACAATCGCCTGAAAGCTGAAAAAAATATGGCTCTCTGAAAATGGCAACACAAAAAAAGATTTTATTCTGTTCAAAAATGCATCTAATGTGTAAAACCTTCCAACAATAAAAAAGTTGGACATATTGGGTATCGTCGCGTCCGTAACAACCTGCTCTATAAAAATATTACATGAGATGGCCCCCCAGGGTAATTCTATAAAAAAATTAAAAAAAAAACTATGCCAAAATAGCCATTTTTTCCCTTCTTTCCTCACAAAAAGTGTAATAGCAGGCGATCAAAATGGCGTATTTACCCCAAAATGGTACCAATGAAAACCTCACCTCATCCTGCAAAAAATGAGCCCCTACATAAGACAATGGCTCAAAAAAATAAAAATCAATGGCTCCCGCAAACAATTCCATCAAAATCTGTGCTGTAAAATCCATATGGCGCTCCTTCTGTTTTGAGTCCTGCCATCTGCCCCCACATCAGTTACCACCACATATGGGGTGTTGCCGTATTCAGGAGAAAATGGGGAACAAATTATAGGGGGCTTTTCTCCTGTTACCCCTTATGCAAATAAAAAAAATTGGGGCTAAAGCAACATTTTATTGGAAGAAACAAAACTTCCCATTTTCACAGCCAAGTGTTTCCAAATTCCGTAAAACGCTTAGAGGGTCAAAGTGGCCAGTACCTCCTTAATATATTCGTTGAAGGGTGTAGTTTCCAAAATGGGGTCACTTTATGAGGGTTTCCACTGTAGGGGTACGTCAGGGTCTCTCAATTACAAAATGGTGCCTAAAAACTATTCTAGCAAAATTTGCCTCCAAAATCCCTATGGCGCTCCTTTCCTTCTGACCACTGCCACAAACCCATAGAGACGTTTACCACCACATATGGGGTATTTCTGTAAACTGCAGAATCAGAGCAATGTATATTGAGGTTTAGTTTGCTGTTAACCCTTGCTGTATTGCAAGAAAAAAAATATTAACATGAATAATCTACGAAAAAAGAGAAATTTTGAAATTTCACCTCCATTTTCCTTTAATTCTAGTGGAACACCTCAAGGGTTAACAAAGTTTGTAACAGCAGTTTTTTTATAATTTGAGGGGTGTAGTTTCTAAAATGGGGTCAATTATGGGGGGTTTCATTATGTAAGCCCCTCAAAATCACTTTATATCTGAATTGGAGCTTAAAAAAATGGTTTTGGAAAATTTGGTGAAAATTTTAAAAATGACTTCTAAACTTCTAAGCCCTCTAACATCCTAAAAAAGTAAAATAACATTTACAAAATGATGCCAACATAAAGTAGACATATGGGGAATGTAAAATAATAACTCTTTTTGGAGGTATTACTATTTATTTTGAAAGTAGAGAAATTGAAATTTGGAAATTTGCTAATTTTTCCAAATTTTTGGTAAATTTGGTATTTTTTTATAAATAAAAATGAAATATTTTGCCAAAAATTTACTACTGTCGTGAAGCACAATATGTGACGAGAAAACAATTTCATAATGGCCTGGATAAGTAAAAGCGTTCCAAAGTTATTACCACATAAAGTGACACATGTCAGAATTCAAAAATTTGGCCCAGACATTAAGGCCAAAATGGGCTCTGTCCTCAAGGGGTTAAAAGAAAGCTTGCTGAATATTGTAGTCTGTAAACAAATATAAATTGAATGATTTTATAATAATTATTAGAGGCAATCAGGGGAATTTGGGTATATATTGAGATCCAGTGATCTTCCAATAGTACCCTAACATCCTTAAACCATCATCTTTGTGATTTAAAATGAGGAGTATCCAATTTGTGTTCAAGTAAAATTCTGTATAATTTTATAATTAAACCCGATTTAGATGTAGAATCCATCAAGGATTGGAATATTGAACTAGTATATAATACCATATTATTATTTTTTTTAAATAGAAATGCTTATCTCAATTATAATGTCTGAATAATATCCTTATTTGATTATTAATATCCTTCATCTGATTATTATGGACTATATGACATAGTTCAGTTGTTTCCTTTGATACCCAGAATTTATAATCCTGTAGTTTTTTTTAAAAACTCTTTTAGTAAGGTGTTAGTCCAGACCAAAAAGTTTTGAACCTTTTTGATGTTTGTCCAGACTCTACAAATAGATTGTAACAATTGGGATTAATACTTCTGACAAATATGTGGTCATGCCATCACATAATATGTCTATATTTAGTTCCCAAATAATAAATTCTAATGTTTGGGATAGCCAAACCTCCTTCTTCCTATTTATAACATAATTTAGCTAATGCTAAACTGGATGGTTTACAGGTCCAAATTAGTTTAAAAAAGGATATTATTAAAATTTATGAAAGTATCCAGTTACAAAGGTACTGGATAGTTATTAAATACAAGACTGATTTATCCTCAAGCCCAAGATGTCCATAAACTTGCCTATGAAACTCAGAGAGAGATTTCTTGGTCTCTGAAAGGAAAAGAAG
This sequence comes from Rhinella marina, assembly GCA_900303285.1. Lineage (NCBI taxonomy): Eukaryota > Metazoa > Chordata > Amphibia > Anura > Bufonidae > Rhinella > Rhinella marina. Next base: position 292,156 of record ONZH01018274.1, on the reverse strand, counting down.
CATATTGTATAAAGCAACTCTTTCCTCCCAGGAAGGAGGAAAGGGAAAGATGAAAGGGCCCCAGTTTTCAAATAAAACATTGATAGCCCTGGCATTATGACTGCCCAACTACCCTGGTATTATAACTGTAGATATTGTTGGGTAAATGATAATATTTTGCTAGTAGAGTCTTTGATCCTGTCTGCAGTATGTAGCATTTGTGCAGCACTTTTCCTTCTGCTGGCTTTTATGTTTTTACTAATATACTGTATATAGCCTTGAATTTATGGCTGGATGTAAAATTCTTAAAATATTATTTTACAACCAGGAACCAGAAAGTTGCATAATAAAGCAGAGACTTGCTATATATTATATACATCATAAAACAATAAAGTTCTAGTGAAAGATTGTTCCTTCCACTGCATTTAAACAGTTAAACCAATGTGGATGTTGAGCCTAGCTACTCAATAATGACTGTATGCTTGCATGGAAATATTGGAGGGCATCAGCTGCTTTCTTTGAGGTAAGAATACACAAGTACAGCTATTTGCACCTCTCCAGTGAGTTAGCACTGTAAAGAGAGGAGAGAGGATAAGCGTAGACCCCGCTGAGCAAGAATGCTTATGCAACAGCTGCTCATATATTCTTCCCACATGATGTCATAATCCTGTTAGAACATCTTATTTCTAATGCCAAATCATTTGGATCTGTTTCAGTGCAGAATAAAAGAGAGAGGTTTATTAAGTCCTCTGGGGATGTTAATTTTCCAAGTGACTTTGAAAGTTCCACAGACACAGACTAAAATATTGAAATGGCTGGACAACTTTCATTGCTTTTTTGTACACTAGTAAAATATTGTTCCTAATAAAACAAAGGCCCACCTATACTTCAGAAATGAAGAATTCTTTGTGAAATCTGTCTCATATAATTGAGATTTCTGTATAAACAAGAGAGGATTAAAGGGGTTTTCAGAGAGTAGAATATTGATGACGTATCCTGAAGATAGCTCATCGATTTTAGATTGGTGAGGGTCACACTGCTCGCACGCCCACTGATCAGCTGTTTGAAGTGGCCGTGGTGCACTGTTGAGCACTGCTGCCTCCTCACAGCATAGTGTATAGTGGCTTTGCTTGGATTAAAACCTAGGCCCATTAACTTGAATGGGATTGAGGTGCACATAGGCCATGTGACCAATGGATGTGCCGTCACTGGCCTAGGAAGAGGGCGCAGCACTCAACAGAGCACCACAGCATCTTGAAACAACTGAGCAGTAGGGATGCCGGGAGTTGGATCCACCAAGATTTAAAACCTATACTGAGGATGGGTCATCAGTATTTTTCTCACAGAAAACCCCCTTTTAAGGGGTTTCCATATTATAGTAGATAAAGCTAATTGGATTCCAAAATATGTCTCTGCTTTTATGACTGCAAGAATAGTCTGTAACAAAATACCATAAATCCCAACAAAATATTGATGGACTTCATTATACGCCAATACTTAAAGGGGTTCACCGGGAATTAAGAAAATGAAAATACTTAAATAATAATACTTTATTATAAATATATTCCCAAATACCTTCCATTAGTCATAATGGCTTGTTTTGTCTAGGGAGCAATCATTAGAAAAAACAAAATGGCCACTGTCCTATTAGTACACCAAAAACCTGTCCTAATCACACACGAGGACAAGTTACTTCACAACACGGAGGTAAAGAGCTGACTCATCCTCTTCTCCACTTGTCAGGTATTATGACCCTGAATACAGTTTAATATGAGCTTCAGCTGAATGACCGTGAGAATGGAGTTCCCATTACCACAGTCTGTCCTGTCCGTCCTCTCTGTACTTCATGTCTCCTAATGATCTCCTTTCCTTCAGAGATTCAGCTGAAGATCTTATCAGCTGTATTAAGGATCATGATTCCTGACAAGCAGAGCAGAGAGGAGGACGAGGCAGCTCTTTACCTCAGTACCCTGAAGTAACTTGTCCTCCTGTGTGATCAGGACAGGTTTTGTGTGTACTAATAGGACGGCGGCCATTTTATTTCTCCTAATGATTGCTCCCTAGACAAAACGAACCAATATAGCTAATGAAAGGTATTTGGGAATATATTTATAATAAAGTAATATTTAGGTATTTTCATTTTCTTAATTCCCGGAGAACCCCTTTAATGTCATAGCTGAGCTGTGAATGGCAGCTATAACACTACAGAGGCTAAAAATGATCACGCCTTGTAATTAAATGTGTTTTATGTCCTGTGGATAGGAGATAAATCATTTTCATGAGATATCCACTTTAACAGTAAATAACAGTAGTGGTGGGTGTAAAAAACAAAGTGTGCAGTTCATGGAACTGTATAGCAGGGGGCTGTACAGTCACCATATACATTATATTCCATGACATTGATATGGCATTGCTATTTATGCAGTTTCTCACTACTTTCATTAAAGTTTGTCTTAACTGGTGTAGGTCTAAAATAATAGAAAATTGATTCTGAATTCACTGCCTGGTACAAAGACCCATATACTATGTAATTTATAGTATCATTTTGAAGTCTGCTTTGATTTATTATACAAATAGACCCATTAACAGCATTTGTGCACCATATTTGTGAGACCCAAATTCTATTGTTGTAGGGTCTTCGGCAACACCAGATAAATTACTGTAACTTCATAAATGTAGTGGCAAAGTGAGACTTGCACTATTTTAACTGACTTTGTAATAATTCATATATAAGTATGGAATATGCTAACATTGCCGTCTTGAATACAATGCTCTGACAATAAATGTGTAAATCACAGGCACAATTTGAGCCTTTATAGTGTAGTCCTATACATTTTATACTTGTTTCTATCGCTGATTTATGGCAAGCAATAATCTGCACAACTTTAATTGCAAAGCATTAGAAGGACATTTTCTTATATAGCTATTGTCATATTTTTCTTGGTTCATGTATCCCACTAGCTTATCGACTCCATAAAATGTATATTTACTAGTTTATTATAGCAAAGCACAATGTGTACAAGGAAACATTAGGATTTATGGTGCCTGGCTATTAATCACTGTCATACAATCATTTGTTAAATACTGTGTGAGTTTGAGTTTTATTTCTATTGTACTGTTGTGCTATTTTTGGCCATAATAGTTTTTTTTTCTAAACTCGGTGGTCAATTTATTTTCCGGGAATCTCTTTGTATCATTAAAGCTCATTAAAATATTTTCAATAGACATGTCCATTGTTAATCAGCATTGGCATAACTGTCAACATGAAAATTTGGTTTCCAAATAATATGATGTCCTTCTGTCAATCCTGAGTGCAGACTGATGAAGTCATCAGCAGATATATTTAAGGAGGACCTATAACTTCTCCTGGCATGTCTGTTCTAGTAACTATTTGTGTATTAACAATTCCGGAGCATCTATTCTTATGACTGTATGTTGTACTATTCATTTATTATTCCTGCTAGAAGTTATGAATTAGTCAGCAGTCTGTAATGAAGGTCCAGATGGGTGTTACCAGTTGAGGGTGTGTCCCTGCACAGTCTGACACTATCCAATCAGTACTGCCAGTGTCAGACTGTGCAGGGACACACCTCTAACTGGTAACAACCATCTGTATCTTCATTGTAAACTGCTAGTAAGTTTTTCATAACGTCTAGCAAGAATAGTAAAGGAATGGCGTAACCTAGAGTCATATGGTTAGATGCTCCAGAATTGTTTTTACACAAGGAATGCAAGTAGTTACTAGAACAGTAGAAGTTACAGGTCTTCTTTAAACCGTGTCCTTCAGATCTTTCTGTGGAAATGACATTGATTAATGATACATTGCTCATTTTACATAAACATTTGAAAGTCCATGGATTCTGTACAACTATTTGCCCATTGTTCTGGCCACCACTGTTACCTATTGCAACACTGGAAATTGTGTGAGGAGAAGATAATTCCTGTGCTGACCTAGAGAAGTATCAGTGAAAAAGAGGAAATCTGTCTCCCAATGCACTATTTAATGCCTGTACTGTAAATTTGTTGGTTGTCTTCACAGTGTGGGGAGTAAAGGTCCTCTCTATGAAGCCAAGTAAGGCTTGGAAGTGAATTTCTGAAGCATGTTGTTCTACCTCTCATCATATTTTTAAAATAATATTTAGTAGCAAGGATGCATCCTCCTTCATGGAAGAACACGGACTTCACAAATAGTACTAAAACCCTAGGTTGTGTTCACATAAGGTTTTAGTTCCACATTTAATGTATACGTTTTTTGCTGGACTGCAGGATGGAAAAGTGTAGTGTACTACTCTTCTGCATCTTTCTTTCACCAACATACAGTGCGTTCCGAAGGTTTTCAGACCCTTTCACTTTTTCACATTTTGTTATGTTGCGGCCTTGTGCTAAATACGGTACCTCATTCCCGTGATGCTAGGGAGGCTCGTCCCCATCACGGCCTGCTATTGGCTGCTTTCTCCGCCGCCGGATGTTTTGATCTGTGGGACGGGGAGATGCAGCAGCGGCCATGCAAGGATCAGGAGCGACGCGGGTGCCAGGGAGCGCGGTAACTATAATCTATATGAGGAGCCCGTGCATTGAGGGGCAGGTCTTATAGTTTGTATAACCCCTTTAATTTAAAACGTTATTAGTAGAGATGAACGAACGTGCTCATTACGAGCACTGTAGCGCTCGGCTCCCCTGCGAACAAATGCCCGCAGGCATTGCAGATCCGTCCTCAGCTGCATGTAAGTCAATGGGGACGGATTGTTTGGTATGACACTCATACCAAACGGATCCGTCCTCCTCACCCGACTGAAAGTCCTCATTGACTTACATGCAGCTGAGGACGGATCCGCAATGCCTGCGGGCATTTGTTCACAGGGGAGCCGAGCGCTACAGTGCTTGTTACGAGCACGTTCGCTCATCTCTAGTTATTAGTACTTATTACTTCTGGTTAATAGATGTTAATACTATCAATATCAGTTAGAGGTATCTAATATCCACTAGTGGATATTAGAAATGATTAGTGGATATAAATTAATGTCAGTGGCATAACTTTAAATGACTGTGCCCCACTGCAAATTTTTGAATGCTCCCCCCCCCCCCAGGAACTTCTTCACAACCCTCCTACAGCCCCTCAGTCCTTTTCTGACAGTGTCTCTGTATATAATGTCATTTTATAATACTGTTGAGGTGACCCAGACAATAAAATCTTTTAATCCTCTTCCTATGTGGCCCCTTCTAAGTTTGGGACCCAAACATCCACTTTCCCTACTTCCCCTATAGCTATGCCCCGATTAATGCGATTTCATCTTAGACTGATTATACAACAACTCCGCAAGTTGCGAGTTGCTAATTTTGAAATGTAAATAAAAGTTTCAGCTCACAGAAGAATCCGATTCAACAGTCAAATTCCTGTTTAGGCTACTGTGCAGGGAGAAGGTGCCGTATCGACCATGGGTCAGACACATGGAAGAACAATAATTCAGAATTTTATTGCAAATACTTCCCATAAAAACTTCAGTTTTTATTCACATCAGTAGAACCATGACATGATCTGATATACTTAAGACATTGAATAGAAGTTTAGTTGTATTATTCATTTTAGCAATAGCTTATATGATGTGTGAGGCTGTGTCTTCCATGGACCAAAGTTATTATACATACAGCTCAGGAATAGTTTTGTGAACTTAGTGGGGAAATGGACAAGCATACTGAACATAATGCTCCAGAAATTAAGTCTTATGGGATCAAATGCACCAGTATACTGTATATGGCACGAAGTGCTCAAGAATCAACCTGATTCATGTAACATTACTGAAATGACTATAAATATCTTATTCTTTTACTATTTTTCCCAATAAGTCCAAGTGTTTTAGGACATGATAGTCCTGTAGAGTTAACTCTAGGCTTTGTAGATAGGCACTAATTGCAAAACCCAATAATTAAAAAAAATCTAATGTACTTTATGCAATGACCTTGGTGAATAGATGAAAATGCATGAATAAGGAAGCTTCATGAAATGACTAAAATATTTTTTAGAACCAAGAGCCATATAGGATATTAAGATTTATAGGAAAATCTGCTGAACATTCTACAGCATTTTACCTACTGTATCTGATATTAGGTCTTTAGCTTTGTCTTTTCCCTCTGTGAAAATCCTTTGAAAATCCTACAAAAATGCTGTGCCCACTGTGTTGCTAAGGAAAAGAAGATGTACAAAATGAAGAAAAAAATAATGCAAACAAAACAACATAAATGCAGAGGCGACCAGTTGATGTGGACCAGGTGCCGCCATAAAAGCCAAAAACAGAGGTTTGCCCTGATTTAGGTATAAACGGTATATTCATACCTAACTGACAACATGGCCTGATTATTACATCCCAGAAATGAACAACTGGACAAACTAACATTTTGTATACGTAATATTTTTAGTTTGTACAGATTAAACAATAACAAATGAACTGTCATATAAGAGTGAATGAGAATTATTACTTTCTGATTCTGTACAGAGTACTGTATTTTTCGCCCTATAAGACGCACCGGCCCATAAGACGCACTTATAAGTACAATAAGGACAATAAGAAAAAATATATTTTTCATCAGACCTCAGATCAGACCCCCAATCAGACCTCAGCTCAGACCTCAATGTGAATGACCCCCAATCAGACCTCAGCTCAGACCTCAATGTGAATGACCCCCAATTAGACCTCAGATAAGAGCCCCATGCCTTTTATCAGCCCCAGTAGCTTCATATCAGCCCCCAGTAGCTTCATATCAGCCCCCAGCAGCTTCATATCAGCCCCCAGCACTTCTTATCAGCCCCCAGCGCCTCTTGTCAGCCCCCAGGAGTCTTTTATCAGCCCCCATTGCCAATGCCTCTTATCAGCCCTGTTGCCTCTCACCAGCCCCCAGCGCCTCTTATCAGCCCCAGCCAAGTAATATCAGCCCCATCAGCCTCATAGTGAATAAAATAAAAAAACACTTACCTCTCCTGCTCCGAACAGCGCCTCTCCTCTTCTCCAGCGCGATCCTCTTAATCTTGCCGTCGGCTGTGCTGTGAACCGGCGCACACAGCGTGAGGTCACAGAGCACCCTCACGCTGTGCGCAGCACTGCACAGCTGAGCGGAGGACCAGGAAGCGGTGAGTACAGAGTCTTCACTGCTTCCTGGTCCTCCGGGGCTAATGAGCGCTTCCATAATGGAAGCGCTCATTAGTATTTCACCCATAAAACGCGTCTTATGGCGCAAAAAATACAGTACATAAAAAATGCATTTTAATTACAGATGAGCAAACTTCTTGAAATTCATTTCATGTCTGATTTGAAGAACTTTAAAATGTTTTGATTTGTGTCTGAATCGATTCTACACTAATCAGATATGCTCCAATTGGTGTGAAAATCGGTATATGATACTTTGCGATCTTCTAGGACTTTTTTTAAAAATTTTTTTAAATGTTTCTTTTTTAACACATTTCTTTCTCTTGCTTTCTCTTCTCTCTTCTGCCTTTTAAGCTGTTTAACGCAATGACTGCAATAGCAAATAAGGCTAGAGTGATACTGACACATATAGCTATAGGTACAACACTTGGTTGACAGTGTTAACAAACAGCCTGTTTAAAACACTGCAATGTTGCATTTTTTTATGTTTTTTTTTTTTTTTAATATTGGAAACCTTCTAGGAATTGTACCTTATTGGGGGCAGATGGGGTTTAAGCTCAAACAGTGGCTTGTTGGGACCAATCATTCATAAATTATGCCTTAACGGCATAATGACAAAACAGAGCCCAGGCCCTGTTTATACACACATGTTAATGTCATAAGAAGCAGAGGCTTGTTCTTAACAAGCATCCAAAAATGTTGTGTTAATGGGGGTAGAATGCCTGGCCTTATTTATACACACACACAAGTGTTAATTTTCAGAAGTGGCTTCTTCTGAACTTGAACAACCCTGAAAAAATTAGCAGCTGTACAGTGTGGATGTGGAAAGGCTAAGGTATGTAGGGGCAATAGTGGCAGTGCCAGCAGAAGCAGCATAGCATGGAACACACAAGGCACTAGATGTGTGCAGCTGTGTTAGGGTAATATTAGTAGTGTTAATGGTAGTGGCAGTAATGGAGGTAGAAGAAGGGGGATTAGGAGCAAGAAGTAGCAGCTAATATCAGCCATATGGTACGTAACATGATGGTAGGCAGACAGGCAGTGACAGTGGCGTGAGTGGGCCAGCTATGAATATCCACCATCAGCAATGGCAGATCTATTCATCAGCCTCAGCCGGACGTGTCCAAAAATCCTTGCGAATACATGTCTCGTTTATTTTTTTAAAAAAAGCGATGTTTTATACACTATCGGAGGACCACTTTTTCCATTTGGGTGTGATGATACCATCTGCCACACTGAAAACCCTCTCTTAGATGAAACTGGTAGCTGGACAAGACAATACAGAAATAGCAAACTGGGCCAGTTTGAGTCACTGTTCCAATTTGCCTGCCCAGAAATTCAAGGGGTCAAGAAACCCTGTAAGCTCTGGAGAAAGGCCAGAGTCCAGGTAGGACTATACCTGGTTGTTCAGGCAATACAGCTCCGTTTTCTTATTTGCCTCAGCCTGGTGCACATAAAAATAACTGTTCCATCATGTTCAAAAGACTAAACTGGTTGCTGTTTTGACTTCTTCTGCTTGTGGTAGTGAAGAGGGTAGGAATGTGACTGAGGGAGGGGATGTGGAGAGTGGTCTTCTGGTCAGACATGTGGGCGATAGTGTTGCCAAAAGGTGTGGCATGTTCATACACAATGTATCCTGTGTGTGCCTGTCAGTATGGAAGCAAGCAACCATACAGCTTGCTATGCTCGACAGTGTGCCCCAGGACCCAGTTCTTTCCAGCCCCCCCTCAACACCGAGATGACTGGTCATCATGGCCAGTGTCATAGTCATCATCATCAGCCTCATCCTCCTGCAACTGCTCCTCCTCCAGCGATAGCTCCTCCACTTCCTCCTCCATGGGACCTCTCCATGCGAATCCCCAACAGTTACAGTACAGGGTGGCCAACAAGATGCGTAAGCTGTTCTTCTTCCATTGTCCCTTGTATGAACATGAGTGTTTGCTCTAAGAATTGCTGGGCATGCAGAGTTGTTTTCTGGCCATACATTCCCTTATCAATGGTAACAAGGGAGCGGACTAGGAGGAATTGTAGTAGTAGTCTGAGTGGGAGAAGCAGTAACTAATGATGACAAAGACACTGTACTGCATATAGATATGGCCTGGCGCCACAAAAGAGACTGCAAAAAGAGGACACTTGTTCTGCCAGCTAGGCAGTCAGTTCTATTTTCCCACTAGATCAGGTGATGTCGCTTCCTTTACTGCAATAGAGTTGTGGTGCTTACATTTGTGTTTGAACGCCCATGGCTTATTTTATTCATGCAGATCTTGTACATGTGATGCTTTTGTCTTCCTGAACTGTGGAGAAATACTGCCAGATGGGAGATGCTCGCTCAGCCACAGAGCTTGCAGCAGCCTTGGCTGGCTTAACTCTGGAATGTTTTGAACCCATGCCCACAGTTTCAGCGCCATCACCACTTCCCGAGATGACCATAATAGAAGCAGATATGGCCCTGGCAGTTTCTTTGACGGTTCTTGCCGTACATGGCCTCTTCTCTTTATTGCCACTGTTGCAGACACCACCCTCCTACTCTGATGTCACCACCTTCTCTTCAGCACCCAGATTTGGCTTCTAGGTCCTATCTAACACACAACCATTGGCTCCAAGGCACAGTGTTAGACTCAGAGGTGACATCCACATCATTCTGCTGTGACTGAGAGGAAGAGTGAGCCTTCCAGTCTATAATCTTATCTTCTTTGTCCTCAGTAATAATGTGGTGTCAAACAGAAGTCAGGGAGAACTGTGGCCTACTATTACCACCGGTGGAGGGCTGGTGCTGCTACCGCTGTTTGCACTACTACCCACATTCTGAATTTAGGATTATGAGACATTGGTCTTTCATTTGCCCCTCTTCCATTTACCAGACATTTTATTTTGAAGCCTATAACTGAAAAACCATGGTTTTGGTACACAGATTATAAAACAGGATTAGCAAAATTGCAAGTGTCTTTTTTTGTAATTTAAAGACAGAGATGCAATTAAATGTTAATTCCCTTCTACAAACACGTTGCACACTGGTATTGACAATATAAAATGGTTATAATGCAGTTTTTGCAGTAAAATGCATTTGCTGGAGCTGAACGGTATCTTCAGTAATATACAATGCAATCGATACCATGGGTATAATAATTTTGTTATTGCATAAAATGCTTTTGCTGTAACTACCCTTTCTCTTGCAGTAATATACAATTCATTAATTAACACAGGTGTAATAATGGCATTATTGCAGTAAATTGCTTTTGCTATAACACTGAACTGTATTCAGCAGTAATATACAACATGTTTAATAATAATGGGTATAATAATGACATTATTGCAGTAAAATGCTTTTGCAGTAAAATACAATGAGTTTAATAAAAGGGGTATGAAATGCCCAATGAAAAATAGTAAATAGAATTTTTTTTTAAAGGGGCAATTCCTCAATGTCTGCAGCAAAATGTATGATACTGGACTGCTGGCTGGCTCTTCATATATACATTTTTTACAGGAGTTTGTTCTTCAGAATTGCCAGAAAGCTGTATGAAACAACTGAGACAGTGACCAGTCCCTCACTCACTTTCTATGCTAAGCTTTCTCTGATAAAACTCTAAAATCTACCCAATTATATCTCCATATTCTCTCCCTGTAGTGTCCCTATGGTGTCCCTAGTAACTGGCTTGTGTCTGCTATTGTTTTTGGCAGGCACTACCACAACACATCCTGTTACAAGCCTAGCTGGGAACAGAATGGTGGTTCTGATTAGTTTAGAATCAATTCGCTCATCTCTAATTCTTATATTTGAATGCATACAAAATAGTATTATTGGCGTGAGTAGAGATTATCGAGATTCCAGAACAATGCAATATGGAATAGGGAACTTAACCAAATATGATAATGCTATTCATGTGAGGAAAGAATAAACAGAATATTATGGGTCTCTACAAACAAAAGTATCACATATATGGATGTGAGATAATGTTACTTGTATTACTTCAGATGTTATAAACAGATTGATGCTATACAAAATAACATATGTGACTTTGTATTCAAAGCACTATTTGTGGAAAATGAAGGTATAACTATCCTGGACCTGCATACTTAGACATTGGCCCACATTTATTGGGCCACACATTATTACTATTGTGAGTGCAGTTGCTCCAAAATGTGGCATAATTTGGCACATCTAGGTTTAAAAAAATTATCACCGCCTAATCTGAAAAGGGGAGTGGCTTACGAGGGAGGGGGTATGACATCACAGTAAAGATTATGGCCCAAGATGCAACATTTTGGGCCAAAATGGCACCACAGTGGTGGCATGAATGATGTCCCAAAGGAAGCCATCCAATAGTTGGCATAAAAAATTCTAGCCATGCACCAAATTAAGACAGTCTGTCTAAGGTTACACCATCTGTAGGATTAGTAAAGCTTCCTCCTGTGGCAGATTTACTATTGAAAAGCCAATTTGCACAAAAAAATGGCAAACATGCCTTGCACAACATTTTATAAACCAGTTTAGACACTTTTACATCTCATCCAACAAAGGGCATAGTTTAGCAGAAAAGGGGGGGCGGAGCCTAGCCGCGAAGGAAGATGGCTGCGTGAGGAAAGAGCTCCTCCGTGACTCGCGCCTATACCCAGTAATTTAGCCGACGAAAAAAAACCCAAAATGGTGAAATATGGGAGAGACAGAGCTGCTGACCACTTGGAAGTGCCGAGACCCCAAAGACAACAACAGGGGATGCAGAAATTCTTCAAAAAGAGAGACACTTTCTCTCAGCATGCTGATCCTAAGATGGCCGCCGGCTCCGAGGAGCCCGCGCAGGCAGAGGAGGAGTCGGAGCCGGATAGCTACCCTGAAGCGGAGGACCAAGGAATGGATACTACCATATCCAAAGCATTCCTAACCAGGGCATTAGAACAAGCCCTGGACCAAGCTTTACGTCCGGTGATGGGAGAATTAGCTGATATTAAAACGGAACTCCAGCAGATGGGACACAGAGTGGAAGGGCTCGAAAGCTCTGCCACAGAAATAGTTGCGCATTCCTCTGCTCTGGCGCAGCAAGTAGATGCCCAGGCCTCGGAACTTAATAGAGCTCTGATCCTGATAGAAGATCAAGAGAACCATAGCAGGAGGAGGAACATACGTATAAAGGGCCTACCTGAATCCTGGGCAGCGGAGGCCCTGAGCAAGGTAGCGATGGAGGTGTTTGCAGATCTGGTGGGGCCGGACAGGGCGCAACAGATTACAATCGAGCGTATACATTGCGCGCTACGTCCCTTACCAAAGCCAACAGAAAAACCGAGGGATGTAATTTGCGGCCTGCTATCATTTGTCGATACGGCGGCCATTCTCAGAGCAGCCAAGGAGAAGACAAGAATTGTTTATGCAGACGCGGAGCTTTTATTCTTTCAGGACATTGCACCGTCTACGCTAGCCAAGAGGAGGTTGCTGCGACCTCTCTTGGAAGCCCTGCGGGAAGCCAAGCTACCATACTCCTGGCTGTATCCATTCGGCTTGTCAGTGCTGAAAGGGGGCCGAAGGATCGCGATCCATACACCAGAGGATCTGGAGAATGCGTGGTCGGTGCTGGGACTTACCCCGTTGGATATCCCCTCCTGGCTGCCGGTGCCGGGGCCGGCGCTGGCGCGTCTACCGCCGCTTCCACACTTCGAGCGATGGAGCACAGTTTACCAGGCCCTAAGGCCTCCAAAGAAGCCAAGAGGACAAGGCAAGATGGCGGTGAAACCGACTTGAACTGCCACGTGGACCTGTTGCGAGTGCTAAGATTTTTGGATTCGAATGATCCGCCTGGACGCTTCGGAGAGAACAGTTCCTTGGTTCAAGGTTTAACAGGGTTACACACTCTTTTTTGCATTAAGTTGTTTATAATAACATCTTTTAGTTGGAGGTCTGAGACTCTGGCCTAGGCAGATTGAGATGTCGACAGATGGGATAGTTGCAGGTGGATTGGGGTCTCCGAATAGAATTCACACTCATAGTTTGCTTATTAAGATACAGCCGGGACTCATGCTCATGCTTTAGTATCCTCCTTGTATTTTCATATCTGCCGGTTTTCTACCTAGACCTTTACTATGGGTACCCATGAGGATCTGAAATTTGCGCAGTGATGTTGCCTACACATGATTAACACCTATACAAAATTCTGAAATATATGGGTTTGTTCGTCTTTACAGAGACACATGTTTGAAGAGGGCTGGGTGAGGGGTTGAGTTGCTGACTAGGTTAGTTCTATAGTTGTTAAGTCCCCTACCAACAACTATTCCCCCCCCCTCTATGCTACACTTGAAGTTGCTCTTATCTTTAGGGGCATTTAACTCTAGGCTACAGTATTGGATTTACTGTTTCTGGTTCCTAGAGGGATAGTCATTTACTGTACTTATTGAACGTGTTATTATTGTTATTTGTGCTGTGTATATATATACCTTTTTGTTTACGGTCTAAGGGTTTTTGTGTGCCCCCCCCCATTTTTCAATCCTCTTCCTAGTGTTTTTTCCTCTTCTTTCCCTTTTTACTATCCAGACCCTCTTACCCCGGGATCTTCGCTAAATACGGAAGAGACTAGGAGTACATTTTGAGATATAATGTCGGATGTCATTTTAACCACATTTAATGTTAAGGGGCTGAATTCTCCAAACAAGCGAGGAAGAGTCTTCCTGACTTTACGTAAGCTTAAATCTCACATAGTCTTCCTTCAGGAGACACACTTCAAGAAGGGGAGAATTCCCAGACTCCCTCCACGCCCATTCAAGCAGTGGTACCATAGCTGTCATCCCTCCTCGGCTTCCAAGGGTGTGGCCATCGCATTCCATCATACGGTGCCTTTTGTGTTGCACCAGCAATTGACAGATGTGGAAGGAAGATATCTCTTCTGAAAGGAGAAATTGCAGGTAAAAAGTTTACATTTGCTAACCTTTATGCACCAAATAAGTCCACGGTCTATTGGCTATTAAAAACATTAGACACATTAAAGATATTCGCAGAGGGGAATGTAGTGCTGGGGACTGACATGAGTGATGCTTCCAAGGGGAAATCACACATCTCCCAATATCACCTGAGCAGGCTACATTAAAAGCTTCAGGAAGTCAATTTGGTTGATTTATGGCGCTCCCTCAACCCCTCGATGAAGGACTACTCCTTTTACTCCACTCCTCATGCATCTTTTCAGAGGCTTGATTATATTTTAGTTTCCTCAGGTCTTCTGCCGCACTTGAAGGAAGCCGGAATAGGATCCATAACAGTCTCTGACCATGCTCCTTGTATGGCGACTTTCAATATGACTTCCCTGACTAGAAGACATTGGAACTGGAGATTGAATGAGTCGCTGCTGCATAATTTGGGGCACTGTGAGCAAATCAGGAGTTCCTTATCCTCATACTTTTCCTTGAATGCTTCTTCAGAATGTAAGTACCCAGTTGTCTGGGAGGCCCACAAGGCGGTTGTCAGGGGCACTTTTATAGCGTTGGGCACAAAGGTGAAAAGGGATAGACAGAAAATGATAGACTCGCTTCTGGCGCAGATAGCCTCCTTGGAAAGGATTCACAAGCAAAAAATCAGCACAGCGGTACAGGCTGATCTTACTAATCTTAGATTAGAGCTTCAAAAACTACTTTCTAGCAAAGTTGCAAAAAATATGCTTTATTTCCAACACAGGCTTTATGCTCATGGAAACAAAGGAAATAAGATTATGACATCCTTACTGAAGAAAGCTAAGCAAGACTCCTATATAGCTAGGATTAGGGGGAAGGATGGCCAAATTTATCAGGACACACCTGCTATTGCTAAATCCTTTCAGGAGTTTTATTCGTCTTTGTATAACCTCCGACAGGGAGCCCATCAGGCAGAGGAATTAGAGCTAGTAGATAAGACATCTCAATACTTGACCTCTCTCAAACTACCGACACTTACTTCAGAGATGGGCAAACACATGACTAGGACGATCATCCAGGAGGAGGTAAAGTCTGTGATGTTTAGTTTTGCACCTGGTAAGGCCCCTGGCCCAGACGGGCTCCCATTATTATATTATAAAAAATTCCAGGATACTCTTCTGCCCCATCTGACGGAGGTCTGTAACAGCTTGATGCAAGGAGAATCCTTTCCCAGACAGGCCCTAGAGTCATGTGTGGTGCTTATACCAAAGGAAGGGAGAGATGTTTTGGACTGTGGGAGTTACAGACCAATTTCCCTTTTGAATATTGACCTTAAGATATGGGCAAAAATTTTGGCGACTAGGATGGGAGATATCCTACCGCTACTTATAGGCACAGAGCAATCGGGTTTTGTGAGGGGAAGAGAAGGTCGTGATAATGCACACCGAGTGTTCTACGCCCTTCAAGCGGCCCGTAAAGCAAAACTCCCCCTGGCCCTATTAAGTATAGACGCGGAAAAGGCCTTTGACATGGTCAATTGGGCTTTCATGAAATTAGCATTGGAGAGATTTGCCATTCCTGAGGTGTTTATAGGGGCCATTCTCTCCCTTTATAGTCAACCTCATGCTAGATTGAGAGTGAATGGGACTCTTTCTCCGGTATTTGAGATTTCTAATGGCACTCGACAGGGTTGCCCCCTCTCCCCAGCCCTTTTTATCCTAGTGGTGGAGACGTTAATCCAAGCAGTGAGACAAGACCCTCGGAACAGGGAATGGGATATGGAGACGGGGATCTGAAATGCACTGCCTTCGCAGATGATATGTTGTTTCTCATTTCCAACCCTAAAGGAGGGATCTTGGCATTGGTTTAGCAACTAGAGGCCTTTGGTGCGCTATCCGACTTTAAAGTTAATACTTCCAAATCAGAACTCTTGGCGGTCCTTGGCCAAGGCGCGGACCTCCCTGACTTCTCTTCTCTTCTCATTCCCCCTTCCCGCTAGCCAGAGGCCCTCTGACATATCTAGGTATTAAAATTCCTAAGGATTTGGGGGATCTGTACCAGACCAATTATGCTTCATTACTGGAGACTATCAAAAGTATGCTACACAAATATGACATTCCCTTCTTATCCTGGATGGGGAGAAAGAATGTCCTCAAAGCCTACATATTCCCCAAAATCTTATATACGATGCAGATGATACCGATAGCTTTACCCTCGAAATTCTTTGCTGATATTCGAAGGATGTTTTCTAGGTTTTTGTGGAGGGGGAAGAAGGCCAGGATTGCTTACCGCATTTTGGTTCGACCCAGAGAGAGGGAGGCTTGGGGGTTCCTGATGTTTTAATGTACTACCAGGCCATTCAGCTCAATAGGTGGTTAGAGATGGTGAATCCCAAAAGGCAGGAGGATGTAGTTAATTTAGCAAAGCACGCTACAGGCCCCACATTCAAAAAGAGATTGTGGTTCCCTCCAGAGAATCATATTAATGCAATTGACTCAGATCCCCTGATGGGAGGTATGTGGGACACATGGGCGAAACTAAAAGACAAGCTGATACAGGGCCCTTCACCTCTAATGCCGGCATCCCTCCTTCCAGTTTTGATGGGGATTTCTACAGATATATTTCCCAAATTATGGAAGCTTTTTGACGCGGAATCAGTGGGGCAATTGTTGAAGGATCAATGCGTCCCTTCGGAGGACTCTCTCCCGTCCTTCCTTAAAAACTCACCATCCTTCTTCCTATGTCTCCCACACTTCCACTCGGTCTGCCGCAGTGCCCTGAAACAGCATGACTTCCAGAGAACTCTGTCGACATTTGAACAGATAATAGCTTCTCCAATACGGAAGCTCAGGAAGATCTCGTCCCTCTATAAATTACTGGGCAGCCTGGGGAGGGTTTCCAAACCGCCCTTTTTAGAGGAATGGGAAAAGGAACTAGGTATCACACTTTCGGAGAGGGAGGTAAAGCGAGTCTTATTAACATCGCATGGATTTTCTACCTGTGTTCGCATTCAGGAGAGTCACTACAAATTACTTTCCAGATGGTATAAAACACCCCAATTCATGTATGAAAGGGGTCTGCTCCCCTCTAATCTTTGCTGGCGCTGTGGTTCTGAAACTGGTTCCTTATCGCACATATGGTGGGACTGCAAGGGAATACGTCAGTTCTGGGATGATATACAGAAAGTCATAGATAAGCTAGGTAATCAGAATATTTGCCTTTCGATTGAGATTATAGCTCTTGCTAGACCCTCCTCGACATATAACCCTTCCAAGATGAACCTGTCCACAAATTTGATTGCGGCAGCTAGGGCCTTGATCCCCTTACACTGGCTGAGTGTTTCGCCGCCTTCACTAAAAGAATGGTTTCAGAAGGTAGACCAGATCTGTCAATTTCAGGAGATGTCCAGCTGGTTGACTAGAACACACGATAAATTTGAGAAACTCTGGAAGCCGTGGAGGGAGATGAGAGTTGCTATCGACTAGGAAGAAGGAGTGATAGGTCCTCTATAGTACTTCCTCTTTCTTCTCCTTTCTTTCTTTTGAGGAGGGCAGATGCTTACCCGCTTTAGTGGAGAACCACCCCCCCCTCCATCCCCTCCTCTATATCCCCCCCTTTCTCCTATTCCCTCCCCCCCCCCCTCACCCCCCCTCATCCCTCACCCTTCACTTGTGTTGTCTCCCTGGTATCTCCCCCCCCCCACCCTGTAAGTGCTTGTTAGTCGTGTCCTGTCTTGTACGTCCTCTAGAAAGTGGTCTCCGACGTGGAGACCCTTTTAGCTCCTTATTTTTGGGGTCTTGTGCTCTGACGAGTTATTTATGTAATTCCCATTGTGGTACCATATGACACTGAACTTTATACTCTGTAAGACCCAGATTGTTATTGTTCATGTATTTTTTATTTTTATTTTTTGGAAAACAAAATAAAGAATGTTTAAAAAAAGAAAAGGAAGTAGCTCTGGGAAAGGTGATTGGTTTAACTTGCAACATCATAATAAAAAAATATGGCAAAAATTCTGTGCATTTTTTGCAACACGCTAAGCAAATAGATGGTGCAAAGTCAGACTAGACAGTCTAAATCTAGGCTAGTCTAAAGCTAGTGTGATAAATTTGGCGTGGATTAAGACTAAGTTTACACTGTCTACCTATTCAACTGTATTAGTAAATCAGCCCCAATGAGTATCTCATGATAATCTTTCAAAATTGGCAACATAAAACTGCACTAAAGAGTAAGTTGAAATGGTTAAAACAATGAGCAACTGAAGTCAGTGGGAGCAGCGCTGCAGTGACATGTTCCCTCCAGAGAGCTACACTAAAAAAGCTGATCAGCAGAGGGGTGGGATCTCAGACACCCACCAATCAGCTTGTCATAGCCTGTCTTGAGGATAGGTACATTTTTAACAAAAAAAAAAAAAAAACAGCTGGAAATGTCCTAAAAAATAATTTTTGTAATATACTTTATTAATGTTTTTTTTTAAATAAATAGCTATCTGAACTTGTCCTCTTAGCGCTATAAAATCACTATATTTGTACACCGCTGAGGTACGTGTATATGGATTCCACTGTACTGAGGAATGGGGCCACAGCATGCGCTGTGTACAGATCGCTGCTCCTGCCGCCTGATCTTAGCTAAATCATGGCACAGCACTTACAGATGTGTTATGCCAGGATTTAGCTGAAAGGAGCAGGCTCCTGTCTGAGCCCACTCTGCTCACTTGAAAGCCCTGAATAGTAGCACATCGTTACAGGAGAGCTTTGAACTGAGCAAAAAGTTGTTTAGTTACTCTTTATGAACAGTCCAGTAAAATCTCTCTCTTTCTCTCTCTCAGCATTTAAAATTATAAGCATTTTGCTACTTGTTTTGACTGTAATGTCCTGTCCTGACATGTGCTTCTTTTTATAAGAAAACAGTAAAAAAAGATGCTGCCAAAACTCTTTACTAATCATTGCATTTTACATGAAAAGTACAGATCAATTTAGTGAGAAGGTTTAGGAAAACATTTGCTTTGGTGCAGCAGTAATACAGCTGACCTAAGAAACATATTTAAATGAAACCACATTCCTGGAAATATTTGGAGAAATAATCTTCTTTAATCATGCTCCATTAAATGTAATTTGGACTACTGGGAATTCATTTCTAACCACAAGGAGTCATGGTTATCACTCTATTTGACCTCTTGTGTAATTTAATGAAACTATGAATACTGCTTATGATATTGACTTCAAGTCAAGCAGGCCAGGGTTTGGTTTCTTCTGCCATGATACACCAGCTTACATACCCATTCTGTTGTCCATGATTGCTGTAATGTAGAACACAATCACATCATCTAAAATCTATGTAGTTTATTTTCTGCTTATGTTATGTACTAAGTCTTTTTCTTCATGTAAAGAAGCAGTTTTTCTTTAGGGATTGTGTTGGTAAATTCACTGATGGTTGGCAACATAGTTTCCTGTAAATTGTGTGACTGAGGGTCTCTTTTCCTCCTACACATTTATCCTTACCTAACCTCATCTCTAGCCACTTCTAATAGATCATTATATTCCATACACAATAATGTGCGGCCTGGATATGGGTCATTTAGACCCACAAACTTGCTGCTGCTGCATTTTTCTTACCAATTAGAGTCTAAATCGTATTACTTTCAAGTTTTGGTTTCCTGTAGAATGGAAAATGGTAAAAAATTAATCCTAGGATATACATTTTAACTCATAAATCTAGCGTAGTCTCCAATAAACAGTGAAACAGGTGTGTCTTATAATTACATACAACTTTTATGCATTTTAGACAGTACTACATAATAAAATAAATAGATAATAAATAAAACATAAAAAACCCACTAGGTACACTAGGTGGTGGGGCCCCATCTTATTTTGCTATGGGGCCCTATGAATTATAGTTACGCTCCTGGAAGGGAGGGATGGAATAGCAGCAGGGAGAGACATTTGATTAACTCAGAACATGCATTTAAATCCTGAAATACCCTCCATTTAGTGTCCCTGTGGCATAATTGTGGGGTTCTGATCAGTTACTATGGCAGCCTCAGGCCTTGTGAAGGCTGCCAGGCCTTCCATAGGAAACGGCCTATTAAGCCTTGCCCACAGCAGGGCTTAATAGGCAGTCAATAAAATCCCATAGATTGCAATACTTTATACTATTGGACTCTGTGGTATAAGTGATAAAATGTTCACAAGCAGGACTCCCCTAAGGAAACTAAAAATTAAAGTAAAAAAAAAAGTAAAAATGAAACAAAAAATTCAAATCACTCCCTTTCCCAATTTTACATATAAACATGAATAAACAATTAAAAAAACATAACTGCTTTTGTCAGGTTAAAAAATGTTTGAACAAATAAAATATTAAAATGTATATATCATGGTTTGTGAAAGCCAATAGGGTGCAAAAATAAAAGTGGCCAATTTGCTATTCACTTTACCCTCCCTCACAATATTGAATAAAATGTGTTCAAAAGTCATATGTACCCCCAAAAATGGGACAAAAAGAAACTACAGCTAATCCCTTAAAATCTGTTCTACATAGCCTGGTAGATAGAAATATAAAGTTCTAGAGTTATGCGTGTCAAAATATGGCAATGCAAAGAAAAAATAAAATCTCAAAAAGTTTTTTATATTTTAAAAGTAGTTAGTTATAAAAAAAATCAGGCCTGCAGAAGAAGGTCATCATGTTGTTTTTAGCGAACAGGGTGCACTGTAAAAACAAAGCCCAAATGGCAGAATTGCATTTTTTTCCAACATACCCCACAAAAAACAAGCACTGATGTGGCTATGTGAATGTAAAAATAAAAAAAAAAATCTTGGAAGGTGAGGAGGAAAAAGAGTGCAAAAAACAAATTGTCTTGGTCCTGAAGAAGTTAAGGCAGATATGTTACCATTCAATGCTGTCCTGTTTAAGCATGCTGTGGACTCCTAGTTACTAGTCTGCTGTATTCATGAGGGGAGTGCTTGTTTGTCTTATGGTTGATGGGAAAAAACACTTTACTCAACGATTCTGGGGTATGTTAATACACTCTTTGAAGTCAAGGAGGCTGGTTCTTTTGAACTCCAAGTCATGCTCACCAAGCCTTTTTCCTGCCTCCTGCCCCTTGATGGACGTTTATGACTTGTGACATGTCATCATCTCATGTCTTCAAGTACCTCATAGGAGTGCACTGTCTCCTCCATGGCACACGTGCTATGTGAAGCTTGGTTTTCAGCACCTGGCACACCACTTCTCTGCATTAGACAAAGGGGCAGTGATCTCCTGTGCGAGACTTGGAGAAACAAGGAGATGACGTACCACAAGTCATAAACGTCCATCAAGGGGCAGGCGGCAGGAAAAGGGGGTGGCGGGTATGACTTGGAGTTCAAAAGAACCAACCTCCTTGACTTCAAAGAGTGTATTTATATACAGCAGAATCTTTGAATAAAGTGGATTTTCACATCAACCATCAAACAAACAAGCACGCAGTGTAAGGGCACCATTGGAAACAGCAAGAGAGAAAAAATAAGCTAATAGGTAAAATAAATTGAACATTGGGATGTCAGGTTCCCTTTAAGGCTCCATTCACACGTCCGCAGAATGTGTCCGCATCCGTTCAGCAAAATTGCGGAACGGGTGCGGACCCATTCATTTTCAATGGGGCTGCAAAAGATGCGGACGGCACACAGTGTGCCGTCCGCATCCGCACTTCCGTTCTGCGGCCCCGCAAAAATATAGAACATGCCCTATTATTGTCCGAATCCACAGACAAGAAAAGGCATCTCTATTATAGAGCCGGCCATGTGCGGTCCGCAAAATGCGGAACGCACATGGCCGGTGTCCGTGTTTTGCGGATCCACAATTTGCGGACCGCAAAACACACATGGACGTGTGAATGTACCCTAAATCATAGCTTGCTGTAGAATTTCAACATATGAACCCTAAAAATTATTTATGCACTCAATAGTGCTAAGTTGGGTCTCTGAAACTGCTGAATTTAGTTCTGTGCCAGACACAAGTGGTCACTAAGACTAGATGAAATTTAACTTTCAATATATGGATTTAAGAGGCTATTTATGTAAGTAGTTTTATTTCCATAATGCATTTCAACTTAAATTCCATCTACAGCCAATGCTTCTAAGAATTTTCTTCAAAAAATAATGTTACATGAGAGTACATTCACTATTATCTGTGACATGATTTACTGGAAATTTTGACATATTGAAAAATTATATGTGCCGTTAGTCTTGTTTAACTGTTTACTTACTCCTCCTTGTTTGTGTCTAAAAGACCAGAAAACCTTCAGCCGCAGCTTAACCTAAATCTAGGCTTTCTATCCTCCCGTGTTAGTTACGCTTGGTGCCTCTAAAGGAAGTAACACCCTTGAGAAGATTTCCTCAAGTACAAATTCATCCTGTCACTTTATAACACACTCTTTTTGATGCCCAATCTATTTAACCTATGCCACCTTTCTATTTTTTCTTTAGTCCTGTTTTTGGCCTCCCATTTGTGGGTACTTCTAGTATATCTCAAATTATTGCCTGTTATTTTAAGGTCAAGTAAGAAGCAAGGCATAAAGAAACCCACTATGTTGTTCACATACCCCACTTTCTACATCTTTTTTTTTTCTTTTTAGGTTATATAATTTTTAAGTCACACACTGTCTACTCGAGCTCTTGCTTGAGGTAGGCAGCATTTACCACTTCTGTGATGAGCTGAGACTTGAAATAACAAAACTGGAGTAGCAGTTTATAGTGTGTATGTCTATTGGCTTTTCAGGAACCTAAATTATTTAAAAATGGGCTACAATGATGAAAAGATCAATCCCAATTACAATACTTAAAGGGGTTGGTTTTCTATATTGATGACTTATCCTCAGGATCAATCAATATCAGATCGGCGGGAGTCCAACTCCTGGCACTCTTGCCGATCAGCTGTTTGAATAAACCACAACGCTTGTATGAGTGCCACGTTCTCTTCACTGTTTTCTTGCTTGCATTACAGTAGCTGTGCAGTGTATTTACAACTGCTCCGTCCCATTCACTTGTCCTCAGGATAGGCCATCAATATCCAATTGGTGGGTGTCAAACTCCCAGCTGAGGATAGGTCATCAATATGGGAAACCAGATAACCCCTTTAAGATTAGTAGTCATAGATGTTGAACACACTTACCGTACACGTAGCCAATAATGACAGTGGTTATGAGGATCAGCAAATAAAATACCTGGAAATTCAGCTTGTTTACTAATGGATGCTTTGATATATGGAGTTTTCTGTGCTAAAGAGCATCAGAAAATGACCTATTGTTAAATCAAGACTTTATGTTAAATATATTTTTAAAACAATTTAAGTGATAATATTTTTTTATTTTCCATGTCACTATCAATTTTTTTAATCTTAAATTCTGCAGTTTCCACACTGGCCACTTAGCCTACTAATACACTCTATTCTTGGTCTGTACAGATCAATTTACTCATTATCATCACAGGCAGGATTACAAGGACAGAAATAACCTATATATAGATAACATAAGATCTACCATTCACAATAAGTGATTGTCAAGCCTCATCTATTCTCTCATTGTACAATGACCTTTGTACAGGTCACAGAGCATGCCTAGAAAACTCTCCCATAGAAGTCAATAAAGTCCAAACTATTGTATTTATGACATGTGGTGGCTGCTGTAAAGCATATTTTTAAATCCTGTTAACAAGACCTCAGGCAAGATGGCCACTCCAAAATCATATTTAGGAAAAAGAAAAAAAAAATCTTTAATCAGAAAATAAAAACAGTTTGGATAAAAGATATGTGTTGCTATTTGGTTTTAACTGGTTGATAAAAATATAAATGACACATTCCTGTTAAGCTTGGTCACACAGCTTCTTTATCAGGAATTACTGTTACCGCTTATTTCTGACCAGCCCCCCGTCACCCATACACATGCACACTCGGTCCCGTCAAATGTGTTTGTGCTTTAATTAGCGAGTGGGGAGCCACTGCCACACACCTCTTGCAGGGGAATATCTCAGTAAAAGCTTAGGGCAACTCAAAATATAACATGGCATCTGCAATCTGGGGAGATTCAGGACCCCTCCATGCACACTACATGGTCAGCCTCTAAAAAAATGGCTGGTTCTGCCAGTATAAAAGAGGCAGTGCAAAGATATTGGTGACCTATTTTCATGGCATCCCCGCCAAATACCTAGAGAGGTAGTAGCACTCATCTCGCCTGTGTAGGTGATGTAGTGTAATTAAGAGCTTATCTCATTCAAGTGTCAGTTGTAATTACACTGTGCCCCTGCAACTGAGAACAGTGCACAGGTAATTTTGAAGAGGTCATCAATATCTTTGTATTGCACAACCTCTCTAATCTAATGCATGTGGCTACCTTTTTCTATACTTTTCAGTTATGAATAGTTTAAAATGGTTTCTTGGACTATGATATTGACGGCATATCCTTAGAATAAGCTGTTAATATCAGATTGGGTGCAACTACTGCCCCCCTCCCCTCCCCCCAGAAATGAATGATGTCGCATTACAGGAATACTTTGATCTGTAAAAACTATATGCAAATCATTTAGATATTGCATTATTAAATGCACCATTCAGGACCCTCATCTATTAAAGGGGTTCTCCGGGAATTAAGAAAATGAAAATACTTAAATATTACTTCATTCTAAATATATTCCCAAATACTTTACATTAGTTATAATGGCTTGTTTTGTATGGGGAGCAATCATTAAGAGAAACAAAATGGCCACTGTCCTATTAGTACACACAAAACCTGTCCTGATAACACAGGAGGACAAGTTACTTCAAGTCACTGAGGTAAAGAGTTGCCTCATCTTTCTCTCCACTTGTCATGGTTATGATCCCAAATACAGATAAGATCTTTATCTGAATCTCTGTAGGAATGGAGTTCATGAGCAGATGTGGCTGATGAGCAGCAGCTCTTGTATGTAGTCTCCATTACCACAGTCTGTCCTGTCCGTCCTCTCTGTACTTCATTTGTCCTGTTGAACTCCATTCCCACAAAGAATAAGCTAAATATCATATTAAACTGTAGTCAGGATCGTAATCCCTGACAGTCAGAGCAGAGAGGAGGATGAGGCAGCTCTTTACCTCAGTGATGTGAAGTAACTTGTCCTCCTGTGTGATTAGGACAGGTTTTGTGTGTACTAATAGGACGGCGGCCATTTTGTTTCTCCTAATCAATGCTCCCAAGACAAAATGAGCCATTATAACTAATGAAATGTATTTAGGAATATATTTATAATAAAGTAATATTTGCGTATTTTCATTTTCTTAATTCCCGGAGAACCCCTTTAAGGATCATTTACACAGACAGATAATTGGATCAATTATCTGGAAGGTGTGTTCCTAGAAACACTTGTTTCTGATAATTGCCCTTTGTAATGGTGCCGCCAATCACCAGATGAACAAACAAACAGGCGCATTCACTGGGTGAAGGTGTCGATGTGGACATCAACGTCATAATGAATCAGTATAGGGTCGATCGAATGGAGTAGCATGTAAATGCAGCTCTCACCTTCTCTGACAATTTGGCAAATATTGTGAACAAATGGTTCATTATAAAGGGGGTCTTCAGCCAGAGTGGACAGCAAATAGAAAAAGCCCCTCTGGAGGACCTGACAGCTGTAAAATGGAATTCAGTGAGAAATGTGAATAATTAAATTTCGCCTTTGTGGTGTTTCAGAAAAATGGACCACTTGTTGATGGATTCTCTCTAGAGAACAGATGATCTTTGGGGGAGCCATCAGTGGAATATCTTGTGATTATCTTATCACTGGAGGAATCTTCCAGTATAAAGGAATTGTTCAAAGTGTACAAAACATTTAAAGCAATTTGAATTATATGCTGCCATTTTATGGGAAGCTCACAGTCACGCTTGCATAAAAACCCTCACAATTACTTGCTCTTATTATAATATAAGCAGGTACATACGGTAGCTTAAAGGGGTTTTCTGGTTTGCATCAACATCCTTTAAATTAATCATTTTGGACTGTGGTCACATGACCATGTCCATACAGCTCTTTCTTATTTCCTGTGATTTTATGTCCAGGGGCCTATCAGTGATAGGGGAGTGTCTATGTAACTAGCTGGGTGGGAGGAGATATAAACTAGCTGAAGGTTACGTGCGGTGCTGGAGTTATGGCAGAGAAAGAAGTAGTGCATCATTGGTTTGGTTGGATACAGTGGCAGGAAGTGCTACATACAGGATGTAATAAACCACAGGGATTTCTTTACATGGTGAAAACGGTTCAGGAAAGTATTTACAAACTGTAAATAAAAAGCATGGGGAACATCCTGGAAAACCTCATTTCAGTTGGTGCAAAGGTAGCAGCAGCAATCTGGCTCTGAGGTATGAGGTGACTCACCTGTAAGACATCTATAAGTTAAATGGCACATGGTACCGTAGGTGGAAGGCCTTCTTACAAATTTTCCAGTGGGGCTCAGGAGCTTCATGCTCCTTTCTAAAGTAAATATCTATGTAATGAGTTATAGCATATTCACACTAATGTTTGCAGTATACTGTATTTTGCATATAATCTAAGTATAATATAAGTATAATCTGATTTATAGAAATTTTTTTAAATAAAATTAAAAAAAAAAAAAAAAATATATATATATATATATATATATATATATATATATATATATATACAGTACAGACCAAAAGTTTGGACACACCTTCTCATTCAAAGAGTTTTCTGTATTTTCATGACTATGAAAATTGTAGATTCACACTGAAGGCATCAAAACTATGAATTAACACACGTGGAATTATATACTTAACAAAAAAGTGTGAAACAACTGAAAATATGTCTTATATTCTAGGTTCTTCAAAGTAGCCACCTTTTGCTTTGATTACTGCTTTGCATTCTCTTGATGAGCTTCAAGAGGTAGTCACCTGAAATGGTTTTCCAACAGTCTTGAAGGAGTTCCCAGAGATGCTTAGCACTCTGCGGTCCAGCTCACCCCAAACCATCTCAATTGGGTTCAGGTCTGGTGACTGTGGAGGCCAGGTCATCTGGCGTAACACCCCATCACTCTCCTTCTTGGTCAAATAGCCCTTACACAGCCTGGAGGTGGGTTTGGGGTCATTGTCCTGTTGATAAATAAATGATGGTCCAACTAAACGCAAATCGGATGGAATAGCATGCCGCTGCAAGATGATGTGGTAGCCATGCTGGTTCAGTATGCCTTCAATTTTGAATAAATCCCCAACAGTGTCACCAGCAAAGCACCCCCACACCATCACACCTCCTCCTCCATGCTTCACGGTGGGAACCAGGCATGTAGAGTCCATCCGTTCACCTTTTCTGCGTCGCACAAAGACACGGTGGTTGGAACCAAAGATCTCAAATTTGGACTCATCAGACCAAAGCACAGATTTCCACTGGTCTAATGTCCATTCCTTGTGTTCTTTAGCCTAAACAAGTCTCTTCTGCTTGTTGCCTGTCCTTAGCAGTGGTTTCCTGGCAGCTCTTTTACCATGAAGGCCTGCTGCACACAGTCTCCTCTTAACAGTTGTTGTAGAGATGTGTCTGCTGCTAGAACTATGTGTGGCATTGACCTGGTCTCTAATCTGAGCTGCTGTTAACCTGCGATTTCTGAGGCTGGTGACTCGGATGAACTTATCCTCCGCAGCAGAGGTGACTCTTGGTCTTCCTTTCCTGGGGAGGTCCTCATGTGAGCCAGTTTCTTTGTAGCGCTTGATGGTTTTTGCGACTGCACTTGGGGACACTTTCAAAGTTTTCCCAATTTTTCGGACTGACTGACCTTAATTTCTTAAAGTAATGATGGCCACTCGTTTTTCTTTACTTAGCTGCTTTTTTCTTGCCATAATACAAATTCTAACAGTCTATTCAGTAGGACTATCAGCTGTGTATCCACCTGACTTCTACCCAACACAACTCATGGTCCCAACCCCATTTATAAGGCAAGAAATCCCACTTATTAAACCTGACAGGGCACACCTGTGAAGTGAAAACCATTTCAGGTGACTACCTCTTGAATCTCATCAAGAGAATGCCAAGAGTGTGCAAAGCAGTAATCAAAGCAAAAGGTGGCTACTTTGAAGAACCTAGAATATAAGACATATTTTCAGTTGTTTCACACTTTTTTGTTAAGTATATAATTCCACATGTGTTAAAGCGGCTCTGTCACTAGGTTTTAACCTATGTATTTAAATACATAGGTTAAAACCCCTTAACTTGTACAGTTAGAACATACCTGTATTGCAGAGTACAGCGCAGCGGTTGTGCTGAAAAAGAACTTTAATCTTTATGTTAATGAGCCTTCGGAGCACCGGGGGCGGGCTCTTTCTTCCTGAGCACCGCTTCTTCACCGCCCCCCGGGTCCCGAGGCTCTCTCCGATGCCAACGTCCACGCCCCTCTGAACTTGATTGACAGCGCTAGGGCCGTTGGCCTAGCGCTGAAATCCCGCCGGCGCATGCGCAGAAGCGCTTGCAGTGCCGAACACCGCAAGCGCTTCCATCCTTGTGCGCACGCGCCGTCACTTCCGGGTTCAGCGAAGTGACGGCGCGTGCGCACAAGGATGGAAGCGCTTGCGGTGTTCGGCACTGCAAGCGCTTCTGCGCATGCGCCGGCGGGATTTCAGCGCTAGGCCAAACGGCCTAGCGCTGTCAATCAAGTTTCAGAGGGGCGTGGACGTTGGCATCGGAGAGAGCCTCGGACCCGGGGGGCGGTGAAGAAGCGGTGCTCAGGAAGAAAGAGCCCGCCCCCGGTGCTCCGAAGGCTCATTAACATAAAGATTAAAGTTCTTTTTTCAGCACAACCGCTGCGCTGTACTCTGCAATAAAGGTATGTTTTAACTGTAGAAGTCAAGGGGTTTTAACCTATGTATTTAAATACATAGGTTAAAACCTAGTGACAGAGCCTCTTTAATTCATAGTTTTGATGCATTCAGTGTGAATCTACAATTTTCATAGTCATGAAAATACAGAAAACTCTTTGAATGAGAAGGTGTGTCCAAACTTTTGGTCTGTACTGTACATTACAGTGAGAGACAGTTGTATAGATAAAACTACAATAACAGTATTTAATTATGCAATAATGTAATCGCGGTGTTATCGTAGCTGTAGGAGGTACTGAAGTTTTCTTCAGTGCCAAAGAGGATAACAATTCAACAACAGCCCACTAATATCAGTTCACTGCAAGGGCAACGCCGAAGCACAAAGCACTCTTCATTAGACAAGAGTTGGGCTTGCTGCTTGCCTGTAGTCTGCACTAACAATGTGGGAAGGCAGTGGATTCCCACATTCCTTCACTGACGTCAGAAGCCCATACACACATTAAATCCACCTCTTCTTTCTCTGTAGAGAATGAAAATAAAATACAGCAGCAAACCTACATGTTACATTATTAGCACAATCTAAGCTATTTCAAAGGCTCATCGGATGCTAGGGAAAATAGAAGTTACATACGTAAGCAGAGTAAATCTACTAAAAACAAGAATGTGCATTGACAGAACCTACAGCCATTTTCTCAATACACGGGCAATTAGGATGTAATGTGTACAGTATATGTAAAATCTAATATTTGTGTATAATCAATCGTTCACTGTTTTTACAGATCTTTCAATCCATTTTTCTCTGTATAGGGCAGTTAAAATCTTCTATTACCAGGAAATTACCAACAATTACAGACCTTATTATTCATATTAGGGGGGCGATTATCAAGACTGACCCTTTTGTACACCAGTCCTGATTTATTAAGAGGTGTCTTAATAAATTAGGAACATCTCTAGCCCTCCACGTGCTCAAATCTATTCCAGCTAGGGGCTTGTGTAGACAAACCATAATTTATGCCAGTTCTTGGCAGAAATTATAGTAAATATGCTGGCCCACTAAGGTTCCAGCCATTCTCGCTAAGTGCCCACTTTTATTGCTACTTTACAAAACTGCCAAGAAGCACAAAAAGTCGCAAATTATGGCAAAATTGGGAGTGCTTCATAATTATTGACTTTCTAACATCACTGTTATGGAGTAAATGCCTTAAAGGGATTGTCTGGTTTCTTCAGTGCACTGGTCAGTGATTGGCTGCAGCAGTCATATGTTGTCAAGGTGGTGTCACCACTGTAGCCAGGAAAACAGAGCCCTGAAGGAAAAACCAGTGTGGTGGCGCGGGATCTGTCAGGTAAGTAATCATCTATTCCTTATTCCGGTCAATACCCTGAGTTGTCTGGTTTCTTATTGGAACCAGACAACCCCTTTAATAAGTCTTCCCATATGTCTCCTTATTTAGCCCTTGCATGCAATGAGATTGTAACTGCTGTAAATGGGCATTACTACTGATGGGCATATCAAAACCTTGATTCAGCTTGGCTCTTTATTACTTGAATATCCACGACATCTTAGTTTATTACCACACAGATTTCTGATATTACCGGTACATTTTTTATCTTTATTGGTATCTTCCATTGCAATAAAAAAAAAACATAAAGAACGTTAATAATATTAATTTTATAACCCCAAAGTTCCACCCAACCCTGTACCATACGTGGAGAGAGGGAAAAAAAGGAAAAGAAGTGGGAGAAGGGAATGGGAAATCTATTATGAATATTATCATCCAATAAGTGTTTACCGCTTTCAATCCCAATAACACCAAATATTAGTCCAGAAGTTAATTCTTGCTTAAATAGAATATTTTCCTGTAGTTTTTACCTCTGTTGACCTCATTTTCCCAATCACTTTTGAGAGGATTTTTTTAGAACCCCAGATCCTTATGATTACTATCCTGGCTAAAAGCAAGAATCTAGAGTCAGAGCCTGACCGAGCTCTATGGCAGACGTGTGAGTGAGAAGCTCCTGCTGCCGAACGCCATTTCTAGCGATAACAGCGATCCCTCAGAGAAAATGGGCAAAAATACTGGACAAGAAAGACAAAGAGAGAGCATGGGAACCAACAAACCCTCTCAACAAGACATGGAGAAATACTTGAAAAAACACACCGCGGATGTTCCAACGCGGCCGCCCAAGATGGTGCCGCCGACTCAGTGGCGGGATCCGGCTCCGAGGAGTCAGAAGCTGAAAGCGCCTCAGACATCACTGAAAGGCCTGCGGCTCAAGCAATTTCAAGAAGCTTCCTCAAAAAGGCCCTCACAAGAGCGATGGCCCCTCTAGTTGCAGAGATTTCAGAGATGAGAGCTGACATACGCCGTGTCGGAAGCAGCGTTGAAAGCCTTGAACACGTGCAACAGTCTCTCCTTGCTCACAACATGGCGGTGAGTGAACAATTAAACTTCCACTATACTCACCTTAATCAAGCGTTCCTCTCCTTGAAAGACCAAGAGAATAGGAGTAGAAGGAAGAACATCCGGATTAGGGGCATTCCTGAAACTGATGGCCCTGAAGCCACCCTGGAAGCGGTGAGATGCATGTTTAATGACCTAATAGGCCCTGAGCCCGCCGCTAACGTAACCATTGAGCGGGCACATAGAGCCCTTAAGCCTAAACCGCTGACTGGTGATCTGCCTAGGGACATAATATGTGGTTTACTGAGCTACGTGGACACACTCTCTTTACTTACCGCGGCCAGGGCCGAACAGACCTTCAATTCCAGGGCGCCAAAATACAAATCTACCAGGACCTAGCTCCATCTACACTTCAAAAAAGGCGTCTACTTAAACCACTTACAGATTTACTTCGGTTACGGAAGACACCATACCGATGGCTTTTTCCATTTGGCCTACAATTTGCTATAAATGGGACTAGGATCACCGTCCGCAAACCGGAAGACTTACCGTCACTCCGGCAGACTCGTCAAGTGGACCCTATAGCCATCGACTCCTGGATGCCTATCCCGGTAGGCCCAGTCCTCCCGGACCTTCCGAGACTTGAAACCTGGACTCCGGTCAAGAAATAGCGTACTTCCAGATCCAGGAACCAAGCGCCTGCAGACACACTTAAGTGACTTTAAAACCACTTCCCATCCGGGCCATTTACCCCCTTCCTGACCAGGCCTAATTTTGCAAATCTGACATGTGTGACTTCATGTGGTAATAACTTTGGAACGCTTTTACTTATCCAAGCGATTCTGAGACAGTTTTCTCGTGACACATTGTACTTCAAGTTAATGGTAAATTTGAGTCGATAAGTTTTAATTTTATTTATAAAAAAATCCAAAAGTTAATAGAATAGAAAATTTGAAAAAATTCACTGTTTTTGAAAATTTGAATCTCTCTGCTTTTAAGACAGATAGTGATACCCCATAAAATCCTTTTTAATTTACATTCCCCATATGTCTACTTTATGTTGGCATCATTTTGGTAGTGTCATTTTATTTAGGACAGTAGAAGGTTTAGAATTTTAGAAGCAATTTTTGCAAATTTGCAAAATCAACTTTTTTAAGGACCAGTTCAGTTCTGAAGTCAGTTTATGAGGCTTACATAATAAAAACCACCCATAAATTACCCCATTTTAGAAACTACACCCCTCAAACTATTCAAAACTGGTTTTAGAAATGTTGTTAACCCTTTAAGTATTCCACAGGAATTAAAGCAAAATAGATGTGAAATTTCAAAATTTCACTTTTTTTGCAGATTTTCCATTTTAATCATTTTTTTCCTGTAACACATCAAGGGTTAACATCAAAACAAAACTCAATATTTATTACCTCGATTCTGCAGTTTGCAGAAACACCCCACATGTGGTCGTAAACTGTTATTTGGGGATACGCCAGGGCTCAGAAGGGGAGGAGCAGCATCTGCATTTTCTAACATGGAATTTTTTGTCATGGTTTGTAAGAGTGATAACTTTTTAATTTTTTTGTGGACTGAGCTGCGTGAGGTCTTATTTTTTGCGGGACAAGCTGTGCTTTTTATTGGCACTATTTTGGGGTACATCCGCCTTTCTGATCACTTTTTAATCTAATTTTTGGGAGGTTAACTAAAAAAAAAGCAGTTTAGGGGCATTTTTCTATATATTTTTTTTACACCGTTCACTTGATGGGGTAGATCATGTGATATTTGTGTAGAGCCAGTTGTTACGGACGCAACAATACCAAATATGTCTATTTTTTTTTTTTTTTTTACGTTTTACACAATAAGAGCATTTTTAGAAAAAAAAATCATGTTTTTGTGTTGCAATTTTTAAGAGCCATTTTTTTTCATTTTTCGAGTTAAGATCTTTTGTGGGGGCTCATTTTTTGCGGGATGAGGTGACGTTTTTATTGCTATCATTTTGGGATGCATACGACTTTTTTATTGTTTGATATTATGTTTTTTGGTAGGTGAGGCGACAAAAAAAGCTGTTTTGGCATAATTTTAGATTTTTTTTACGCAGTTCACTTGATGGGGTAGATCATGTGATATTTTTATAGAGCCGGTCGTTTCGGACGCAGTGATACCAAATATGTCTATTTTATTTATTTATTTTTATTTGTAACATTTTTTTAATGACATATTTGGGGGAAAATTATTTTTTTTATATGTGATTTTTATTAATTTTTTTTATATAATACGCTATTTTTTAAATTATTTTTTTATTTTTTATTTTACACTTTGTGTCCCCCATAAGGTCATACAAGACCTCAGGGGGACATTTAACTTCGCTTTTTTTTTTTTTACACTTGATTTCTCCTGTAACTTGGGCTGACATAGTAGCCCCAGTTACAGGGGAAATACATCCCCAGAGAGGCTGTACAGCATAATACTATGCTGTACAGCCTCAGTGCAGGGCTGATCGGGTCTATGAGAGACCCAGCAGCTCCTTCACTCTCCCGGCCCCGGAGATCACGTGACCGCCGGGCCGGAACAGGAAGCGCAATAGCGCTTCCTGCTCCGTATACACAGCGCTCGGTGAGCGCTGTGTATACAGTGATTTACAAGGCAGGGACCCCTGGGAATGGTCCCTGCCTTCTCTTTGGGGTACCCTGCTGTCACTGACAGCAGGTACCCCACTGTGCAGCTGCACGATTAGCGTGCAGCTGCTATTTCTGAATGGACGTTCAGAAACGTCCATTCAGAAATAAACAACCACTTCACGGACGTTTATAGTCAATGGGCGGATGTGAAGTGGTTAACCATATTTCTTTTTCAATCTTAACGTCTCACTCCTGAGACCATCCATGTATACTCTTCTAATGTGGGGTGGCTGGATAAGGGGGATACTCACTACTGCTAGCTAGCCACGACCTTTTAGGGTTAGGTCGCATGCACTTTCAACTGACCGAATGCGGTGCTGTGTCCCCCCCCCTCTTCCTAGAACCTGGCCATTTTCCATTTTCCTCTTGCTGATCATAATTACTAATAGACACTAGTGCTCTAGTCTCTACTCTCCTCCATTTTCGCACTCCACTGTCTTTCTCCTCTCTTCCTCTTTTTAGGGGTCCTGTTAAAAATGTATGTAGGTCTTTTTAGGGCGTTTCCCGATCAGGACTTTACAGCAATGATGTTGACCCCCAACTTACCCTCGTTCATCAGTTTTGTTACTGGTTTGCTTAGTGTTTTTAATATTTCCCAGTTTTTCCTACTTGAATATGTCACTGTCCTGGGCCCCCACATGGCTGTTACACACAGCCAGCTATTCGAGCTCATGTTAACTTTATGTTATGGCATTACATGACATTCATTTTACCTCATTTAACATCAAGGGAGGGAACTCTCCTGTGAAACGAGGTCAAATCTTTGCTCTATTGCGAAAAGAAAAATCTGATGTTATTCTTTTGCAGGAAACCCATTTCAAGAAAAATCACGTGCCTTCACTAACCCATGGCTGCTACAAAACCTGGTTTCACGCACCGAGTCCCAGTGGAGCATCAAAGGGAGTAAGTATTGGAATTTATGGCAATGTTCCTTTCCAGTTCCAGGACATGATTGTGGATCCATTGGGCAGATATCTCTTACTTAAATGCACTAATGGGTCCCAAACCTTCACTATATGTAATCTATATGCCCCAAACACACACACCATCCAATGGTTGAAATCCCTGTTACAAAGCATTTCACTCTTTAGTGCAGGCACACTGATCATCGGAGGAGATCTAAATATCACTCTCAATCCTATAGTGGATACATCTTCCTACTTTATGTCAGAATTGTGTACCAAAATTTTGGTGCATTTTTTGGTGCACATTGTCGCCATGAAAGCCACACTCTCTTTCCGGTATGTCAGAGTCCTTCTTGCTAACCCACACTCCTTTTCAGACCAGCCAGGAAAAAAATGTTTAAAACAATTAATGTGGAGCAAAGGATTTTTGCCAGATTTTTTGCCGCTGATAATGCCAGAAT
Source organism: Rhinella marina (assembly GCA_900303285.1). NCBI lineage: Eukaryota > Metazoa > Chordata > Amphibia > Anura > Bufonidae > Rhinella > Rhinella marina. The sequence goes on along the minus strand of ONZH01018274.1, from coordinate 256,925 downwards.
TCTAGTGCATTTTGATTAGTAAAAGCTCTCCTATTGAATTTTGGGTGGACCATTTAAGCTGTCAGAGAGCAGAATTGAAGAATATGATATATAATACTGTTTGATATAGGGATGCTTTTCCTGATATCATTATACAAGCCTGGAGCTGGGAGGTAGAAGGGCAGATTACAGTAATCACCTTTTCTTCTTGCATAACCCTGATAATTCTTCATCATTCAATTAACCTTTTGAACTTGCACTGAAAATAAATCTGTGTCATCTTATCAATGTACAGCTAGACTGAGCAAAAGTGAATTATAAAGCATTAGATGGGCAAAGCGCAAAAAAAAAAAAAAAAATTTGGGGGATGTGTCCACATCATTGAAGACTTCGTACACTGCAATACAATAAAATAATAGTAGGGCAATATTTTACTAATACAACTAATGGATCTAAAGCATGTGCCCCAACCAGTGGCTCAGAACTCACAGATTGCTCATGGGCCCTAGGTTTGTGACTGGTCATAGAATGACCATATTCTCTGGCTAAAGTACAACATGTGCACAAATAATGCAGACATAGCCTAACATTATCAAATTTCACAATTGAATATTTATCAGCAGATCTACAGTATGTTTTCTTGTTTTTCCATGTTAATGGAGTTATTCAGGATTTAAAAATAATTGCTAAGAGCAGTAAAGTTGATAAAATAAAGAAAAACAATACTCACCTCTTCAAAGACTGTCAGAAACCACCAGAATGGCGATGTGAAGAGGTGAGTATTGTTTTTTCATTATTTTATCTCCTGTCCTTCTCTTCACAATTTTTTTAAAACCCCGGACAATCCCTTTAACTGTTTCTCGTCTTCATTTTTAAAGGGTCACTGAGCATTCAGAAAAATTTGATAGCAGAGAGGGTACAATATGATTATAAGAAGGGCACAACATGGCACAGTGTGCAGCTCAACTGCAGGGAGGGCATAGACAAACTACAATTCATGTGTCCCAAATACAAAAAAAAATTGCAACATGCCAAGCTGGTCTTTCTCAAGCAGACCCACCTGACAGGTTGAGTTTGCTTGAGAAAGACCCACTTGACAGGTCATAAGTTGCAAGTTTTTTGTACGTGGGACATGTGAATTAAATCTCACCACTGAATTTTTTGAAGCTGTCATGATTTTTTTAAAATTTTATTTGTGAGTATCCCAAAAATTGGGATATTTTGGGTGCATGTGAATATTGCATCTGGGCCCTTGGGCCACTGTGAGCTCGCTGTAGACATACTTTTTATAAGTATTATTCAGTCAATGACTGGCGGTATTATTTCATCATGAAATGGTATTTACGGACATATTGTATGGTAGCATCATTCAGTTACTGCATGGTGATGTTACAGTCATGGTATGGTGGGTTTTCCATTTATTGATCACATCTCAAATAATATTTGTTTTATGGCAGCATGATTAATGAAGATTAAGGATAAACTATAATTTTACTATAATTTTTATAATTGGTCAAGGTAAATGGTCCTTGAATGGGCTGTAATCAGGCCAAAGTGCCTAGGGCAGCGTGATGTATATATAAGGCCCTGGTGGTGGTTGTGAGGAGTCTACTGGAATCACCATTGCTGGTGCTGATTTCTCACTGGACATTGAATTCAGTCCGGTTCACAGCTGATGACAGGCTGAACCAAGCCTGTCATGATTTTAGTAGCACCTACTGAGATGACCAGTAGGTATGAGCTGATATATGAGAAATTATATGATTACTAACTCCTACAGAATTTACATGTGCCTACAGAACCCAAAACCGCTCCTAAAGCTTCTGAGCCTCTCCTCTATGAACTGCATAGGCACTGCTATGACTTCTGCCCAATGGCTGATATAAGCTTTGAAGAGGATAATAGAACCTCTGTACAGCATGTCTTCTCCTGACATGTCATCATTATCAATACTTGTATTACCCATGAGATAACAATTCTAGCATAGGAAGCTCTATGTCAAACAGTCCCTGCCTTTCATGCTGTCAGCACTGATTGCTGCAGCGCCGTTCTCCTCCTCCTACCTGGTGCATCCTTGCTTACTTAAGGAACCCCGGGCAGATACAGAAGAAAAGTGCTGGAGCAATCAGAGCTGCCGGTAAGTGTACAGTGTCTAACTGTATCAGTACTGATCACTGCAGTTCTGTTCTCCTCTATTTGCGTAGCACATCCCTGATTAAGTTAGTAAGCGCTTGGCAAATAAAGGAGGACAGTGCTGCAGTGATCAGCACTCACAATAAAAGCTCATTCACACGACCATATCCGTTTTTGTGGACCACAAAACATAGATACCGACTGTGTGCGTTCTGCATTTTGTGGATCGGAGTGTCCTTCCCTATGATAGAAATGCCTATTCTTGTCCGCAAAAACACACAAGAATAGGACATGTTCTATCTTCTTTTCGGGGCCGCGGAGCGAAGTGTGGATGCGGATAGCAAACGGTGTGCTCTCTGGATCTTTTGCATTCCCTTTGGGTCCTACGTGTAGTGTGTCCATCGGTGCCAGCTCTGATAATTACAACTCTGTTGTCCTTTATTCGCCCAGCACCTCTATGGTTAGTTAGTGAGTAGGGATGAGCGAATCGAAGTTGATTTGCATAAAACTTAATTTTAATACTGTACGGAGCGGACAGTTTTAGAATGCCAATGAGCCGAAATTATTACTTCGCAAAGTCTAACGGGCTCCCGGTCTGTACAGTATTAAAACAAAGTTTTATGTGAATCGACTTCGGATGAAGCATCCGAAGTCGATTCGCTCATCCCTATTAGTGAGCACCAGGCAGATAGAAGAGAACTGCACTGTAGAGACCAGTGCTGACAGTATATGTGTACATCTCTGTCGGTGGCAGTGCTATTCACTGTAACTCAGTTTCCTTTTATTTGCTGAGTGCTTCCTAACTAACCAGAGAAGCGCTGAGGAAACAGAGGAGAGCAGCGCTGCATCAATCAGTGTTGACACAGATGTAGAGTATACTTACTGTCAGCGCTGATTGCTGCACGGCTGTTTCCTCTATCTGCCCGGCACTCGCTAGCTTCTCACATAGCTGTCTTCAGCATTTAGTAGTAGAACGCTGAATAAGGATTCTCCTTAACAGTGCTCAGGTAGAGGACACTTTACTTTTCTAATAGAAATGCAATATTTTCCTAATAAAGTGCATTACAAATACTTCACATGAGTGTCTCTACACATTAAAAAAGTAAAACGAGTTACACTTCAAACAAGGCAAACACGCTAACATTTCTCGTTAACATTTTAGGCAGTTTCTTATTAGTCACCGCAAGAGACAAAAATGATATGTCTACAACTTGTAGACATTTCTGTGAACAAGACAGAAAGAGAATAAGATGGTGGCTTTTGCGTGAGATGACATTCCATCAGATCCCACTAAAGTCATAATAAGGAGTTTATTTGCCTGCAATGTTTGCTTCATTGCTCGATGCCAATAATTTTTTAGCTGTGAACGTCCTTGCAATGGTTGCTGTACAGAGAACGCCAAGAAACTATTTTCACGTGGCTTGTGGGAATTGGGATTCAAACCACAAATATCTTCCAGCCCAATATTCAACAAGATTCCAGGCTCATGAAAAAAGCACTTTTGACATCAATTTTATGCCCTAATTCAACTTTTATTTTATATACATATTTTTTGAAAGAGTATTTCAGTATATAAAAATATTTTAACTTTGTGTTTCCAGCCAAAACTAATAGGATTATTTTGTGAATGAAAACTGAGCAACATAATGACTGCATTCGTTTCACACTCCTCAGAAATACAGCAGTGAAGCTCTATGACATTTAGAATTTAACTTAGAAAAATGAAGACCACTTACCTAGCATGCACACACATCTGACATTCTGGTCAGGGTTGTCAAATGGGATTTCTCCACACCTCTGAAAGAAGAAAAGAGTATTTGTGTCATAAAGTTCTCCCTATAGCATCTGCTGGTGAAGATTCAAATGTATTACTATTCTTCTTCATGTATGGCACTTGGCTTTATTGGAGATATGGAAATATAGGGGGCCATTTATTAAGACTGGCGTTTTAGATGCCGGTATTAATAAACCTTTGTGCTGGCAGTGGCTGTGCCGAAGTTATGTAGAGGCCAGCTCCCTTGCTGGCATAGATTTAGACCATTTTCAACACCTAAAATGATACAAAATGGTAAATCAGACGGGCCTCACGGCCCGCTCCTCTTCCCTGCCCGCGCCACAACCCTTATTTTTAGACATGGCGTGAGCAGGGAAATTAAGCTTTGCACCTCGATCTGCGCTACATATATGCCAAAAAGTACATATATCTGATAATAAATGACCCCCATAATTCCTATTGTAAGCAAATAAATCAGTTCTTCACATAAACTTTGTTGCTCTGTTCCTTTTAGTCATTCCTAGTGATGAGTGAATTTCTTGAAATTCGATTCAGGTTGAATTTGGCTGAATTAGTTGGCCAATTCGATTCAGGTCCGAATAAATTCTACCAGAATTGCAAGTGCTCCAATTGGCCTTAGAAGTTGTGGTTGAAACTCTGAGGTCTTGTAGGATTGTATACAACTCAATTCAAGCTCCATACGCCAAGATACCATTAGTATGTTATAGTGATTGCGACATGTATGGCTATGGGTAAACTCTTGGCTGCTGGTTGTAACAAACAGCCTCTTTAAAAACAAAATGAACTGTAGGATTTTTATATTTTCTTTAAAAAAAATTCCCCAAAATGTTTAATTTTTTGGCAGCAAATGCCTGCTGGTATGTATATACACACTAGCTGGGATCTTGGGGTCCTTCTTCTGGACTTGATTTTGTTGAATTTCCAGAAAGATTTTTGGAAAAGTCAGGTGGAATTTATACATCTGTTTAAATCAACAAAATTGAAAGTATTGGTCACCAACCTCCCGTGGTTCTACAGAACCATATTTAAACCACCATAGAAACATAGGTCTAAGACGATGTGATCATAATTCAAAATTCTACCGTATTAATGTACTGTCAAATTGGCCCAACCTATACTTTAATATGACTAAAACTGAAACATTAAGCATAGGTTTACAAAAGGTTTTATTGGGTTATAACGGTTATTATAGTATATAATATAGTCAAATTTGATTTTCAACATTACATGAAAGTAGTAGTAATAGTAAGTAAAGTAATAATCCCAGTAGGGGCTGTAATGGTAGCCATATTACTAATTACCAGCTTGCCCCAATTTATGGTGGTTTTCTGGATATTTTTTTAAGTTACCCTATGTATTCTATTTCCTGTTCTGGGTCTTTATCTTCCTGCTTTTTTTTGCCTTTTAGCACAGCAGACAGTCTTGCTCTACTCTCTCAATCAAACCATTCACTGCGGCCAGAGAGGGACTCCCTGTAGTGACTCAGCTAGAGAATCGCACATTATACTAATCAATATAATGCTCTTCTGAGAGCATCTTTATCTTAAGGTCCTTTTACACGGGCCGATTATCGGCCGAAAAATCGTTCCTAGGAACGCTAGTGCCGATAATCGGCCCGTGTAAAAGTGGCCCTAATCAGCCGACGAACGAGCAAAACGCTCGTTCGTCGGCTGATTGGATCTTTTGTAGAAACCAAAAGATCCAATCTGTCGGGCGCACATCGCCCTGTGTAAACAGGCGATGTGCGCCTGACAGTATGGAGCTTCCCGGCCGCACGAGCGATACAGCGATCACTCGTGCGGCCGGGCGCTCGATTCGTCGGGCCGTGTAAAGGCTCCCTGCCCGAGCGCCGATATCGCTGATCGGCGCTCGGGCAGGGAGAAGAATCGGCCCGTCTAAAAGGGCCTTAAGCCTAGCAAGAAAACAATAGAGCTGTCACGACAGGGGAACAGGGATAGTAAATAAATCCAATATCAAGGGTCACGATCACAGCACTGCTTAGTAAGACTAATCACAGACAACCTGTGGCCAGCAGGCTGCCTGCTTAAATAGGCCCAGAAGATGGGTCATGTGACGTGGCCAGCGTCACGTGACCCAACTCACAAACTTAAAACACATAAGCACTGACTAATGGGCGTCGGAGCTCAGCTCCCCTGCTGCTTGTTGTCCAGGGGATGGAGGAAGCTGGCCGTGCTTATGAAGTACGCATCGCTAGGTCCTCCAGTACCCTGGTTTCTAGGGGAAACGACCTGTTTAGAGCTAGACACGGGAGACTGGAGGCGCAGTAAGGATGAGGCGCATCGCCGGCTCGCCGTGACAAGAGCTTTCATGCTGTCATCCCAATTTGACACCTACTGTTATAACGAGGATTATCTTTCATATAACATCTTCCTCTCACAACCGCAGTAAACTGACAATGGATTACATATCTATATATAAGGTATTATCATTTGTGCTGACTGCTACAGAGGGACAATGTCTTGTATTTAATTTTCAATGGTATAGTACTGCTAAATTACTTCCTATTAAGTACTTTATCACAGGTAGAAATAACCATTAATGGAATGAACCAACATTTATGTTGCAAGGAACACCATTTCCTCATCAAAACAATGTAATATTTTACTCTCATTATGAATTCTAAACAGATCTACAATTTCATAATCAAATCATTTTTATTGCTTTGCAAAATATCTTATTGACAGTAATATGACCCGTTTAAGAAACGAAAATATATTCTGTGAAAAGTTAATTTACATGATGTGAAAAAAGATATAAAGCATGTAATGCTGCATGAGTGTGACGAATCTAAAAAAAAAAGAAAAAATGCTAATTCTCTAGGGAAATGTTCTCTTTCATTCTTTCATTTTTAATTGTGTCTCGTACAATAGCTTTGGAGCAGTGACAACTTGTCTGTATTTAATTATTATCATTATCACTCACTTTAGGACAAAGCATAGAAATATATGCAGCCAATAAAGAATTCAAGTTATAAATTCCAAACCACTGAAAAAATAGACGTAAAGATTTAATGTACATGAATTTGATTTGTACCTGTTAGGCCTCAATTGCATGTGGGGAAGCCATGTGCATTGCGCCTGGAGAGAGGCATCTTCTATGGGGCACATTTACAAATTTTTAGATGAGGTCTAGACATGCACCAAATTTATCATAGTGACATATGCCGAATGATAAATTTGGTGCATGGCTGGACACTTTTGTCTCAACTTTTAGTATGCTGACTATTTGCTCTTTCATTGTATCCAAGATACTGTAAATTATAGCTATAATGTATGGTTCCTGTCCTACAGAGCATGCGTGCTCTATTCCCCTACCTGGGATTTTCTTAAAACGGAGATCCCTTAGACCATATATATTGTCATGAGGAAAGTCCCTATGGTCCACACGCAGCTCTTCCACGCTGCGAGCTGTACTGGCTTTACACTTACAGGATGTTACATAGTAGAGGAAGAATGGAAGTGTATTTAGGAGTATGCTCCATTGGTAGAACGAACGCTGTTTCATCATGGGGTCCATCCACATCTGTTATGCTTTGTATCGTTTGAGCACCTTTCTCCCCTGATGAACTAACATCCTATTGGGAAACGTACCGGGACTGCAACAACAAAGTGATCACCTGTCAGGGCAACTCAGGAGCAGCACAAGGTTTGGCCACTGATAAGTGAGGTTGGCTTTTTCAGAGTGGTTACTCTGCTTTTAGCAGGGGTAACTGTTCGGGGCATTGTAGGGGCAGCATCCCTTAGTCCCTGACTCACGCTTTTCATTTCTGTATAACGTTTATCTCATCAAGCTCTAAAGGCGCCTTCACATGGCCCTATGTAGCAAGCGATTGTTGGGAAGGAAATGTAATTTTAAAGAAAATCACAAAATACTGAAGTGAATATGGGATCATCAGAAGTCCCTCACCAGATAAGATCTGGAAGAGGGGAGGCATGTTGGCTAGACAGCCAAGGTAGACACTAATTATGGGCCTTGATCCTGGATTGCAAGGCAGGGGTATTTACTTCAGTGTAACTTTCCCTTATAGCATGAGGATGGTAGTCACAGCTACTGTAGTTCACATCTGAACATTACTTTTATGTTCACGTGTGGATGGTTACACAGGGGTTATGAACTGTTCACTGCGGCTCATTTATGCTGAAGTATAAGCAATTGCACCACTAATATTGTTATTATTTGATACTATTATTTCTCTTATTTCTCCTTTTTTTGCTGTATGCCTTGATGTTACAGTTTTGTGTAAAACAACCTAATAAAAATTTATTGAACACAAAAAATCCCAAAATATCTTTAAAAATGGTCCAAATTATTTAAGATTTGAAAAAAATTGCATGATACATTCCCTTTAAGTTTTATTATGATCTAATTGAGTGGTATGCTTATTCTACAACAGACTTTTACTAAACCACGTCCCTTATACTAAACTACGTCCCTTTTCCATTAAAGTCACAACAAAAATATGCCAATCTGCAACACACTTTGGTGCAACTTACAGTATGACAACGTCTAGGTGTACTCACGTTGGTAAATTTGGTCCTCTGTTTGCTACTATATGGTGCTCCCTGGAGAAAACATTCTAGGGAGAAATACTTGTGTAATAGGGCATCCAACAGAGCATGCTATAATTTTTCTGTATAAAAAAAATTAGACTTGAATTGAGAGTGCTCAGATTGCCTTGAAAAGTCGTGTATGACACGCTGAGGCCTCTTAGGACTGTATACAACCTCTTCCCAGCTCTTTAACGCCAAGACAGCATATTAGACATATTTAGCTAGGAGTAAATGCATGGCTGACGGTAAAAAACAACTTTTTAAATAACTTTTTTATTTTTAATAACTGATTTTATTTTTTAAATTAAAATATGATCCACAAATTGTCCCTTTTTGGCTAATGTCTTCTGACCTTAATACTGTCCATCAAACCGTCAGATCATGCAAGAGTCAGGTTGGGCTGGAGAAAAAAAACTATGTATTCTAGGAAGCTGTATGCAGATTTGAAATTTACATTAGAAGGTACAGTACACAATTGCAACACAATGGTTTCTTTATGGGAATATGTGGATGTGATATCGCTATAAAAATATAGTTTCTCCATTCCACATCATTGCATTCTTTCAGGTTGGTAAGGCTACATGCAAGTATCTAAATAACTCATTGGAATTGGACACCTTTTACAGTTCTATAGATATTATACTGGCTTAACACACAGAGCATTGCAGACAATTAGCAAGTGACAATGACACTGCTTGCTAGCCATCAGTGGGTATTCTGCTAATATTAGGCTATGTTCACATTTCCATCGGAGGATCTGTTAGAGGCCTCTGTTGCAGAATCCATCAAAAAATCTGCTGCGCAATTTTGTCTGGTAAAACCCTGGTCTCCCTGATGGAAACCCAACACTCTTCAAAGGGGGTCTGACTGACGCCATTCGCTTCCGTCATTTTACAAATATATTTCATTAGAATGTTAATAAATAACGTCAATGTTCGCAAAGCCCTACATTGTCATATAAAGATCATACATTATGATTGTATGAAGAATATTATGTAGTTCCTGTCCATTCTCTGTTGTAACTGGATTTTAGTGCTGAGATGTGTAGTACACAACCTCTGTTTATGAGCCCATTAGTTCTCAGTTATGACTCTTGAGAGCGTCTGATAAGGAACTCAGCAAGACTGACATTCATGACTGTATTATCTTGTGGATGATTATCACAATAAATATGTCACCAGCCTATATTTTATATGAATAGTAATAAGGCTAGTTTGTTAATGTCGACACAACACACAGAACTGCAATGCATCTTTATATAAGTAATCTGTTGGATTTCATCCAGCTTGTGGTCAAATCGATATTTAGATTGAACAGAAGACTGTTTATGTAAGACTTTCAGCATTTTAAATGAGCGATGCTTCTGAATCCATAACTATTAATTATATGCAATTTCATCCTAGAGCAGTTTCAAAGGGCGATTTAATCCATGGCCCCATGAAGAAACCACACATAAAACTGAAATGATTTCAAGCGTTGGATGCAACAGAACAAAGCTTCTTACGGTGTATATTTCATGGCCATGAAATACCAAATAAAATAGAATTTACCACAGAATTACCCCCTGCCATAAACACTTTTATCCATTAAACGAAAACAGTCATGGAAATATCTCTATGTTATGTCTCAAATACAAACTAGCAAAACTAGTGCAAAACTAACTGTGATTTTTAGGAAATATGTTTAGACACAAAAGAATCTCTTGGTAGATCCAGTCTTTAACCCCTTTCAGACCTCATGCCCACTGGTGCTTAAAGGGGTTGCCGAGTTCAGAGCTGAACCTGGACAATACCCCTAAATCACCCAGGCAGCCTCCCTGATATGAACATCAGAACATTTCATGCTCTGATGCTCTCCTTTGCCCTGCGCTGAATCGCGCAGGGCAAAGGCTTGTTATGGAGATCCGGTGGCTCTTCATAGGGTAAGCTAGGCGGAGGCTTCCACCTAGCAGTGAGCCTGATCATGTCACCAGCATTGGTGGGTGGGCTTTAGCGCTGCCCTAGCTTGTAAAACGGCTAGGGCAGTGCTAAAGCCCACCCATCAGTGCCATTGATGTCACCGGCAACGCTGCTAGGTGGAAGCCTTCGCCTAGCAGTGTGAAAATATAAACAAACAAACCCTTGCCCTGCGCAAGTTACAGTGGCTGAAGGGGTGAAAATGGGGGTTCTCCATGCTCCCACTGCGCACCATTGTTTACAACCCAAACTTCTAGGTTGTGGGCGTAGATGAGCATCAGTCACAACACTTCCCATAGTGCTGTGTGTTGTAAGAATGTAAACACCTACTACACCCTTCTCTGGGACATAAATTCAGCCTATTACACATTCATATCATCCCCTATCATCAGCCTATTACACATTCATATGATCCGCTATCATCCCCTTGCTGTCTCCTCTTAAAGGGGTTGTCTCACCAAGCAACTGTATCTTGAATTGTTTTGTAATTGCAGGTAATAAAAAAATTAGGGGACATACACTTTATTATTCAATATAATGTATCTGTTTGTTTCTTATTCATTTGTCCTGCTCACTGAGAAGGCCGCACATGCTCAGTTTCATCCTTCAACTGTCTCTTGAGCTGTGATAGGGAGAGCATCGACACACCCCCTAAGCTGCAGCAGAAAATACACTCCACTTGAGCTGTCAGCTTGATATAAATCTAGCAGAGCAATGAAAGGGGAGATCTCTGGATCCATGTGAGGTACAGGGCTGGTTCTCATTAGAAAGATATTGTCATGTACTATATGATGTCTGATTTTCATTTTTTACATTAATCATGGGATAATCCCTTTAATGTTTCCTCCCACACAGCATCGATATGACAAGCAGTGGACTTCTCCTACCCTGCTTGCGGACTGAGAGCATTGACCAGCCCATTCCAAGATTTGTAACGGTAAATCCAATAGTAAGTGTGAAAGTCAATAGGGGGAAAGACTCTCAATGTAATATCCGTTGCTTCTATATAAGCAACGGATATTACATTGAGAGTCTTTCCCCCTATTGACTTTCACACTTACTATTGGATTTACCGTTACAAATCCAATTAAAACTATTCCAAACTCTCTTGGGGAAAAACAAATGGATTTACCGAACTCCACCCGTATCACATTGGGGAAGGACATCAGGAACTAACTAATCCCCAGCTGAACTTCACCTGAGTTGAACTAGCACGTGGGACGCCACGGCTAGCTCCAAAAGACAGACATCACAAGAAGGAAAGAGATAAGCGCGCGCAGCGCTCCGGCGTCCTCGTGCTAACAGCTGCAGCACTGAGGCTGAAGCGCTATACAACGACCCCACCGATACAACCAACGTCAAAGAAGGGGGTAACGTACTATCTTTCTGCAAAGAAAGACACATTCAAAAACTAATTATCCTCATTTAAAGCAAACAAAAACGGCATATAGCTACATAGTCTCTGTAGCAACTTGAAACAATATATGCACAATCTATAGCTATTTGAAGCGATATATGTGCATTTTTGATATATATATACACTCATTTATCTGTTTAATTTTTCATACTTTTTTAATTTTTTTAATTTGGATATAATTCCATTATTTTGAATATTTATCTTGCATTATTGATGTCTTATGATTTTCTATTGTACTCTAACCTACCATATGGGGGATTTTACTACTGACTTTTAACATAAGCATTACTTAATAAGAATAATAAATAGAACTTTTTTTATTTACAATCTGATGATTATTGTATACTTACTATCTGGACCTGAAAATACACTGCATATCGCATTATCCATCTATCCTATATCATAAAAATACAGCCAGATAAGGGTGTGCTCATCCTAAACTTCTATTGAGCTCTTTTATTCATTCTTTAGGCTGAGGGTAAGCCTGGATTGAAGCACCCCTGAATTTCATTGGTTACTAGGTGGTGAGCCACTCATTTTTATATATCATCTTTTAAACAAAATGTCTAAAATTCAATTGGGCAGATTTGACGAATTTTACAAAAAAATTAGCTTTGTGACGAAGCGCATTTCTTTGTAAGTAGTGGGTGCAATAACAGCCTCAGATGCCGTGTTCCTCGCTGATTGTGGCATCTGAGATCCATATTAAATCATTTTACTGTTGGCAAATTAAAAAAAAAATTAAATCACACTTACCTCATCCATTTGAGGCCGCCGTGGCCATCTTGCTTGAAGACCCAGTTCAAAATCTCAGGCGGTGAGTTGTGATGTCATCACATCAGCTGGCGTGGTAATGTCATACGTTACCATGCACAAGATTTTGCGCAGGATCTTCAAGCAAGATGGCTGTGACGGCCTCTTCATGTTCAAATAGGGTAAGTATGATTTTTTTTACTTTTACAGCCATTTCAGAGAAAATTGATTTGCGGCGAATCTAATTTTTCCTGAAATTTGGATCGAAGTCCACTTTGTGAACTTTGATTCGATCAACACTACTAATTCTTTTTGTACGACATTTCATTTTAGTTCGAAACTTTAGCGGTAATCAGCTGTCTTCATTCAATCTGATGTTACTGTCAACTTACCATGCACAAGATTTGCGCAGGATCTTCAAGCAAGATGGCTGTGACGGCCTCTTCATGTTCAAATGATTGCGGGAATTTTTCCTGAACTTGGATCGAAGTCCACTGTGTGAACTTTGAATGTTCGATCAACACTACTATAGTTACTACAACTGGAAACCGACTTTGATAAAACAGGACTCTTATATTCTTATTAGGCTTTTTTCTGGTGTCGAAGGCTTAGCATCAGGAAACATTAAGCAGCAGTGGGCCTTGGAAAGCCTTCAGAATGGTACCTGGCTGCCAGATGTATCATAGATGGCTTGGGCTGCGCAGTTAGTTTATCTGCAGCAATCCCGAGCGCCATAATTTAGACTCCTTATTTCCTTCCCCTATCTGTACCATGCTTGGGAAGAGTGTAAAAGGAATAGTGCATGATAGGGTTATACCATAACTTGTCTACTAGTTCATTCAAAGATGGAAAAAAATATCAATGCAGAAATAGTTATGCTGGTACAGTTATGTCTTGTTGACAAAGTAAGACAAATGGAGCAGTTATTGTCATAAATACTGCTAAAGGGAAATTACTTCTTTACCTGATACATAGTGTCCAGTATAGGATGCAAAATATAGCATGATACTTGCCAGCAGGTTTCATCACAATGTATGTAATGGATTTGTTGTAGTTTTACAATAGGGTCATAACCTAACGCAAAATGGGGAACTAAGGAAATTAGATATGCAATGTTTATTTTAGTTAACTTGCTGATATATTTGTATATATAGGATGTAAGGGCACAGGGTTTGAATCTATATTTCAACTACAACTAGCAATAAATTTTAAGGAAATCAATAGCAGTCAGCATTAATTACTGATATTTAGGCATCCTGGCTATATCTTTTACTGGTGTGCCATAAAGTATTATTAGACAGAAGTTCCCCTTTTCTATATATACTCCTGAACATTGAAATTGCAGCACCAAGAAGGACAGACCATAAGGTTTTGCAAATCAAGGAAGGTAGCAGGTGTCGCTAAGATCTGCAAATTATCAAATTTTCAAGCACCTAGCTCCAATCTGTGGCATATGGGTGGGACATAAAAGCCAGACTGAAAGCAAAGTTTTTTAGCCATATGAAATCTCAAAAATTGAATCAGGTTGTATGGGATAATTGTGAGATGCCTCCTGGCTCCTGTTCATCAACATGCCATTTATCACCACTCGTTGCACACTGAGAGGGAGAGAATCCTTGAACTGAGTGACTTTGGTTTATGACTTCGCAGATCATTATGGGCTTAGGCCGAGATATCAGCATTGTTCAATGTTGCATGTCCCTGTGGTTGAGAGAACAATAACGAACAGGAATAACAAAAAGAGGCACACAGCTCTGAAACTCTGCATAGACAGATGGTCTTATTAGAAGAATGGCGCCTAGTGAATCATTTCTGTACCGCAAAAGACATTGAATGTGACATCCCAAACCTAGGGTGGCAAACAGTGTCTACACAAACCATCAGAAGGCGTTGGCATGACATTGGGCTATGAGTCAGACATCCAGCTACAGGTGTTCTGCTCTCTCACAGGCTATCATGGTGCACAGCAAGACTGCAATGGAGGCTGGAATGTAGGTCTACCCTCTTCAGAGATGAGTTCTGATTTTGTACATTAACAGCTCAACATTACATTAATTTAGTCATGGAACCAGTGTTACGCCCATTTCTCCAGTGTCTCAGGAGCCGTTTTTCAACAGGACAATGCTAGGTCACATGTTTCTTGTGCTACTGTGAGCAGTCTGCATGGCTTAAATGTGCTACCATGGCCTGCAGCGTCTTTGTACTTGTCTCCCATCGAGCATATCTGGGATGTCATTGGTCAGCAATTGCAAAGAGAGTGTGGCAGGACATTCCAACCATTACTAACCTCATTAAAAAAAAAGTCATGGCTAGAGGGTGTCATAAAATATACCATATATATCTATATACTAAAGGTGTGTCACATTTTAAGAGCATAATGTTGGTGTGTATGCCAGCCATAAATTAAAGTAAGAAAGGCAAAGGTTTACATCATGCAAGTTGGCCACATTTCACATTTTTTGCCATGCTATGAATTGATGCATCCTACAACAAGAGTGTATGAGAATATATATTTATTTATTTTATGTACTGCTATATTCCACAGCACTTTACAGACATTATCATCACACTGTTCCCAATGGGGGTCACAATCTAAGTCCCCTATCAGTATATCTTTGGAGTGTGGGAAGAAACTGAAGTACTCAGAGGAAACCCATGCAAAGACAGGGAGAACATACAAACTCCATGCAGATGTTGTCCTTAGTTGGATTCAAACCCAGGACCCCAGCCCTGCAAAGCACCACTGCTAACCACTGAGCCACCGTACTGCCCAACCAAGACTGGCATTTCCTATGTGTGCAGTAGTGAGATTCACCTAACTTATTAATATCTCTGGCCCTCCATGCATCAGGAACTCTACTCTGCTAAGGGCTGGCGTAAACCTGAGTTCTAACTTGTACCAGTTTCTGGAGTAAATTATAACAAATCCAGGGGCCGCTTAGGCTCTGCCTCCTCATGATAAGCCACATCCACTCATCATTAATCTAAGCCCAAAAAGTTGCAAATTATGGTGCAAACAACTTTTTAATGCCACTTTGTGATAAAAGGTTTAATAAAAATCTCCCCCTTTGTTTCAACCAAACAGTTGGGACTGCTATATTACTTGCTAATGTTTAGCTCTCATTTCCCAGTCTAATGTTCCTTTAACTAATTTTTATAATGGGTGAAGCTTATTTGGAGGTGGAGGGCTGTTTGCATTGCAGCCCAAGAGCTTCGTGTTACCCTATAAATGGATGCTATATGTTGTACAACTAGACAGAGTTACACAATTGACTATATTTTACTGTAGGCACTTACAGAATGAGAACATATTTGGTACACAAAAGAAAGGTCATGTACAAGAGAATGCACAGGTGACTTACAAGCAAATGTCTATGGTTAGGTAACAGGTGTTTTCTTAGAAGCATGTGTTCTGTTCACTGAAATATTGGGCTCCTTCTTAGAGATTAAATCAGAAAATATGTATGTGTAAACATTGGATATATTTTAGTTACAACATTATTATATGTCTAAAATAAAAACCATGTCCTCTTAAGTAACCTTAGTGTTTTTGATGAATACAAGGAGTCAGCATACAGTATGTACAGTTTAGCATGTGGATATCTTATCTTACAAGACCACTATTCTTCGAGTGGTGCAGGGAAAAGAATCCTTGGTTGGCAATAGGAAGAAATGAAGGTTTTTTGATCCAGACGAATGGACCTCCCGCACTCCATTAAAGTGTAAAAATAGTTATTGTCACATCCTTAAAAACATAGTAGGTTCCAGAAAAAAAACATTTCCGCATTTTGAACAAGAAAATAGCTGTTCTAATAGCTATGACTAAAAACAACAATTTTCATGTTCAAAATGCGTTTTCATCTTTTGCTGCTACTGACTATGTTTTTAAGGATGTGACAGTAAATATATTTACACTTTAATAAATAAAACACATGTTCTTGGTTGCCTGATGAGTTCATGAAAACTCTGTTCACATCTGCATTGTGGCTTTCCTTTATGACATAAGCAACAACGCTGTGCCAGATCCTTCACATCATGGACGCTGACAGCGCCTTATGACACTATTAACTATCACTATCACTGGTCAGATGGCTGTTTACACACACAAATCTTTTGTTATACACACCAACTATTGGTCTAATTGGACAGAAATTGATCAGATAATACAGGCTTTTACTTTATACTACTATTTACTGTCTAGTAAGAAAGAAATTAATAATCTATAAAAGTAAAGCTAAAGCCTATTGACACCTTTAGGGGCAATTTTTGTTTATTGCATTCTAGTCATTTTGGGCTAAACATAAGTTTTTTTCAATTGGTCTTTATTAAAACAGTTCTCCCGGTACAGCTTTCAACGTCTGTGTATTTACAGACTGGAAGGCTCTTCACAGTAAACCCCTTACCTCTGAACTCATGACAGCTCATAAACACGCATTTAATCTCAATTCTTATCAAGCTGATGTGAGCTATAAACAGTTGTGGTCTTTACCACCAGGCAAACTATGCAACATTCTAAGGATGCAGATACAGTTGTGCACTGTCATGGAACCGCTGCTAGTCATGGCTGCATATCAGTGCATGACATCACAATGTCAGGAGAGATGTTGTGTTTGTCACGCTGTTGACGCAGAGTTCAGAGGCCTGGGATTGGAGGCAGGAATGGAGTGGAGCAGCGCGTAGAAGTTCTGAGGTCTTGGCTCAGCCTCACTGCTTGCTCTGCCTATGGAGTCTGTAGACAGTGCAAAGGTATGATAATAGTCTTCTGTAGTGACGTGATCCTGAGGCACTGCATTACTCACTATGCCGCTACCCAGTGGTCTAGCCCCACTGATTCTTGCCTGCCTCCCAACAGCAGGGTCGGCTGCCCGAGTTCTGTATCCCTCAATGAAGAACGCAGCCTACCACTGGCTTCTAGGCCCTTTTTCCCTGATTGGTGATTTTCCCGGATTTGCACAAACTCTTCCTGCCCTGGTGTCGGCTAGCCACTGACCATGAGGTTTGTCTAATCCCTCTGTGCTTTGCTACAGTGTCTCTGGCCCCTGTGGGTCAGCAGCCAACCATACTAGAACTTTTTCAGAGCAAGTGGCCTGGTGTTTCACCTGCAGCAAAGGCCAGATCCCTGTATAAAGGTTAAATGATGAAAACCAGGGGACTGCCAGGATAATTCCTTCAGGACTAGCTCAAAGTCAAACCAATTGGTTGGCATGGTGGATTCACATCCACTGTCCTTTTAAGGTGAACAGTGTTCCCTCTACAGTGTGTGCACTGGAAAGCAAAGGGTTAAATAACATATTAATCAGGGTTAGCAAGCCAACAACAGCTTTACCTTCTGCAGAGTTTGTAATTTTTAACTCTTTCAATCCCACAGAACACAGCTTAGAGGGTCCATTGACGGTGAGGCTTTAAGTCTGCTGTTCGAACCCTCTATCTAAATACCCTGTTCAAGGATAGCTAGCTTGTTGGTGCCTCCCTTGGCACCCAGCATCCTTGGCAGATGCCCCATCAGTCTCTCTATAGCTAATGGTATTTTTACCCAGTTTTAGAAAGTTGTGTGAATGTGGGTGACCTACAATGCACAGCGTAAAACCCTTTTAAATTAGCTTTTGCTCACAATAACCTGGTTACTAGACAAAAATAATCTTTCTTTTAATTCTTAACTGAAATGTCCATTATAGTGCATATAACTATTTCATTTAGGTTAGATAAATGCATATAACTCTACTTTGAAAATGACTATAAACGGAAAACACATCCCCTACCTCTGTGTCATAAGACGATAACATAAACCTTACATACACCCGTGACAATGAGGTCGCTTTGGCTTTCACTCAGCATTAAAGAGGATTTTCATTATTAACCTCTGACTAAGATGCTGTAATCGCCTCTGGACAGGTCT
This sequence comes from Rhinella marina, assembly GCA_900303285.1. Classification (NCBI taxonomy): domain Eukaryota; kingdom Metazoa; phylum Chordata; class Amphibia; order Anura; family Bufonidae; genus Rhinella; species Rhinella marina. The sequence goes on along the minus strand of ONZH01018274.1, from coordinate 238,426 downwards.
TAACTTTAAAGGTGGATTGCTGTGTGCTTTGTACTTTGACTGAAATTTACTTAACATACAGTAAACATCTATCTATTATGACAGTACAAACTAGAATTGAAAAATATAATAAAGCATTTTCTGTAATGTAGATGTAGACAAGGGCCAAGGTGGGGATCAGAAGAAGTTATAAAGTGTATCTTTTGTCACCTTGTTAAATGATAATTATGTTAGAACTGTCTTAGTACAACATTCATGAGATGTTTCAGCATGTGTTCTATTCTGCAGATAATGGAAATAGGGTGCATGGAGGCATCTGGTGGCACATGGATTAATGTAATATTTTAAGAAACATTGAATTTTACCAGGGGTCAATAAAATACAATGGCCAACATACATACAATTCACACAACACAGATCGTACATTTGCATGAAGCATGAAGTACACATTTCAACTTTTCAGAAGCATTTCATCTCAGAATTGCACTCCCACTTATCACCCAAAATGGTGTTGATTCAGGCAGGAAACAATATTGTTTTGAATGAACACTGTTTGGGGTTGTGTGACTGCAGAAGAGGGTCCACTTCTGAGGATTACTTAGGTGGTGAATGGGCTACAGACACAATTTTGTCTTGTTTTAAAGTTGACAAGCTTTTAAACAAGATCAAAATTGTGGTGCTAGCCCTGATACAGCCAAAGTTACAGCCTTTAAAAATGGGACCCAGTGAAAGCCACATATACCTGTAGCTTTCACTTCCAACACAAATTCTAAAGGCTTTAGCTCACCTAGCAGCGCAGTCTTGGTCTTGTTTAAAAGTTTACATTGTCAGCTTTCAAACAACCGTAACAGGCACATCTGTATGTGCTACCCAGTCTGGGGGTAGCCCTCTCCCCATCAGTTGTGATCTCAGGCAGTGTGGAGAAGGATAAAAGTGGCTAGTGGGGGACATGTAGAGAGGCTGCACAGAGTTGAGAAAAAAGATCCTCTCTTCTTGTTTAATTGTAAATGTCCCTAGGGGGGGACAACATGGACTTCTGTGCATGTTATCTATCCCCTTCTCCTTCATCAATCAGACAGCATACTCTGATTATCACATATGGGTGTATTTTTTTTTGTAGAAAATCAAGTGTCAACATGAGTGCTTGTTCATCTAATCACCACTCTATGCTTAATTAGGCAGTTTGTGCCTTGCTCGGATGGTACCAGGTTGTATACCAATCTGGTAAAGTTTACAATATGTGCAGTTCATCTTAACCTGTATACCAGGGCCCCTCTAGGTTTTGCAGGGGTGAATTCTGTCTATACAGAAGTATAGGAGGGCAAAGGGGTATAAAACAGCCCGAGGTGCACCATGAAGCAGCATTTGGATTCAGACATCTGCTGGTTTCGCTACTGTCGTTGAACATCAGATACAACTCTTAGGTGTGGCACACCAAGATAAAGCTCCCAAGATTCGACTTATCTAAAGATTGGAGCTAAGTGACTTCATTACTTCTGTATGCTTGTTTAATTATTCTAATCAATATTTAATAATCATGTGAGCAAATTATTTACTTTTTTTCCTTTATCTGCATATTATTCTAATAAATAGTCACTTTTGTTTTCACTTCATTTTGTGTTGCATTTCCTCTTGAACTCACTGTGAAACAAGTACAGTATGCAGACCGCTTCTCTAGCAATACCCATTACATGCTGCAGTAATAGTGACTATCACTAAAGAGGAATATTCAATATATTTCTGGCAGATGGGAAAGATTTCCATCAAAAAATACATTTTCTCTCACTGTTGCCAGAAATGATCCTTTTCAATTAGTTTTACCAAATGAACCATTATGACAAACCAAAGCAAACTGGGCTCCTGCATAGGGCTGTATGGTTCAGGTGCAATGCTAAAATAGGTGTATGATATTTTTTTTTTATCTCCCCTCCCCCCAAACATATAATAAATGTTATGTCTTACATTGAATGTCCCCCAAATCGGTTGCTATAAAAACTACAAATCGTTCCACAAAATTCAAAGTCCCATATAGCTAAAGTGAACAAAAAATAATAAAGCTATGACTGTTGAGGGGGAGAGGGAGGGGGAGGGAGAAGTGTTACTGGTCCATAAGACTAAAATGAGTTACATCACTAAGGGGTTAAAATGCACTTCAGTCACCTTCTCAGAGTTGTGCGCCAGTTACATTCAGTGCAGACATAAATTCAAAATCTACCGTAAAAAGTGACATTTTGGAAGGGTTTTTCCAATTTTCATGTGACAAATTTTGGCTCCCCCCTTTCCGCCAGACCTGAGGAGGGAAACATATTTACTTCATTACCGCCACTTGATCACCGTCCTTTGGTCAACCACTGCATTTGCAGTGCTTTGGTAGCCAATTCCAGCATGGATAGGGGTCATTTGTGCCTTAGCTGATTGGCTGCAGTAGTGATGTATTCCCCAATTAGCAGGTGACCCAGCATGCTTCCCTCCACAGGTCTGGTTGGATGGGGGGGACCAAAATTTGTTAAAAAGTTGGAGAACCCCCTTAAGGTTTAGAGTGTATATAGCTTTGGAGTATCTAAAACACAGAAATGTGGTTTTCAGATACCCTAATGCAGAGAATTCAATTAAATTGCTTTATACCGTTAAGTGAAATGTTGGCATTGGAAGGATAATTATAAAGAGGGGAAGATTTTTTTATGCTGGATTACATGACATGTAAGAAAATATTAGGAACCAAGTTGGTGTAATTGTTTTCACCCTTTTCACCTGGAGCAAAATACTATAATAATAGCAAGTTATTTCACAAGAAAATAAACAAACCATCGAAAGAAAACAGCAGGAACGATGAAAGGTAAATATCCGTGTGACAGAAATAACCCATGCTGCCTTTCAACTGGAAAAGTCAAAAGCTATATATAGAAGCAAATGTATACCTGTGATGAATTGCAACACATCCCATATGTCAAAAACACAAGAAAACACCTGTATAGGTTATATACAGAGCAAAAAGTAAGGAAGAGTTCAGTAAGATGAAGGGCCAAAACAGAGACTCATGGTGGCTGTTCTGTTACCAAGTGTGCCTCTTACATTTGTATTACTCTTTATATGAAAGCAGACATTTGGCCATCCTCTTTATATTATAGAATTATAATAGTATATTATGCAATATATCTACTTGGGGACCGCCACATGTCAGGTTTCCAGATGAAGTTTTGGAAGCCAAACCAGGAGTGAATGCAAAATTGAGAAGTTTTATCTATCTCCTCTTTTTAAAGGCTAAAACCATCTGAAAATAAAGGGGGTCATTTCCAAACAGATATACACCACTTCTGTGGCGTATATCAGGCACAGATTCTGTCGCATGCCATGGTGCGGCAAAATCTGCAACTTCTTATCCCCCCTCACGCCAGGTCTAAAAAAGGGGGTGTGGAATTGGGCGGGCTGACAGGCCCCCTGATTCATCATTTTCTACGCCTGGTTTGGGTGTAGAAAATGGTCTAAATGTAAGACAGCAGGGAAGCTGTCTTACATTTAGACGCGGCGGTGGATCCGTAAAAGTTATGTTTATAACTATATTGTACCATTGTATATACAGGATACATATGGAAAGCCGTTATCTTTTATTAAACCTAGCCATCAGTATGCCCTATACATTGCAGTAACTTATATTCCACCACACATTTTGCACTAAGGGATGTCTACAATTAAAACCCCTTAAAGGGAACCTGTCATCTCCGAAACACCCCCTGAACTAGAGTAAGCGGTGTATAGTGTAAGTGATGCTGAATCTGAATATGTGCTGTGCTCCCACAAACCAGCAGTAAAATGCATTGAGAGGACTCTTCTTTGAGTCCTCTCCATTATGAAAGTGAGCACTGGAGTCCACTGAGTGCATTTTACTGCAGGTTTGTGGGAGCACAGAGTCAGAATGGAAGTGAGTATGAAGATAAAAATTACATAACCGGACTCAATGTCACTTACACTATACACCGCTTACTGTAGTTTGGAGGGTGTTTCAGAGCTGACAGATTCCCTTTAAGGTTTATAGCATTCCTGTAAACATAGCAGGTTTAAGTTTCAGAACTTGCCATGCAACGATAGCTGTACACATTGTATCATCCATTCCTAACTAAATATACAAGATTTCAATCAATAAATTTCCTGTAAAACATTAAGACAAGTTAGAATTTTGCTTTTGTTCTCTTTAATAGGTAAATGACAGTAATTGGGCTTGTGAAGTTTATACTGTGGCCAATAATTGCTTTCTTATGCTGGGCGAATCATGAAATAATGTTATAGGAGCCAAAAAGCATGTCTGAAGTCAATAGAGATCTTCTATGATAGTTATTTCTTAACTTCATATATACATGGACACAAATGTGAGAAAATGAATTGGAATTTTTGTTCATGACTTGGACTGCATTCTTTGAATAGATAATATATGAACAGTTACTGTATACACCGACCATAATCATTTTCACAGAGGACCAAATAATAGGGTACTGTATATATCGGTTAATGGAGAATTTCAAATAGGCTGCTGGTAGTTGCTAAAATAATCACAATAAATTCCTATAGTATAACCATTGCTACAAATAGTTCGCTTTTCCTGTTGTGAAATACTTCGATAAATACGGTCTCTACATACAGAGTGAACATTTAACAGAGTTTCAAAGGAATTTATGGGGTCATTTATTAAACTGGTGTAAAGTAGAACTGGCTTAGTTGTCCATAGCAACCAATCCGAATTCACCTTTCATTTTCCAAAGGAGCTGTCAAAAATGTGGACTCTGATTGGTTGGAATCTGGTGGAATCTGATTGGTTGCTATGGGCAACTACGCCAGTTCTACTTTACACCAGTTTGATATATGACCCCATTCTTTTTTTTCAATTTTTTTAAAGATGGGATGTAATGAGTCATTCTGTATCTTTATACATAAAACAATTGGTAAAAATGGGACAAAAAAGTTTTTTTTCTCTTTGTAAAAAATTTACCTATTAATTCCAAATATGCAACTTGTATACAACATGCAGCATAATACAATCCCTGAAGACAAGAGTTCTTATTTTAGCTTCAAGACACTTTCTCTCCATTGCTTCACATAAAGTGTCTGCAGTGTCAAAGAAACTGTACACAGAATTATTTCGGGTAGATGTAACAGCAGATAGGTATAGATTGAAGAAGCACTTGACAATGTCACATCTCGACTTAGACATGATGTCAAATGGTTTTGTGCAGCTGGCACTAGACAAAATGTGTGCATGCATTATACTAAACATTTGATTAATTTTTCATTACTAGTTCATTAGTACTACTTGCTGTATCCTCTGCTCTTTTGTCACTCATTACGCTAGTTTCCTGTTTCTTGTTGAATTAAATTCAAAACCTTCCCATCTACAAAGCCCTTCACAATGCTGCACAATTATACATCTCTGCTCTCTCTCACCTGTTTTCCAACAAACTCTGCTCTGAGCTCAGCCAGTGACCTACAATTCTCATCCACTCAGACTATTAGACTTGCTCCTAACATTCTTAGTTTTAAGCATGTCTTGAAAACTAATTTCTGCAAGGAGGACTGTGTCATATAACCATAGTCCATGGGCTGAACATTATCTGACTTGGTTACAAATATCTTCACTTCATCCTTTCTTTAAATGGGTTGTCTGCTTTTTACTATTGATGACCTATCCTGAGGATAGGTCATCAATATCAGATCACCAGGGGTCTGACTCCTGGCGCCCCTCGATCAGCTTAAAGAGAAAGGCAGTGCTCGTACAAGTGCTGTCTTCTCTGCTCTGTTTACCTGCTTGCCACATCAATTGCAGTGGTGAGCAGTGAAATTACAAGTATGGCATCCCCAATCACTTCTATTCGACGGCTTTGTCTGTTCAATTAAATACTACAGAGTCATCCCATTAAAGTGAATGGGGACACCATACTTGTAATTACAGGTAAACAGAGCAGAGAAGGCAGGGCTTATACGAAAATGTTTATGATGGTGTCATAAATATTTCAGTTAAGGAAAATTTTCCAACTATTTTAAATGCCACAAAAAGTATCTACATTTTTGAGCTGACATAAAGGGCATATAAAAATATCCATGTTAATACACCATACTATAATAAAATGCCTCCATCTGCAACAGCATTTTATACTTTCCGAAAATGATGCAGCATGTCTAAAAGGCCGATGCTACAACATCTATAAAGAGCACATCGTTTAATGTATTTGTACACATCAAACTAGGCTATGAAAGTACGGTATATTTTTATACTAAAAGTATCCATTTATATTATTGAATAAATATAGACAATTTAGACAAAACTTGCAAAATGCATCCAACATTTAGTAGTCCATTAACTGTTAGCAGATTTTACTACGTCTTTAGACAGACTCCCCAGAAAAAAACGGCATATCACGGCTTACTGCTCCTGCCCCAGCAATCATTTGATAATTGGGTGCTGGGTAGCTTCTGAGTCTTAGCAAAGTTGATTTCACAACAGTGACAAGACAACACATTAAACTTGAGGTTACACCAGAGTCAGTTTGTATCATAGTTAGTACCAGCGTTCACCTGTCCTGCTGCTCCACTGTGGGACTCAGGGAGGCGACTAATGTCACAGCCTCCCTGTTGAAACACTACTCATGGGGTTTACTGAGTAATGATGCTCCCAACTGGATAATCACTGACTTCTCCCACCACTCCACTCACTCGACTTGGGCAAAGGGCAACTAACCCATCACTTTCCATTGTTCACTCAAGTCTCAGGGCTACGACTTCCTTAGCCCACACTAAAACAGCAATGGCTTCCAAACTCTGACAGTCTATGTACCAGGTCACCGGTTTGTCTGTCTGGCAGCTACACTGAAGACTTCCTGTGCAGCATCACTCCATAACCAGGGGCGTAGCTATAGGGGGTGCAGAGGTAGCAGTTGCTACTGGGTCCAGGAGTCTGAGGGGGCCCAAAGACCCATGTGCCACAATAGAAGACATCAGTATTATAGAAAGACATGCTGGTCCACCTCTGGCTGGAGGGAAGGGGTTAGGGCAAAAATTTGGCATGGGGGGGTGCCGATTCAAGGTAAGGGGGGCCCAAGCTGAACTCTTGCACCAGGGCCCATGAGTGTTTAGCTATGCCCTTGTCCATAGCTGTATGGTGCAGAGGTAGGAGTTCTCTGCCCCTGGTACTTAAAGGGGTATTCCCATCCCACAAATGTAGTTTGTATAATTAGATAAAGCCATGCCAGTATTATTACTAATAGAATGTATTTATATAAAATGTACCGTTTAGAAGATTTTCCTATTTGTATATCCTTGTCCCACACACATTAGTCAGGCCGTTGCCCCTGGTTACCGCCACCGTGGCCATGTAGCAGTGGTGGCCAGCTTGCTCTTGTTCACAGCCGCTCTGAGGTAACTGCTGTATTGTGAATGCACATTGCATGAGCATGCGGAGACGCATCTTAGGGTTGTAGCATTTATATCATTACAGATCAATTCATCTCTATGGAGCAGGATCCGTTTATAAAGTCTGCGTTTTGGACAGATCCTGACCATTGCATTTGGGACTGGTAGCGTCCAAAACGCAGATGTGAAAGTACCCTAAGATGTGTCTCCGCATACTCATGCAATGTGCATTCACAATACAGCAGTTTCCTCTGAGCGGGTTTGAACAGGAGCAAGCCGACCACCACTACTACATGGCCACAGAGGCCGTAACTAGGGGCAACGGCCTGACTGATGCGTGTGGGACAATGGATATACAAATAGGCAAATCTTCTAAACGGTGCATTTTATATACAATAAACACATTCTATTAGTAATAATATTGGTATGGCTATATCTAACTATACAAACTACATGAGATGAGAATACCCCTTTGTGAGATGAGAATACCCCTTTAAGGGAGCCAAAATGCCCCCAACTACATACTATAAGATAATAGTGTTAGAAATGGCACGTGACAGGTTGGAGGCCTATAACAGATTTAGCACTGGCATCCAGAAGATTCAGCTTACGCACTGAACACAATAGAGAAAATCACAAAAGGACCAGCCAAGGTAATTCAACGATACTGTGAAAAGTAAAAAGTCATAATGTGAATCCAAAGCAAAAAAATTATATTGAAATTGATCAAAAATATCGTAAAAAAGCAAAGAGAATGGCCGGCCAACAGTTGTCTGTGTATAGCCAGCCTAAGTTACAGTATAGGCTTGTACAGATATAGCGCCAAATTGCTTTTCTGCATGTTCTGGTGACTTCTTGTTTCAATTTAAAGACCGTCTGTCAGCAGCATGAATCCTATTAAACTGGGCAACATCTGGATTCTTTGTGCTGTTCCTGAGTAATTTCACTTTTATTCCTCATGGTTGAGAAGCAGAAGCACATCTACTGCACATGAGCCGATAGTATAATCCATGCCACAGGTACAAATTTACAGGGAAAAGTGCCCGCCCATTTTTGCACTTAATTTACATAATAGTACATAATTGATGCAGAATTTTACTCGCTAGGGTCAACCAAGCCAGACATTATGCCTTGTTTAATAGGGTTGATCATGCTGACAAATCCAACTAGTCATAATGCTGTACAATTTACTGTTAAAGCCTATGTTTTTCTCTGGTGAAAATTGTTACTGTTTTCCTATTAAAATAAAAACTGGCAAATGGAATCGTCTAACTTGCTCTTTAGCTCTACAGTCATTTGTCTATACAATTTTCTAATATATTACATAGATTGTATTTGAAGTATTTTTATGAAACATATTGATTTGGATGGGTACTCCCTGGCTACTCAAATACATGAAGGCCCTTGAAAATGTTCTCAGCATGTTTTGCATTGGACATGGTGTATAAAATGGAACATTATATAACCCTAACTGTTCAAGTTTCTCTTATCTTAAGTACGAAAAAAATGTATATTAAATCTCACGAGGCATTATGCTCAGCAATATTGTTGGTTATAATAGCGGTTCTTCAGTATATAATGAATAAGATTTATTTAGTAGACTGATGCAGATCTAAAGAATGCGACATTCTGACTTTCAAGACACATAAGGCATATCTATTCTAAGAAATGGTAATGCCTGGAATCAGCCACTGATTCCATCTACAAAGATGAGGACAATGTACAGCACATTAACACCTACTGCAAGCTTTTCTCCAGCTAAAATTTCATAATGCTAATGATATATAGAAGGCAACTAATCAACAAAGAAACCAACAAATAGTGGAATACTGAATTTCATAAGTGAACCAATGGGTCACGGTATAGTGAATAGTGGCTGCAGTCCACAAGCCACTACATTTGCTCAACACATCACCAGAACGCTATTTAAAACATAGAATCATTGTCCCCTGACATGTTTCACCAATACTTGGTTTCTTCATGGGTACTGCAGCTCGTGGCAGTGAAAATCCATTGATACATCTATAAATAAATTATTGTGATATCATAGAAGGCTTGCCGAGATGTCAGACCTAGCAGAGCCCTGAATGAGTACAACCCCCCTCCTAAGAAGATGAAAAACAGTTTACCTACCCAATAAGGAGTCAGCAAGAGACCAATCTAAAAAAACAATGCTATGACTGCATGTAGCTATGGATCCTCTACTAAGCGTAGAACCAAACTATCATGCATGTCAAAAGGTTTAAACTATGTGATCACTAAACAGATTGCAGAGTGCAGCGATACAGACTTAAGGCCCCTTTAGATGGGCCAATGATCAGGGCAATTATCAGAGAGGAGCGTTTCTAGGAATGCTTCTTCCCAATAATTGACCTTTATAAAGGTGTCACTGATGAATAAGCGAACGTTGCTAAGTCTTTTATTTCATATTTTTCAAGGTCTGTGCTTTAGTTCTTGGTAGTCTAATGGCCACTAAAGATAAACTAATTTCCTGAAATTTGGGGTCAGATTAGATTTGGTTTGAATATATTTGGTCCAAATTGAAAGTGACCCAATTGCCCTGAAAAGTAGTTTATGACACTCTGAGGTTTCGTAGGACTGTATCCAACCTCTTCCGAATTGTTAAACACCAAGACCCCATTAGTAATGTCAAAGTGACATGTATGGCTATGGATAAACACATGGTAATGGGTGGCAACAAACAGTCTGTTTAAACCCTTCCTGACATCCACCGTACATGTATGGTGGATGACAGGTCTTTAAAGATGGTGCTCGCTCCTGAGCGCAGAGTACGCCATAGCCGCCGATCAGTAATAATGCAGATCACAGACATTTAACTCTTCAGATGCAGTGGTCAATTGTTGAGGCTTTTCGCCGAGAACACTGTGCTCCTGGGGCCTGAATGGTCCCCGACACTGAATTGGGGAAGCCGTCCGTTTGATGTGGTAGCCTATGTTGCCTAAGGAGCCCTGCCTATAAGAAGGTATTGAATTTCCCACAGGCCATAATCATAATTCATTGCAGTCTATGAGACAAGTAATATAACAATCACATGTTCAAGTCCTCTAAGGGGACTTAAAATAAGAGCAAAAAGAAAAAAGAAAAAAGTTTTTCAAAAATATAAAAAAAATACAAATTCAAATATAAAAAAGATACGGGGATCATAATATGGCGCTGTAAAGAAAAGAATTTTTACAAAGTTATTATATTTTCTTTTTCAGCATTAAGGACAAGAAAAACTATATAAATGTGATATTGTTGCACTTTCCCAGAGAATGAAGAAAACAGGTCAGTTTTACTGCATAGGGAACACCATAAAAACAAAACGCATAAAATTATGAGACAATTGTGTTTTTTTCCAATTCCACCCCATTTGGAATTTTTTTCCCAGCTTTTCATAACATCATATGCAATATAAAATGGTGCAATTAGAAAGTACAACCTTTCCGGCAAAAAATAAGTCCTCATATGGATTATGTGAATGGACGGCAGGCGGTGCAAAACAAAAGCACAATGTACTGTAAGGTAGGATGTAAGTATTGATTTGCCCTATCTCTTGTACACGCTGGGGTGTCAGCCATGTTCAGTAACATGGCCGACTCGGGTTCCCCCTGCCCCCAGGTCAGTGATGATTATTTACTTTTCATTATTCTGTATCTGATTTGTCTGTGTTATCTTATATTTAATCACACTTAGTAAATATATTTATTCACTTAGCCTGTGTAAGTTTATTCATTCTCAAATCTTTTGAATTCACATTTTAAAACACACAAAAAAAGTAAAATTGCCACATCAGAGATTTGTGTGGGACAAATCACAAAGTTTTGGATTTGCTGAAGTTAGAATTTTTTGGGAAATTTGTAGCAAATATAAAATCGATTTGCCTGTCTCTAATAGCCACATAGTTGTGTATAAATTATTAAATAAATTTTTATACACAGTATTCTGACTATGCCAAGTGTGGGGTGTGCATTATATATTTTTTTATCACATTTGTGGATTACTGCCAAACATTGCATGACCTCTGTTTCAACATGAGCCCTTGTTGATGTAGATACTCATGGTATATATGAGTTTTCCACACATTGATCTATTATTTTTACACTGTTTTCAAGTTTCTAGTTGAATGTGAGTTTTAGGTACAAATATAAGATTTAAAGGGAATGTGTCATCATAAAAACATATTTTTAAAGACGCTTTAGTGATGATTTTTAATTTTCCATGTTATTATATTTTTAAAGAATACTAAAATCCTGTATATTTTGCACTGGCCACTCAGTCTCATAATAGGTGCTATTTCTTGGTTTGTTCAGATCACTTTTCTGCAATCATCTCCTTATCATTACAGGCAGGGGTATGGCCCATGGTGGCTGCAGCAAAACATATTGCTTAATACTGTTAACGCCTCAGGCAAAATGGCAGCCCCTATAATCATGTTCAGGAAACAGAATTAAAACAACTACAATCAGAAAGTAAAAACAGATTATAAAAAAGGATGTGTCACTTTCTGGCTTTAACTGGCAGAAAAAGATTATGGGCAAAACATTCCCTTTAAGATTCTTTTTCTAAATTTCTGTTTGTCACAAAGTTTCTTGAAAGTGGACAACAGCACCACAACTTTTAATCATCAGGTTGTCTGCTTTCAGAATATATACAGCATTTGTGGGTATACTTACTTTTCAAGTTTTGTAATCCCTACTTTGTATAAATTGCACCCTAATCTCTCGGAGATGGATCAGAGATGATGCCAATCATCATGGCAGTTTAACCCTTTAGATGCCACAGTCAACCGTGACGGCAGCATCTGAGCAGTTAGACAGAGGGAGGGAACTCCCTCTGTCCTCCAAACAGCGCCTCATGAACAGCTTTCATGGCAGCCAGGGGCTGCCCCCAGGCCTGCCATGTCCAAGACTCTGTTACACCTTGCTGCAGGCAGAATGTAAGTGCTTGAAAACCAGTGTACATAGTAATACAATGTATAGTACAAGGAATCAACTGATTGCAATCTCAAGTCCCCTAAGAGGAACTAAAATACATGTGAAGAACAGTTTTTAAAAATATTAAATAAAAAATAGTATTAAATTATTGTGAACAGTTAAGCATGTTGAAGATGAAATGATCTCCAAAAGGCATAAAGTTGGAAATGGTGGTTAACAGGAACAATTGAGGTCAAGAGAAACTGTGGAAGACCAAGAAAAATTTCATACACAGCTTCTCGTAGGAAAACAAAACAGAACCCCATATTGCAAAAGACCTTCAGGAAGATTTAGCAGACTCTGGAGTTGTGGTACATGGTTCTAGTGTTCAGTGACACCAGCACAAATATGGCTTTCATAAGGGAGTCTTCAGAAGAAATCCCCTCCTCCATCCTCCCCACAAAATTCAGCGTTTGCAAAAGAACATTTAAACAAGGCTGATGCATTTTGGAAACAAGTCATGTGGACTGATGAGGTTAAAATATAAGTCTTTGTAATCCCTACATTGTATAAATTGCACCCTAATCTCTCAGAGATGGATCGGAGCTGATGCCAATCATCATGGCAGTTTAACCCTTTAGATGCCACCGTAGACCATGACTGCAGCATCTGAGCAGTTAGACAGAGGGAGGGAACTCCCTCTGTCCTACAAACAGCACCTCATGAACAGTTTTCATGGCAGCCAGGAGCTGCCCCCAGGCCTGCCATGTCCAAGACGCTGTTACACCCTGCTGCAGGCAGAATGTAAGTGCTTGAAAAACAGTGTACATAGTAATACAATGTATAGTACAAAGAATCAACTGATTGCAATCTCAAGTCCCCTAAGAGGAACTAAAATAGATGTGAAGAACAGTTTTTAAAAATATTAAATAAAAAATAATATTAAATTACTGTGAACAGTTAAGCAAGTTGAAGATGAAATGATCTCCAAAAGGCATAAAGTTGGAAATGGTGGTTAACAAGAACAATTGAGGTCAAGAGAAACTGTGGAAGACCAAGAAAAATTTCATACACAGCTTCAATGAGAAAAGGTATGTTTGGAGAAAATAAGGGCACAGAATTTCATGAAAAGAACACCTCTCCAACCATTAAGCATGGGGGTGGATCAATCATGCTTTGAGGTTGTGTTGCAGCTAATGGCACAGGGAACAGGTAAAGAATGGATTCAATTACATTCCAGCAAATTCTGGAAGCAAACATAACATCAACTGTAAAAAAGTTGAAGTTGAAAAAAGGAGAACTTCTACAAATGTATAATGATCCTAAACAAACCTCAAAATCCACAATAGACTACCTCAAAAGGAGCAAACTGAAGGTTTTATCATGGCCTTCACAGTCCCCTGATCTGAACATTGAAAATCTGTGGATAAACCTCAAAAGGGCAGTGCATGCAAGACGGCCCAGAAATCTCACAGAACTGGAAGACTTTTGCAAGGCAGAATGGATGAAAATCCCTTAACAAGAATTGAGAAGCTCTTGGCTGAAAAAAGGTGTTTACAAGCTGTGATACAATTATGGCATTAAATAAGAAAACTCATCTCATTTTTTTAAACGTTGACACGGAAAACATCAAGAACATCAAATAATCTTTAAAAATATGTATTTAACAGTTTTCCATTTATTGGAATCAACAACAAAATAGGTCATATTGAGGTTTGAATATATACTCCTTACTTTTTTCTTCTGGTTTGTCGCCCTTTTATATAACAATTTGCCACCTATATATAGTTTTTATAATTATAACCAGATACTGACACCTATTCTTCTTTAAAATAGTACATTGTTGTATTCTGTTTGAGTATTGGGCTGCCATCTTGCCTGAGCTATAGCTGTGCTATCAGTATTTAGAGAAATGCTTTACAGCAGCCACATGGTCTGAAGATACAATGGACAAGAGATGAGTCATTGATGTCTATTGGAGAGTGTTCTAGTTATGGTCTATGACCTATGCAGAGGTCACTGTACAGGGAGGAAGAGTAGATAAGCTGTGACCATCACCTATTATGAATGATGGATCCTGTGTCACTTATGTAGAGGTGTTACCTATCATTGAAATCCGGCTTGTGATGATAATGAGAAGAGAGGTGTACAGACCAGGAAGCTCTGGCCTGTTATTAACCCTTTCACTCCCGGAGGTTTTTTCGGTTATGCATTTTCGTTTTGCGCTCCCTGCCTTCAAACAGCCATAACGCTTTTATTTTTCTGTTCACATAGCTGTATGAGGGCTTGTTTTTTGCGGGACAAGTTGTACTTTCCAACGCCACCATTTAATATTGCATATGGTGTAGTGGGAAGCCGGAAAAAAAATCCAAATCAGGTGAAATTGCAAAAAAACGCTATTCCGCTACAGTTCTACGGGTTTCTTATTTACAGCGTTCGATGTGCATTAAAACTGACCCGTTACTTTCATTCTACTGGTCAGTACGAATCCGGCAATACCTAATACGTATAGTTTTTCCTGCGTTTTGATAGTGATTAAATATTTAGAAAGTTGCCATTTTTTTTTCTCCTTGTCATATCTTGACCCCTATAACTTTTTGGTATTTATGTGTACAGAGCTGTATGGGGGCTCATTTTTTGCGGGGCGATCTGAAGTTTTTATTGATACCATTCTGGGGTGTGTATGACTTTTTGATCACTTTTTATTTAATTTTTTTTAGAAAAAAAAAGCGACAAAAAACGTCAAATCGCCATGTGGACGCTTTTTTCCGCCACACAATTCGCCGTATTGGAATTTTTTTTTTATATTTTAAAAGTATGGGCGTTTTCGGTCATGGTGATACCAATGATGTCTATATTTATTGTTATTTAGGTATTTATTTTTTAATTATACGGAAAGGGGGGTGATTTGAACTTTTATATCTTTTTTATTTTTTATATATTTTTTAACATTTTTTTAAAATTTTTTTTTTACTATTTGAAAGGTCAAATATGAGCTGATATATTGTGGCTTTTTTTTTTTCTTTATGAGCAATCAGGGATTTTCTAGACTCAGATAAATCCAAGAATTGCTCATCTCTTATCCTGGCCTGCCATCTAGTGGCCAGAATAAGAATTGCACTTTGAAAACTGTAATCCTCACCAGCGAGTTTTCATATGGTGTACAGACACCCCGATTGGCCACACGGGGTGTCTGTACACCACCCGGAAGCGAACGCTTCCGGGTTCAGACACAACTACCCAGCAAGACGCCGCCGATCAAGTAAGTAGCGGCAAGTCTCTGCTGTTAGAAACAGCAGACACTTGCCGGCCATGATGCCCGCCGCACTTGCGAGCGGGCGCCATGTGCCCGCATTGCCCCAGCGCCGTACATGTACGGCGCTGGGAGTGTAAGGGTTAAAGGGGTTCTATGGGAATTTAGAAAATGAAAATACTTAAATATTACTTTATTGTAAATATATTCCCATATATACCTTTCATTATTTATAATGGCTTGTTTTGTTTAGAGAGCAATCATTAGGAGAAACAAAATGGCCACCATCCTATTAGTACACATAAAACCTGTTCTAATCACAGGAGGACATATTACTTCCGAGCACAGAGGTAAAAAGCTGCCTCATCCTTCTCTCTGCTCTGCTTGTCAGGCATTATGATCCTGAATACAGATTATAAGAACTTTAACTGAATCTCTGTGGGAATGGAGTTCATGAGGAGACATTAAGTACAGAGAGGATGGACAGGACAGACTGTGGTAATGGAGACTGCATACAAGTGCTGCTGCTCATTCTCCACACACCCACCTCTTCTCTGTACTTCATGCCTCCTCATGAACTCCATTTCTGCAGAGATTTAGCCAAAGATCATATTAAACTGTGTTCAGGATCATAGAAGAAGATGAGGCAGCTCTTTGGCTCACTGCTCTAAAGTAACTTGTCCTCCTGTGTGATTAGGACAGGTTTTCTGTGTACTTATAGGATGGCGGCCGTTTTATTTCTCCTAATGATTGCTCCCTAGACAAAATGAGTCATTATACAGGAGGACATGTTACTTCCGAGTGCAGAGGTAAAAAGCTGCCTCATCCTTCTCTCTGCTCTACTTGTCAGGCATTATGATCCTGAATACAGATTATAAGAACTTTAACTAAATCTCTGTGGGAATTGAGTTCATGAGGAGACATTAAGTACAGAGAGGATGGACAGGACAGACTGTGGTAATGGAGACTGCATACAAGTGCTGCTGCTCATTCTCCACATACCCACCTCTTCTCTGTACTTCATGCCTCCTCATGAACTCCATTTCTGCAGAGATTTAGCCAAAGATCATATTAAACTGTGTTCAGGATCATAGAAGAAGATGAGGCAGCTCTTTGGCTCATTGCTCTAAAGTAACTTGTCCTCCTGCGTGATTAGGACAGGTTTTCTGTGTACTTATAGGATGGTGGCCGTTTTATTTCTCCTAATGATTGCTCCCTAGACAAAATGAGTCATTAAAACTAATGAAAGGTATTTAGGAATATATTTATAATGAAGTAATATTTAAGTATTCTCATTTTCCTAATTCTCGGAGAATCCCTTTAAGCTTAGTGAAAAGTTTGTATGTAAATACTATAAATCCAATGTTATTTTCATTGATGTTAAGCAGAATCCGAAAAGGCCGGACATCTATATATTGCATAATCTCTTAATAATATAAAAATGAATTTCTGTCTGTCTGTCTGTCTGTTCTCTATGCGCGACCAAACTACTGGACCGATTTTCACCAAATTCGGCACACAGGTACATCAGGTGTCTGGGAAGGTTTTAGACCAGGTCTCATCTCTCGAGGACATACCGTTCCTGAGATATTCCCAAAATATGATCTCCATTAGCCAACATTACAACTGGGAACTTTGGTTTTAAACTCCAACTGCCATTCTCTGCAAAGCCACTCAGGGAGGGCAGGTTTCCATAACAACCAGGTAATTATCAGCAGCTGAGGATCTCATCCATTTCTATTTACTGACACTGTTAAAGGTATTCCGGTTACCATAAATATAACTTATGTTTTTTTCTATTACTACAGTTCAGTAGTAATAAAAGATGTTTTCCTCCACTGCTGCCTATTGCGTGGGCTCATAAATAAGCATGGTATTGACCTTTAATTCAGGCCACCCTAAAAGAAGTACTTAAAACCCCCGCCCCAGGTCTCACTAAGCCACACCCCCAACTCTGTCAGGCCACACCCCCTTTCACTCCGCAGCCAACAGAGATTGAAAAAATAAAGGTAAAAATCAACTTCTGTCAGCTGCAGGGATGGGTGGGAGGTTGACTTTCTTTCTGCAACAACACACACAAACATTAAATAAAATAGATTAAATCCACCCATGCGAAGCGTCTTGCTAATCCACGCCCCCGACTCTGTCAGGTCACGCCCCCTCCCACTCCGCAGCCAACGGGAATTGAAAAAATGAAGGTAAAAATAAACTTCTGTTTGCTGCAGGGGTGGGAGGGTGAATTTCTCTCTGCAACGACACACAAAAATTTTAGATGAAATAAACTAATTATAGACTACAACCGTTCGAAGCCTTTTGCTAAGCCACGCCCCGTCTCTGTCAGACCACGCCCCCTCTCACTCCGCAGCCATTCTGCAACGACACACAGAAACATTAAATGAAATAGATAAAATGCACCTATGCGAAGCACTTTGCTAAGCCACGCCCCGACTCTGTAAGGCCACGCCCCCTCCCACTCCGCAGCCAACAGGGATTGAAAAAATAAAGGTAAAAATCAACTTCTGTCAGCTGCAGGGATGGGTGGGAGGTTGACTTTCTTTCTGCAACGACACACAGAAACATTAAATGAAATAGATTAAATACACCCATGTGAAGCGTCTTGCTAATCCACGCCCCCGACTCTGTCAGGTTACGCCCCCTCCCACTCCGCAGCCAAAGGGGATTGAAAAAATAAAGGTAAAAATAAACTTCTGTTTGCTGCAGGGGTGGGAGGGTGAATTTCTCTCTGCAACGACACACAGAAACATTAAATGAAATAGATTAAATGCACGTATGCGAAGCGCTTTGCTAAGCCACGCCCCGACTCTGTAAGGCCACGCCCCCTCCCACTCCGCAGCCAACAGGGATTGAAAAAATAAAGGTAAAAATCAACTTCTGTCAGCTGCAGGGATGGGTGGGAGGTTGACTTTCTTTCTGCAACGACACACAGAAACATTAAATGAAATAGATTAAATACACCCATGTGAAGCGTCTTGCTAATCCACACCCCCGACTCTGTCAGGTTACGCCCCCTCCCACTCCGCAGCCAAAGGGGATTGAAAAAATAAAGGTAAAAATAAACTTCTGTTTGCTGCAGGGGTGGGAAGGTAAATTTCTCTCTGCAACGACACACAAAAATTTTAGATAAAATAGACTAATTATAGACTACAACTGTTCTAATCGTCTTGCTAAGTCACGCCCCCAACTCTGTCAGACCACGCCCCCTCTCACTCTGCAGCCATTCTGCAACGACACACAGAAACATTAAATGAAATAGATTAAATCACCTATGCGAAGCGGCTTTGTTAAACCACGCCCCCAACTGTGTCAGGTCACGCCCCCTCCTACTCCGCAGCCAACAGGGATTGAAAAAATGAAGGGAAAAATAAACTTCTGTCAGCTGCAGGGGTGGGAGGGTGAATTTCTCTCTGCAATGACAGACAAAATTTTAGATGAAATAGACTAATTTCAGACTACAACCGTTCGAAGCATCTTGATAATCCACACCCCCAACTCTGCCAGGCCACGCCCCCTCCCACTCCGCAGGCAACAGGGATTGAAAAAAATCAGCTGCAGGGGTGGGAGGGTGAATTTCTCTCTGCAATGACACACAAAAATCGTAGATGAAATTGACTAATTTTAGACTACGACCATTCAGTACTAATAAAAGATGTTTTTTTCCACTGCTAACCATTGCAGGTCCCCATAAATTACCATGTCATCGACCTGTAATTCATGACACTCTGACCCCCGCCCCAGATCTCGGGAAACACGCTCCGACTCTGTCAGGCCACGCCCCCTCCCACTCCGCAGCCAACGGGGATTGAAAAAATGAAGGTAAAAATCAACTTCTGTCAGCTGCAGGGGTGGGATGAAGTTGGATTTCTTTCTGCAACACCATACAGAAACATTAAATGAAATAAATTAAATATACCCGTGCAAAGCAATGTTTTCTTCCACTGTTACCCATGGCGTGTCCTCATAAATTACCATGGCATCGACCTGTAACTCTGGCCACCATCTAAAGAAGGACTTAAAACCCCGCCCCAGGTCTTGCAACGTCACGCCCCCGACTCAGTCAGGCCATGACCCCTCCCACTCCGCAGCCAATGGAGATTGAACAATTGAAGGTAAAAATCAACATCTGTCAGCTGCAGGGATGGGAGGGAGGATGACTTTCTCTCTGCAACGACACACAGAAACATTAAATGAAATAGATTAAATATACCCGCGCAAAGCAATGTTTTCTTCCACTGCTACCCATTGTGTTTCCTCAAATTACCATGGCATTAACCTATAATTCAGGCCACCCTGAAATGAAGGACTTAACCCCCCCGTGTCCCATTAAACCACACCCCCTCCCACTCCGCAGCCAATAGGGATTGAAAAAATGAAGGTAAAAATCAATTTCTGTCAGCTGCATTGACTTTCTCTCTGCAATGACACACAGAAACATTAAATGAAACAGATGAAATATACCCAGGCGAAGCCGGGTCTTTCTGCTAGTACTTATATATATTTATGTGTTCCACATCCATTACATCATGACAGTTTTCAGGTCTAGTTTCCGACATGAGGAACTAAATTAGAAAAAATCTCAGTCACTGCCTCTGTTGTTTGTCTTCTCCGTACATGATACCAATAGGTCCACAAATTGTCCAGACATAAGTCTTAATAAATATACTTTATTAGAATAATACACAAAGAAAACAGTACATAACACAGAGGCAGGAAAACAATAGCATGGAGATAATGGAAAAGGAAACAGGGACGTGGTGCGCGTACCCCGTCCTCCATCAGGTTATTGGCACATCAGAAATGAATAAGCAGAAACAAGCATGTAAGTTGAAGGATGGTAAAATACCATAATCAAAAGAACCATAAAGCAGTTACCCGAAATAATGATGCCGCAGATGGAGGAAGGAGGCCACACACCACGTCACAATCCCAACGCCGTTTCGCCACGCAGGGCTTCTTCCGGGGAGTAGACCAAACAATTACTAACACCGCCTTATATTGAGAGTATACAGGTGTACCTGTCAGGGTTAATCAACTACAAACGAATCGGACCTGATACATACAACCCCCTCTGATTACCAGCCTATCCGAACGCTCGTACTTCAAATCAAGCAGCACCAATAGGGCCAAGACACTTTATATCCTGGACGATGGGTTGCTTTTAGAATTAAATTTGATTCTTTAATTAATTTTGTATTTTTTATCTTTGTGTATATGATATTTTATATTTACTTCATACATTTGGATGGTGTGTGGTTCAGCGGGTGTTATTCATTAATGTGTAATATGGCATTGGATGGTTTGGTTATTTTCTACATTCCCATCAACATTAATTGTGATTTGATTATTGTTTATTCTGGGTACAATTATGCACTTTAATTATATTTTTCACCTTTATAAATTATGTAAATTTGATTTTATAATCTGCAATTCATTTATTCATGGTATTGGGTTTGATGAAATGTTCTTATTTGATGTATATTATACTTGGTTGTATTGTTTTTGGTTTATATTATATTAAATATTATCCTCTTATACTGCACATTCACTTTCATTCTTTGCACGTTTCTGCATGCATTTTTTTTTTTTTTTCCTGGCACTCACTTGCACTTTATTATTTTTTTGCACTGGCACTTTTATCACCTTTTTCATATCACTCTGGTTTTTTAATGATTTAATATATGACTAATTAGCATTATAGCTAATTTTTAATCCCTCTTTAATTTTTCTTTTTAGCCCATTGTCGTTACTTTGTCATAATAGTCATTGATATATGTATAATATCTACATTCTTTATTTTTGATATGTACTCGCGATACTACCCACTGAAACCAGCTGGTTAATTCTGTATCTCCACGTAGCGCCTGTTTTCATGCGCAAGCGCTGACCCCTGTAAGGAAGTTGGTGCGTTCCAGGTGGAACGCAGTCCAATGCGCAGGACCGGACATGCTAGGTGATTAGACCGGTAGTGACGTCGTCGGCGCTGACGTTGATGCGCTCCAGGGTGGAACGCATTAGGAGATACTTTACCGGACGATCGTTTTGTCTTGGCCCTATTGGTGCTGCTTGATTTGAAGTACGAGCGTTCGGATAGGCTGGTAATCAGAGGGGGTTGTATGTATCAGGTCCGATTCGTTTGTAGTTGATTAACCCTGACAGGTACACCTGTATACTCTCAATATAAGGCGGTGTTAGTAATTGTTTGGTCTACTCCCCGGAAGAAGCCCTGCGTGGCGAAACGGCGTTGGGATTGTGACGTGGTGTGTGGCCTCCTTCCTCCATCTGCGGCATCATTATTTCGGGTAACTGCTTTATGGTTCTTTTGATTATGGTATTTTACCATCCTTCAACTTACATGCTTGTTTCTGCTTATTCATTTCTGATGTGCCAATAACCTGATGGAGGACGGGGTACGCGCACCACGTCCCTGTTTCCTTTTCCATTATCTCCATGCTATTGTTTTCCTGCCTCTGTGTTATGTACTGTTTTCTTTGTGTATTATTCTAATAAAGTATATTTATTAAGACTTATGTCTGGACAATTTGTGGACCTATTGGTGTTATAAGTTAGTTTATTGTCCTTTACCTGCGACTGGCTTCTCCAGATCTACGCAGATGATTTTGGTGTATTGGTAGTTGATTTATTATCTGTTTTTTCTCTTTAGTTCCATTTTTTGCAAGGTGGTCCTACTTGCCTTTATGGAGTTTCAAACTCGAGCTGCTATACGGTCGACTCAGGCCGATGATCTATTTGGAGGCAGAGGAGGAATAGCGGGGGATATGGATCATGAACACATGAGGGGAATGAAGTTGAACCTGAAAAAACTCTATCATAAACAGATGCGATATTGGTGGAATAAAATATCTCTTGAGAATTATCTCAAACGGAAATTGATTCCTCGCGGTTTGAGAGTCCAGATCTTCCCTTCATATGGAAGTCAAGACATAGACTTCTTACGTGATTGGGAGGAGATCTGCAATACATGCTCAAAGTCCCTAATGCAACTCATTATTGATCTTAATGTGAAGACACTAATGGAAGTGGAAACCCAGATCAAAACAACTAATGAGAATCTACATGAACTCCTTACTTTGGAGGAGATCAATGATGCTTATTGCCTATGGGAAAAACAGATTAAGGCTACAAAAATGAAGAAATTTCAACGGGATGTGCAAGATTATGGGAATGATCGTGTTTACAAATGGCGCATATCGGCGAATACAGTACGTTCACGTTCCAGTTCGGTCTCATCGAATGTCTCTATTGGAGGGGATTTGGATACTTCCGTCAGACTAATGCGATCCTCCTCAAGGAATCAAAAGAGGAAGCAATTTGTGGATAGTAGACCTGCTGGAAAACGGAAGAACGCGGAACCTTATGACAGGACTCCACTTAAGGTAATAAATCTATCTGATAGAATATTATCTGCTTCCCAATTGGAAGTGTTGAGTCTGGGTCTAAATTTTGTACCAACTGGCTCTTTTGATTCGTTTAGAGCTATAAAGGATCTATACATGTTTGCCAGGAAACTGGCTTTTAAAAAGATTTTTTATAAAGGCACTTCCAATGCACTTTTGAATACAGAGGAGGAACAAACAGCTGTAACTACGCTGATGGAATTATTGGAAGAACAGGATTTGAATACCACGCAGGAGCCAGACACGGGTAAGTTCCCAACAACATTGCTACCAAAATCCTCAAAATTTCCGTCATTATCTTCATTTCCGAATATTTTTGCTTTTGTGCAACTTGTGTCCAGAGAATTTGAACAAATTAATCCCAAGATACGGCGAGATAATCTATCAAGGACACAGAGACGTGCCATTCATGAATTAAAGGAGATGAAAGACATTGTCTTAAAGCAAGCGGACAAAGGTGGTAATGTCGTTATCTGGCCAAAGGATAAATACGAGAGAGAGGCTTACCGTCAATTACGTGATGTGTCCTGCTACAAGAAACTCACCTTCGATCCTAGCCTTATGTTTAGATCTGATCTTGAAAAAATTATCTTGACGGCTAGGGAGGGGGAGTGATCACGAAAAAACAGGCTGATTGTCTGATTCCTATGTATCCACGGATTGCTAGCCTATATTTGCTCCCTAAGATACACAAGGACGCTAATAGTCCCCCTGGTCGCCCTATTGTATCTGGAGTAGGGAATCTTTGTGAGCCAATATGTAAATACATTGATGCAATGTTGAAACCCCTGGTCGAACAGCTACCCTCTTTTCTTAAAGACACCACCGACTTTTTACGCCGCCTGAATGGGCTTCAACTGGAACCAGACATGTGGATCGCATCATGTGATGTGGAATCACTATATACAAGCATCCGACATGAAGATGGCATCAATGCGGTTCGATTCTTTCTGTCGATGTCAGATATGAAAAATGAGGTGAGTGGGTTTGTTCTTCAGTTGTTGGAGTTTGCTTTAACGCATAATTTTTTTCTGTTCGGTGGATCGTTCTTCCTACAGCTCCAGGGTACGGCTATGGGGGCGGCTTGTGCGCCATCCTATGCCAACCTCTTCCTGGGGCTGTGGGAGAGGACGATCTTCCTTTCAGACCAATATGAGGGGATCGGTGGTGTCCAAATGTGGGCCCGCTACATCGATGACATTTTCGTCGTGTGGCAGGGCCCACAGGAGGACTTCCACCGGTTCATTGGACAGCTCAACTGTAACGATCTAAACATTAAACTTACCTATAGGGTCTCTCGCTCGAGATTGGAATTCCTTGATGTAAAGGTTGCAGTTGATGCAACAGGCGTGGTCAGTACAGATCTTTTTCGAAAAGAAACATCTACAAACGCATTACTTCATGCAAGTTCTGGACACCCTCAACATCTGATCCGGAATATTCCGTATAGCCAATTCTTAAGGCTAAGACGTGTCTGCTCCTCTGAGTCCAACTTTGAAATTCAATCACAGGATATGATCCGACAATTTCATCAGCGGGGTTACTCTACCCAACACATTCAAGGAGGGTATCAACGGGCCAAAGAAAAACAGAGGGATCAACTACTAACAAGGAAAGCTCCACTAAAAAAGCAAAATACCCAGCCGGTGCGTTTTATTTCGAGATACAACTCGCAATGGCACGAGATGAGACAAGCTTTGTGCAAACATTGGGACCTATTGCGTTTTGATCCAGTGTTGAAGGACATTCTTCCATCTATGCCTCCTATGACTTACAGACGGGCACAAAATCTTAAAGACATGCTGGTTCAGAGTCACCATATACAGCAGAACCAACCCTATGGTTTTGGTAGTAGAGGCCCAAAATGGGGCTCTTCATCATGCGGCAAGTGCGTCGCCTGTCCTAATATGGACAAAGCCACCCATTTTTTGAATCCTGGGAAAGTGGTTAAACCATTCTTGATTACTCACCACATAAATTGCGGTACGACAGGCGTGATATATCTAGCCCAATGTCCCTGCAATTTGATTTATGTCGGGATGACATCCAGGGAGTTGAGGCGGCGCACGAGGGAACATGTCCTGGGAATAGAAAATGCCAGAGAGGAAAAAGATGTGACATTATTAAAATCTATCCCTAGGCATTTTAAAGAATTCCATAACTGCGACAGTTCTCTGTTCCGTGTACGAGGTATTGATCGAGTGTTGGTGTCTCAACGTGGTGGCGATTGGAAGAAGCTACTCGCCCAGAAGGAGGTAAAATGGATTTATCTTTTAGATTGCGTTATGCCCCGTGGCCTTAATGAAGAAATATCATTTTCACCATTTTTATGATTGACTTTCGGTTCAGGTTGCATCCTTTCTCCCCTGTGTGTCGTGATCCATTGGGAAGGATTTGGGTTTTATTATTTTTTTAATCACCGCTTTTATTATATATATTTTTTTTTTTTATTATTATTTTTTGTTTACATTATTATATTAACAACTCTGTTCATAATATTATCATTATTATTTTTATTCTTTGTTTCAGCATTAATGAGATCAGGTGTACTAGGAGGATGTCAACATTGGATCTAGACCTGGATGATGTGTCAGTGGCATCGAATATTGACATGAGGAGAAGATGTACTCCTCACTTTATATCCTGGACGATGGGTTGCTTTTAGAATTAAATTTGATTCTTTAATTAATTTTGTATTTTTTATCTTTGTGTATATGATATTTTATATTTACTTCATACATTTGGATGGTGTGTGGTTCAGCGGGTGTTATTCATTAATGTGTAATATGGCATTGGATGGTTTGGTTATTTTCTACATTCCCATCAACATTAATTGTGATTTGATTATTGTTTATTCTGGGTACAATTATGCACTTTAATTATATTTTTCACCTTTATAAATTATGTAAATTTGATTTTATAATCTGCAATTTATTTATTCATGGTATTGGGTTTGATGAAATGTTCTTATTTGATGTATATTATACTTGGTTGTATTGTTTTTGGTTTATATTATATTAAATATTATCCTCTTATACTGCACATTCACTTTCATTCTTTGCACGTTTCTGCATGCATTTTTTTTTTTTTTTTTTCTGGCACTCACTTGCACTTTATTATTTTTTTGCACTGGCACTTTTATCACCTTTTTCATATCACTCTGGTTTTTTAATGATTTAATATATGACTAATTAGCATTATAGCTAATTTTTAATCCCTCTTTAATTTTTCTTTTTAGCCCATTGTCGTTACTTTGTCATAATAGTCATTGATATATGTATAATATCTACATTCTTTATTTTTGATATGTACTCGCGATACTACCCACTGAAACCAGCTGGTTAATTCTGTATCTCCACGTAGCGCCTGTTTTCATGCGCAAGCGCTGACCCCTGTAAGGAAGTTGGTGCGTTCCAGGTGGAACGCAGTCCAATGCGCAGACCAGACATGCTAGGTGATTAGACCGGTAGTGACGTCGTCGGCGCTGACGTTGATGCGCTCCAGGGTGGAACGCATTAGGAGATACTTTACCGGACGATCGTTTGTCTTGGCCCTATTGGTGCTGCTTGATTTGAAGTACGAGCGTTCGGATAGGCTGGTAATCAGAGGGGGTTGTATGTATCAGGTCCGATTCGTTTGTAGTTGATTAACCCTGACAGGTTACACCTGTATACTCTCAATATAAGGCGGTGTTAGTAATTGTTTGGTCTACTCCCCGGAAGAAGCCCTGCGTGGCGAAACGGCGTTGGGATTGTGACGTGGTGTGTGGCCTCCTTCCTCCATCTGCGGCATCATTATTTCGGGTAACTGCTTTATGGTTCTTTTGATTATGGTATTTTACCATCCTTCAACTTACATGCTTGTTTCTGCTTATTCATTTCTGATGTGCCAATAACCTGATGGAGGACGGGGTACGCGCACCACGTCCCTGTTTCCTTTTCCATTATCTCCATGCTATTGTTTTCCTGCCTCTGTGTTATGTACTGTTTTCTTTGTGTATTATTCTAATAAAGTATATTTATTAAGACTTATGTCTGGACAATTTGTGGACCTATTGGTGTTATAAGTTAGTTTATTGTCCTTTACCTGCGACTGGCTTCTCCAGATCTACGCAGATGATTTTGGTGTATTCTCCGTACATGAGCAATATTCAGACTCCGTGGATTGTAGATCCTACTTTGTTCAGACCTCAAGCTTATGATACACCTGCAGGATTGTTTTTCTTCAAGTTTTGTGTCTGTCGGACATGGACATGACATGACAGGCCCTTTGTAGTACCTTCTGATGGAGTTCCAACTCCAGGCTTCATTTGGTGAACCTTCATAGTGTACAAATAACCATAATACCAACATTTGGCAATGACATCCACTCTTCAGCAGGACTGCACAGGTTGTACACTGCCTTGAATTCTAAGGACCTTATTTCCCATTCTACTGATCCTATTCTAATTTTGTTTTGGATTCCTTATAATACCAACAAATGAGAGATGTTTCAGACTGATCCTATCATAGAATCTCACTGGGGTCCAGACTAAAGGAATTCTCTTATAGCAAATGTAAAATGACCCATCAATGAATTATATCTTAGCATTACCAGTTGAACACCCAATAAACAGCAGTTGGTGAGCACCATTCTAGCTAAAATTACTGTTTAGAGTTTTATCCTACTTTTCTGCAGGATGTTCCATAGTAACAAAACACAGTCACATTACTATCCTACTGTCACGCTCTGGTGTGGAGGGGATAGCCACACCAAGCGTAAGAGGGAAGGGAAAAGACCAAACAAGGGAAACGGTCACCTCCTGCAGGGAACCCTGAAACTAGGCCCTGACTGACTACCAGTATGAACAGGCCTTAGATTTAGGAGAGTTCATACACAGGAACCTAATAACAAACTCAACCTATAGAACCCTGCAGCTAGTGACAGAGGAAAGAGTCAACCCGTTCCTCCAAGAGGACGGACGAACAGGAGACTCCAGAAGGCAAAACCACAACAGGGAAAAGTAGGATAAACACAATAGGGAAAATGACACTTATCTTAATGCAGATATTGCAGCAACCGGATCTCAGCCGAGAACAACACCACACACAACAAAGTAAGCAGAAAGTATATACCGCAAGGAATACTGGGAGAGGAAGGGATAAATAGGGGAAAGATAATCACCACACCCATAACAGCTGAGGGGAAGGGGTGTGGTAAACAGCAACCAAACCAAGAGGAAAACATGTCAAATTATGTCACTTTTGAAAGCCTAGCCGAACGCCTGCACCTGATGCAGGAACATTTGTGACACCTCTATTTTTCCTCTTAAAACTATCCAGATAAGGTCAGAGTTAGCCTGCTAAACTGACTTTATGATCTCAGTGTTGTTCTAATCTGATCATTCTGTCTTAAAGGGAACTTTTCATCCAGGGTACCCTGAGCTATATTCCTACTTGAGGATTATTACCCTGTAAAACCTAATCATTGGAAGTCATAACTAAGTAGGTTTCTTTAAAGGGCCTATAAAGCTACAGTACATTTCATTAGACACTCATTTAGTGGCCTAACAAAGTCACAAGCTGCATGTTTGTGACTTTTTAAATGTGACTTTTTGGCAAAAAAGTCGCAAACGCCTCTTTTTACACCACCCTGTATTTGTGAGTTATAACCTCCCTTGTGATCCTCAGCTGTGTCATGTGACCAACACACTGATCTCCAACTGACACAGGACAGGAAGTCAGTTACTTCTCTATTCATTCCTATGAGACTGACATCGAGGCTCCCATAGGAATACATGGAGAAACTGACTTCCTGTTCATACTTAAGATGCTGTGTTATTTAGAAAGTCAGAGTGGCGGTAACATGAGACAACTGAGGATCAAAAGGGAGGTTATAATTCACAGATACAATCACCAGTAAGAAGAGTTACTTCACCGCAGTTTACATCCTATACCTTTTTACAGGTCAGAGAGTAAATCTTTTTGTGGGAGTGCCTCTTTAAGCACTTTTTATGTTTTTATATAGTATATGATACATTTTTATAAGTATTATGTATATATATATATATATATATATATATATATATATATATTTATATCTTTTTTTACACAAATAATATGCTGTAATGCTGTACAGAGATCCATTCTGAGTACACCTGACATGGATACTGCAAGGGCATAAGTACCTGATTCTTCTTAATGCTCTCCTCCCTGTTTTCGTGCCACCTCCTAACGAAGCAACACATAGAATGCACCACGAAGTGTCTAGGCGATTTGATCTACTGTGAGCTTTTTTTGCGTGTTAGTGGTATTTAACCCTTTCACGCCCGGAGGTTTTTTTTCTTTTCGTTTTCGTTTTGCGCTCCCTGCCTTCATACAGCCATAACTTTTTTATTTTTCTGTTCACAAAGCTGTATGAAGGCTTGTTTTTTGCGGGACAAGTTGTACTTTCCAACGCCACCATTTAATATTGCATATGGTGTAGTGGGAAGCGCGAATAAATTCCAAACTGGGTGAAATTGCAAAAAAAACACAATTTTGCTACAGTTTTACGGGTTTTTTATTTACGGTGTTTGATGTTCATTAAAACTGACCAGTTACTTTAATTCTACTGGTCAGTATGAATCTGACGATACCTAATATGTATAGTTTTTCTTGCGTTTTGATAGTGATAAAATAATTATAAAGTTGGAATTTTTTTTGTCATATCTTGAACCCTATAACTTTTTGGTACTTATGTATGTATGGGGGCTTATTCTTTGCGGCGAGATCTGAACTTTTTATTGATACCATTCTGGGGTGTGTATGACTTTTTGATCGCTTTTTATTAAATTTTTTTTTAGAAACAAAGCGACAAAAAATGGCGAATCAACGCTTTTCCGTTTCGCTGTTTTCCGTACGGGAAAGAAATGTTTATATTTTTATAATATGGGCATTTTCGCATGTGGTGATAGCCATGATGTGTATTTTTTAAATTTTTTTTACTCCTTTTATTTTTATTTTGGGAAAAGGGGGGTGATTTGAACTTTTATGTTTTTTTTTTTTGTTTTTTTTTCAAAAACTTTATTTAATTTTTTTTACACTTTTTTATAGTTCCCATAGGGAAAAATTACAAGCAATCGTCTGATTGCTTATATCATAGACTCCAATGCATTAGCATTGGAGTCTATGATGATTTTAATGCTTTCCTATGGAGCCCTATTACACAGAAGGGCTCCATAGGAAAGTCTATGCAGCAGCCTCCTGTCATTGACATGGTGCACGACTGGTTGTGATAGGTTGTGATACGATGTAAACAGTGTGCTAAATAGAAAACGCTTCTAAAACTACTAGTGGGTTTTCCTGTTTCCCCATTGACTTCAATGCAAAATCCATTAACAATCCACTTCTAAGAAGTAATATCCCAGAAAGCGGAAAAAAAACAACACCATGTGCACATGGAGGGTTTTTTTTTAATTGAAGTCGATGAAAAGCTATTGCTAGTGTTTTGATGGCGGATTTGCAGCAGAAAACATCTGATTTTTGTGACGGAATCTGCAACAAAGTTTATTGATGTGAACATACTCTTGGTCTTTTCTTTAGGGTAGTTTCACACACTGCATTTTGTGGCAAACTGCCAGGACAGTTTTTGATGCAGTTATTCTTATTTAGTTTTTAGTCCTTTTGAATCCACTTCTGAATTTGGTTAAAATAAACTGTATAAAAACTGCTGTGTTTTTCCAGAGAATGATGTGTGTGAAACCACCATAGCTGTGCTGGTAGAAGGCAAGCAATGTTGTTGCTATTGTTGCTTTGCTTGGCTCCATTCCACCCCTTATGTGAGTGGCTACTCCAAACATAGAGTTGTGTATTCCTGCTAAAAAGTTCCACTTTTGTCTCATCTTTCCATAGAAGATTTTCCCAGAAGCATTGTGGAACATCCAGGTGGTCTTAGGCAAACTTGAGACAGGCTGCAATGATGTTTTTTTGGCAGCAGCGGCTTCCTTAGTGGTATCCTTCAATGACACTAAGTTTGGAGGAAAAAGAACACTGCATACCAACACCAAAACCTCATCCCAACAGTGAAGCATGGTGGAGGGAACAACATAGTTTAGGACTGCTTGGCTGCCTCAGGGTCTGGACACATTATAATAATTGAGTGAACAATTAATTGTAAGGAGTGTTAATACAGGAGAATGTAGGGGCAACAGTCCATAACCCAATGCACACAAATAAATCAACAAAAGACTGGCTGAAAAAGAAGATAAGTGCTTTGGAATGGACAAGTCAGAGTCCTGATCTTAAAGGGGTATTATGATTATGTAAAGTTATTCCCTATCTGCAGGTTGGGGACACTTTAGCCCCTACACATTTTGGCTATTTAAGAGCTGAGAAGAGCATAGGAGAGTGAGCAGAAATAAGCAGGCAGAGAAGGCAGCATGGCGGTGCAGGAGTCAGTGTACTCCGGTGGCCATGCCTACTAGGAGAGAGGGCATGCACCACCAGAATTACATCCATATAAATCTATTAAAATCTGCTCACTGTGATATAACTGGAATTAGTAATTGTAAGCCTCTGTGCAATTGACATATTGAGGCTTTGTGCAAATGGTGTATTATAGCTTTCCTGATATCTTTGGACAAGATCTGATAAATATGTAGGCCATGCATGCAGCCATAACAGCTATGTCCAAAGGCTGATTTACATAAAATGTTTATTGCTACAGTTTGAACTACAACAACCGACTATAGCAATAGTTACTTTGGAAACAGAGTAAATGATTGAATGTAAAACTACTAAATTAATGGTTCCCAATTCTTCAAACTGATAATTCATCCCTAAAAATGATTGTTTTCAGTGTTCATGTAAACAGTTGTCCTCCTACAATAACTCAGTATAGTTGTTCTCAGACTTGCTGTTATTTTACTGTATTACTTAATAGCCCAAGCTTAGAATAAAGGGTCTGTTTTTGTCCAGATAAATGAAATGGATCCTTTTTGGTATTCATGGACAAGAACTTTTTTATCTATACTTTAAGAGTTTTAATCCACATAAATTGAAATACAGTACATATAAAACAAGCACATTATTATAAATTATCCTGACAACCCTGTTCTTCCCTCCTGTGCCTGGGGGTGATTTTGCAATCATATTCAAATATATTATAGAGTGTTTTTATATATAAAGATTTGTTCCAACTCATACGCTTCTTGGCTTCTGAAGTAGACCACTCCCCTAGTATGTCCCTACTTAGTCTCAGATCATACCTTGCCTTGGACAAACCCTTTAAGAAAATTGTCCTTTGATTTGTCACTACTGTTTTTACTTACAATATGGAAAATAAATCTAAAATCAGCCATTCATTCATGCATACATTTCCTTTCTTCATCCATTCATTTGAGGATGCGTTGATCCAATGCAGGAATTACATCAGTCTAGCTTTGACATTTTATACCTAGCATACTTTATAATTTGACAGGTAGGGAAGAGAAAAACGACATATTTATGAACACCCATTCTCTGAATGATATATTAAAGGTATTAATCATATTTTTGGGGCTGTGTGGTAAGCATTTATCTGTTGTCTATCATTCATAACTCCCACTCACCATATCTTCAAAGAGGCCAAGGCAGCCCACACACATGCAAATGAGTAGGGATCACAGCTTCCCAGTCGCATCATGGACTTGCGGATTGATGATATTCTTTAGTTTCCTAACTGCAATAAATCTCAGTTTGTCTAAGGGTTGTTTTTACTTCTCATGCTACCCTCGGTGCCGAGGCTGAATATGTCCCATTTAATCAGCCACAAGGATTATGTTTTATTGTATTTTATTCAAACATGTAAGCATACTTGAATATATTTATGCAGACATATATATACTCACACACGCATGCACACACCAGGGCAGTTGGCGGCAAATACTTTTTTTTTCCAAAAGAAAATGTATTCATTATAGTGCTGCCCAGTAAATTCTGCTGTCCTAGGCAATTGCCCTCGGGTGACTAATGGCAAATACAGCCTTGCATGTCAGTCATCATGTTTCTAGATCTGTACTGGAAGTAGTAGATGACATGCAAGGAAAACATTGGCACATGAAGATGATGAATGAATAACTACTGAATTATTTATGTTCTGAGAACATCATCCATGTGTCCTTCTATGTTCATTAATATTTGAAGGGTCACTAACTTAAAAAAAAACAAAAAAAAACAGCTATTGATATTTCATAGAGACATATCAAAAGTTTAGATCATGGGGGTCTTAGTGCTAAGACCCTGTGACCAATGCAGCCAATCACAGGCCTCAGAATTCACAATAACTTGGCCTCTATGCTCCAAGGCTGGACAAACCATGTAATGGGATATTTCCTTCTGGGGCATTTATGGCATATTGATGGGACCCACTCCCCCTTATCCCACTCCTCTGGAACTTGCTCATATCTCAAGAATGCAGCCCCGCCATGAATGGAAGGCATGCTGCGCATGCTCAGTTTTCCTCATTCACCGCCATAGGACTCCAGTAAATAGCAGAGTGAGCATGCTCAGCTACTTTAGGAAGCCACATAACAGTGAATGGAGGAGGACAACACATATTCCAAAATGTTTTCCATGCTGAATGCTACAAATATAAGGAAATATGTGGCAAAGGTTTGCATCCTTCCAGGTCATGATATATGAATAGTAATAAGTCATCACAAGTAGACTAGCTTTATAAAGTCATCCGTATTTAATGCTGGAGATTATTTGTACAAGTCATTCTAACAGAGAAAGCCTGTTGGATGACTAACAAAATGTCTTCAAGAGAAAATAAATGTCCAGTTGCTGGTGACTTATTACTACTGATATTTAGAAATAACATTTAACATCTTTAGCATTTCATTTGGGGGAAGTAGTATATGATGGCATAGGTTTACACCTTTCAGATGCAAACAAGAATGTCTCCATTCACTGACAACAAACCTTGCCTGAAAACCGACAGGAATTTAAACCCAATATTATAAAGCAACTTAATTTATATAAATTTAGAAAACTTCTTTCTTGTGTGCACATGCTAATTGGCACCATATATCACATCACAGCAATAGTACAGGGGTAAACTATATTATAGGTCCAGCTAATGGGCAATTGATTTAAACAATCATTATATGGTTAGCTGAGAAAGCAACTGGAGATATTTCAGCATAGACCCATTCAGTCTCCAAAGAGGATTGGCAGTCTTCAAGCAAATTTAGTACTATTTGTGAGCAATCAGACCAAAAAACTGGAGTGATATCAACAGAAATATTAGCTGAATCCAAAGGCAACATATTTAATGAGAAAGCCAACTAAAAATAAAGCTAGACACACATACTGTATGCAGGAACAATTGCAGTGAAAGGTTATTTTATAGGCAACCTTTTTACACAGTTTTACAATTATTTGCGTATGTACAGTAATAAAGAGACTATATTATTCAATTAAAGGTGTTCTCTATTTGGACAAATCCCACTTATCAGAAGGGTCCCTTGACAATAGGACAATAGGACCACTAGCAGTGGACACTATAGAGCTGACTTCAGGCTGCTTTCACATGGTCAGTATTTGGTCAGTATTTTTCATCAGTAATTGTGAGCCAAAACCAGAAGTGGGTCCAAAACACAGAAGGCACAAATCTTTCCATTATACTTTCCTATGCACATACTTACCAATGTTTCAGTTTGTAAAATTGGAGCATCTAAGCCTCACCTCTGGGAACACCCTGATCCCACCAGAAAACACCTACATTTTCAGCTCGGGACAGTGCGAATTTGCCAGGACTGTCTCTGAAAATCAGGGGCAATCTTGTCAAATTCAGGACAGTTAGCAACTATAGGGGTCATTTACGAACAGATATATGCCACTTTTGTGGCGTATATCTGGTGCAGATTTTGCCACATGACATGTTGTGGCAGAATCTGCACGTTTTCCTCTCTCATGCCAAGTCTAAAAAAGAGGGGTGTGGCGAGGGCGGGGAAGAGGACGGGCTGACAGGCTCATCTCATTTCACATTTTGTACTCCATAGAAAATGTTCTAAATGTAAGAGAGCAAGGAAGCCGTCTCACTTTTAAAATCGGCAGTGGATACGCCAAAGTTATGTAGAGGCCAACGCAGGGGCTTATTAAAACCGGCATCTAAAACGCCGGTCTTAATAAATGTGTCTCAATGTCTGTAGGTTCTTTTCCTGATTTTTTGCTTACAAATATTGATGTGAAATACTGACCAAATACTGAACGTGTGAAAGTGGCCTATGATGAGGATCTTAAACACAAGACCAACCCCTCCTTTATTAACTCAGAATTCCATAACAGGGTATAAAACTGGTTAACCTATAAAATATTGGGGGGAGAAACTGGTGCAAAGGGAAACTAAATTAGTTGCCCATAACAAACAATCAGATTCCACCTTTTATTTTCCAAAGCGGCTCTGAAAAATAAAAAGTGAAATCTGATTGAATGCTAGGGGCAACAAAACCTGTTTTCCTTTACACTAGTTTTAATAAATCTCCTCCACTGGGTTGTATTGTATGCTGTTCACCATGTAGTACTAGTACCATGTTAAATTTATTACATGGGTTCTTATGTAACAACACAAATTATTATTTTATTACTTTTATTTGATAACAAGTTTGCATGGTAAAATGTTTTGCATTTTTTTTTTTAATTTTGAGTTTTACTGCATGATAACCAACTGTTTGAGGAAGAGGGCTTGTTCTTTTTACTACCTTTCTTCTTGGAAACATGTCGATTAAAGGGAACCCGTCATCTATGAAACACCCCCTGAACTAGAGTAAGCGTTGTATAGTGTAAGTGATGCTGAATCCGAATATGTAAGTTTTATCTTCATACTCACTTCCATTCCGACGCTGTGCTCCCACAAACCAGCAGTAAAATGCATTGAGAGGACTCTTCTTTGAGTCCTCTCCATTATGTGAGTGAGTACTGGAGTCCTCTCAGTGCATTTTACTGCAGGTTTGTGGGAGCACAACATCAGAATGGAAGTGAGTATAAAGATAAAAATTACATAACCAGACTCAACGACACTTACACTATACACCGCTTACTCTAGTTTGGAGGGTGTTTCAGAGCTGACAGATTCCCTTTAAATCAATTGCACTAAGGTGCCTCAAGCTTTTGTTGAGCAGATGCTTAATGTCCCTCTGGAAAAGCTCCCCAAGAATGTCTATTTTTTTCAAATCCATTTTTTTGCTAATAAGTTTATCAAGGCCACAGGCCTCCTTGGTAAATAATTCTTCAACAGTGTTCCAGTCAACCTTTGGACTTCTTTTGAAAGTTTTTAGAATACACAACTTCCTCAAAGCGGAGCACAGGTAAGGAGAGGGTACTTGGATGGACTGGCGCAGATTCCCATGAGGCTTGCTGCCTTGCAGTTCCAAACTAATACATGGATGTAATGCTACTGCTGAAGTCCTCCTCATCTTGGCTCTGAGAGTCACTGAATAACCACTGTCCTGAAGAGGACTACGTACATTCCAACTCACTTGTTTCAATTTCACTTAACCTGTGCAGAAGGTTTTCCTTGTTATTTACAGGCATGTCTTCTTGAATGACATCTACTCGACTAGGAGACAATTGGTCTACAATGGTGTCTGAATATCCCGCCTATCCCTCTGGCTCATGTTTAGTTGGGCTAGCTTCTAGTTTTACCTTTGAAGGTGATAATTTGGTTGGAGGTTTAAACCCGCACTTCATCGTTAAACTTATATGACCATTCTAGATAGACACTGGTTCCCAGGGTTTCCGTCCTGGATTCAAATCTCAGACTCCAGGCTATGCTGCTATCGGAGCTTCATAAGTAGATAAACTGTACTAAAACCTATTTTTCTATTAAAACTAATCCCACATATTTTACTATATGATGCTTTAAGATATATTTTTATTCCAATGATTTAGAGTCTGTCAAAATAAAGTTGACAGGCATCTATTACATGTCTGAGGCTTAGTGGTGGAAGCCTTGGCCTTTATTAGGCCCCTGTTTTCCATAGAAACCTGTTGGCAACTAGGTTGTAAGGGAACCAATGGAATGACAAAAGGACCCCACTTGTAGGTTGCTATTGACTGATGTATCTAAAGAATTAACGGCCAGTGCTGTCACTTACAACATGCTACTGCTGACGATGGCACGGCTACCACTACACTTAAGATCACAGGAAGTGCCCACTTACCCACCATAACATACTATTACCATGCATGGCGGGAGAGGGATAGAAAACCCAACAGGAACTGATTGCTCTAAAAGTAAGAGTGATATACCTATGAAATTCCTATGCATATTTATGATAGAGTAGTTACTTCTACGACACATTACACATTGACCACATCACTTAAGCGCTGTAATTGAAATTTTCCAGGCAATGGTGCTTGATGAACATTTTAAGAGAAATCCTGACAAGGTGCAGTGTAATTGCAAATGCTCCTGAAAAGCAAATATTGTCTTAGTGTTTCATAGGCATGAACAGGAAAACATCTGGACTGTATCAAAGCTAGCACCCCCCACAAGCACTGCCCACCACGCCAGAAATGCTGTTGGGCTGAAAGACTGATTTCATATGTCGCTAAAATCAACTGCATCTATGAATATGCAGTGGGGATCATGTATGGTAGAGTCTGTATACACAGTGAAAAGAACATGAAGACCTCATCCAAGAACATATATTCCACCTTTCATTTTCCAAAGGAGCTGTCAAAAATGAAAGGTGGATATGATCCGCTGTTAACAAACCTACAATCTGAAATAACGAAATATTCTAAAGTCGACCTGACATGGATGGGTAGAATTATTGTTTATAAAATGATGATTCTTCCAAAACTACTTTACTATTTCAGAACGTTGCCCCTTCCCCTGCCAAAAACGGTTATTCAAAAATTTCAGAAACAGCTGTTTTCATTTGTGTGGAAGGGGGGTAAACCTAGGGCAGCTGCCTCAATTTTATATGCTCCTAAAATTAAAGGAGGTATGGGAATCCCAAACCTTCAGAGATATTATGAAGTGATGGTGTTCAAGCAACTGAGATACTGGTGGCAGCAAGATACCTCGGTAAGCTGGCCTAACATTGAAACTGACTTAAACAGTGGGAAATCACTAAAATCGCTTTTATTAGCTCACTCTTTAGATATTACGTTACCTCCCCCTACTGCCGCGCCTCTTATTTCATCAATTCAGGTGTGGAAACAAGCGCTCTCTTCCACTAAGGGAAGTGGTACTATGAAAGATATACTATTACCCGTAGAGATTTTAGAAACTTTGATTCTCAACCTTTCAACTTCAGTTTGGAGGGCTCGTGGAATACGTCTGTTGACAGACTTCTATGAGGGAAGGGAGCTGAGATCCTTTTCCTTATTACACACCTTGTTTGCTATTCCCTCTTCTAAATATTATGATTATCTGAGAATAAAGCACCTTTTGGCACGTACATCCTTACAACGCACCTCAATCTCTCTTTGCATATTTAATTTTTTAACTCCGGGATCATGAGGAACCACTGCCACCACAAAGTCAATGTACGAGGTCTTATTGGGAGATTCGGAGTTCAATAATAAAAGGCCACCTATTAAATTGGGAACTTGACCTTAATTCATCCTATTCACCAGAGAGCTGGCAAAAAGCAAAAGATAATTTTGTACAAAATATATTTGCCAAGAATCTCTAATTTATTAAACAAGAATAGCATGAGCTTCAGAATACTCTATATCACTATGGCATTTTGTGCTTTATCTGGTTAGCGGTGTGCGGTTGCATTGTATGTATTTTCCTTTTACATGTATTTAGCCATAGCAACCAGCACCTGCGCTCTGGGATGTGCTGACTGAAATTTCTCTTTTTTTCTTTGTAAGTTTGTACTGGAGGTGTGGCTACTCCATTTAGTCATGCACTCCTGACCAACCCATCTGCCCCACAGGTTGATTTTAATCAGTGTAACTATAAAGCCGAGTGATTCGGCATGTATGTTGGTGTCTGCATTCCTGAACTAGGGGGGGCCTTTGAAGCACCAGAAATGGCAAAAGGCAGAGTGGATACAGCATGCATGTGGAACAAAACACCCCCTGATTATTTGTAAGCCAAGTCTGGCACATAACAGGTAGGAAATAGTGTTAGGTTCCCATTCTGCAGAGATCACCTTGACGATTCGGTGAATGGGCTCAGATAATTTTGTACAAAATATATTTGCCAAGAATCTCTAATTTATTAAACAAGCATAGCATGAGCTTCAGAATACTCTATATCACTATGGCATTTTGTGCCTTATCTGGTTAGCGGTGTGCGGTTGCATTGTATGTATTTTCCTTTAAAAAGCAATTCTAATCTCCGTTAAAGCCACCGCGTGCTCGAATTTACTAGAAGTGTATCACAAACTTCTGACTAGATGGTATTACACTCCGGCCAAACTATCCCAGATATATCCGAATGTAGATAATATCTGCTGGAGATGTAAAAACGTCCGTGGTGATCTACTAGTGTTTTTCGAGAATAATACCATTACATGCTGGTTTAGCGCTACTCTCATTAGGCGTAGATAGAGTACAGCACCCACAAAAGAAGTTGATCTGCCATATCCTAATGGCAGCTAACCTTCTGATTGCTCGTCGGTGGAAATCCCCTGACCCTCCTACACAATTAGATCTAGAAAATATGGTCTCTACCCATTGTATCTATGAAAAAGGTCTGGCTTTGCGCCATAATTGTCTGTCCTTCTTTCTTAAACGGTGGAACCCCTGGCTTGTCTATTTTCCAATGCCTATTCTGTCAGCTAATTAACGTGATACTCCCTGCTAAACATTGCGGATCATTGTTCTTTGTTCTTTGTTTAATTGTTTTGTACTTGGATTCCATTCCTTTTGATTTTGCATTGTGTGATTTGTTGATGGGAGTTGTGGGTACCATATGATGCCCTGTGTGCCGTGGACTCATGTCTCTCCATTCATTTATGTAATACATTGTGCATTGTATCCACACAATGCTGTTTATTGATAACTTTCAAAATAAAATAAAACTTTATGATAAAAAAAAAATGAAAGGTAAAATCTGATTGGTTGCAACTAAGCCAGTTCTACTTTACACCAGTTTGATAAATGACTCCAGTAATTCTTTTTGGGTGAAAATGAGTGACGATATTAATATGATATTTGGGATATTGAAGTAGTGGCATAGTAATATAGTTTACAAGTTCTTCACGTTAAAGGGGTTTACCGAGATTTTGATACCGATGACCTATCTTCTGGTTAGGTCATCAGTATCTGATCGGTGGTGGTCCGACACCTGGGCCCCCCACCAATCAGCTGTGATTGGTATTGTGGCTCAGCCCCATTTACTTCTATGAGGCTGAGCTTTGCCTAGGCCACGTGACTGATGAAAGTGTCATCACTTGGCCTATGGAAAGCAGCAAGAAGTTGATTGGCAGGGGCTCTGGGTGTTGGACCCCATGATCAGATACTGATGACCTATCCTGAGGACAGGTCATCAGTATTAAAATCTCCTTTAAACCTGTTTTCCTTAGTATTGATCCAGATGAAGGAAGTAACATGATATAGTTAACAATTGCCTTATATTAGTGAGAAATGATCTGTCAACTCTAATAGGGAAATCACAAAAATCCCTGGACTCATCAGCAATTTATTACAAAGGACATTTGATGAATCAAGCATTATAGTTCCACAGACTTACTGCTCTTACAGTAACCCCAACTATGAAGATGATGAAACCTTCGTTCCTCTTCAAATAGTGGATTGATACATATTTGTAAAGTAATTAGATTGCCCCAAGCCATACTTATACTAACTATACTAAGTAGGGTTACTTCCACATTGGTGGTTCAGCAGAACCAGCATAGCCGGATAGTGCCTTGTGCCCCGCCAGAACCCATAGACTTTGATATGATCCGGCTGCTCCCTGGCATAAATGCAGAGATTTGGCCAGACAAAAATCAATGCACGTAACAGTTTTTGTCTGGCTGAATCCTGACATTTGTGCTGGGGAGCGGCTGCATCCCTGCTGGTCCCTAGTATAGTCAATGGACTCCAGTGGTGAATGGCCATATTCAGCTAGGCTGGATCCAGAGAACTCTGCTGGAACAGCCTGCGGATTTCTTTAGTGCATGTGTGAAACTAGGCTAACCCAAAATTTGTCCTTATTGTGGTCTATTCTTTTCCTTGAAGGAAGTCGGTCACCACGATTGTCTCCAGAAATGCATGACTACTACTTAAAATAAGTCCATATATCTATTTTTTTCCTACTCTTCTCCATTCCCTCACTCTCAAAGCTGAATCCTAACAAAATGGAGAGGACTTCTGTGCGCATGTCCTGACGATGTTTTTCAGCACAGCTTTAACCGCTGACAGCAGGTGAATATGGAGTAGTAGGAAAATAAAAAGCATTAATTTGGACTCCTTTTCTGCAGTGTTCCTCATGTATTACAGCAGATAATAGTCCAAGATCGCGGTGACAGCTCCCCTTTTAAAGGAGTTTTCCAGCTTTTTTTTTTTTAATTTCAACACCAGCCCGCTGTACCTGTGGGAAACTCCACACTCACCTGTTCCCCACTGTTTCATTCCAGCTCCCCTAACTGGTCTTCTAGTCCAGCGGTCCCCAACCACCGGGCCGCGGCCCAGGACCGGGCCCTGAAGCGATGTCTGCCGGGCCGCGGCGGTAGCAGGGGACAAGGAGATAAGCGCTTCCATTGTGGAAGCGCTCATCTCCATAGTCATCTGTATCGCCGTCCTGAGGACGGCGATACAGATGCCTGTGCTGCGGTGGGGCAGGGGAGGGAGAGGCGTCTCCCCTGCCCGTTCCTCTGATAGGCTGCAGGCCTAGTGCCTGTAGCCTATCAGAGGCCAGCTCAGGCGGTGCGATGACGTCATCGCGCCGCCTGAGCCGTGCAGAGCGGGACACAGGCCGGAGGAGGCCTGCATCGCAGTGCTGCCAGGCTGATGGAGGTAAGTATAAGTGTTTGTTTTTTTATTGTACAAAACTGAAGGAGAGGAGCACTATGGGCACTATAACTACTGTGTGGGGGGCACTATAACTACTGTGTGGGGGCACTGTGGGCACTATAACTACTGTGTGGGGGCACTGTGGGCACTATAACTACTGTGTGGGGGCACTGTGGGCACTATAACTACTGTGTGGGGGCACTATGGCACTATAACTACTGTGTGGGGGCACTATGGCACTATAACTACTGTGTGGGGGCACTATGCTACTATAACTACTGTGGGGGGGGCACTATGGCACTATAACTACTGTGTGGGGGCACTATGCTACTATAACTACTGTGTGGGGGCACTATGGGCACTATAACTACTATGGGGGCACTGTGGGCACTATACTGTGTGGGGGCACTATAACTACTGTGTGGGGGCACTGTGGGCACTAAACTACTGTGTGGGGGCACTGTGGGCACTATAACTACTGTGTGGGGGCACTGTGGGCACTATAACTACTGTGTGGGGGCACTGTGGGCACTATAACTACTGTGTGGGGGCACTGTGGGCACTATAACTACTGTGTGGGGGGCACTGTGGGCACTCTAACTACTGTGTGGGGGCACTGTGGGGCACTATAACTACTGTGTGGGGGCACTGTGGGCACTATAACTACTGTGTGGGGGGCACTGTGGGCACTATAACTACTGTGTGGGGGCACTGTGGGCACATAACTTACTGTGTGGGGGCACTGTGGGCACTATAACTACTGTGTGGGGGCACTGTGGGCACTATAACTACTGTGTGGGGGCACTGTGGGCACTATAACTACTGTGTGGGGGCACTGTGGGCACTATAACTACTGTGTGGGGGCACTGTGGGCACTATAACTACTGTGTGGGGGCACTGTGGGCACTATAATACTGTGTGGGGGCACTATGGCACTATAACTACTGTGTGGGGGCACTATGGCACTATAACTACTGTGTGGGGGCACTATGGCACTATAACTACTGTGTGGGGGCACTGTGGGCACTATAACTACTGTGTGGGGGCACTGTGGGCACTATAACTACTGTGTGGGGGCACTGTGGGCACTATAACTACTGTGTGGGGGCACTGTGGGCACTATAACTACTGTGTGGGGGCACTAATGGGGAATAACTACTGTGTGGGGGCACTATGCTCCGCCCCCAACAACCGCAGCGCCCGCCCCCCCCCCCCATCCAACACCCCCCCCGGCCCCTGGGGAAATTGTGTAGCGAGAAACCGGGCCTTGGTGCAAAAAAGGTTGGGGACCACTGTTCTAGTCTATGTCTGTAAACTTCCTGGCGGACAGGGTCAAAGGCGCCACTGCAGCGAATGACTGGTTGCAGCAGTGCCTTGTCTCCAAGCAATGTGATACTGCAGGAGATACATCAGCCATTGTCTGCGGTGGCACACATGACCCTATCTGTCCAGAAGTTTACAGGCAGGGACCAGAAGATCAGAAAAGAGAGCAAGGGAGCTGGAATGGAACAGTGTAGATCAGAGGAGTAAACTTTTCACCCATAAATACAGCTGGCTGGGGTTAAAATTTGAAAACGCATCAAAGCGGGACAACCCCTTTAATTATGATAGTCATTCCTCTTAGCACCTGATGCAGTTCTGCTAGCTTCACTCCTACACGACATAACAGCTTGTCTGTCACATGACTTCCCACAATGCATTGGTTTCTGTCTGTAAACTAGCCAGAATTCCGAAATTAGATTTGGCTGCGGACAAAACAGAAAACCACAATATAAGATTAGAAAAGTAGAAGAGTTTCTAAGTTAGGCCCCTTTCACACAGATGAGATTTACGCGCGGGTGCAATGCGTGATGCGAACGCATTGCACCCGCACTAAATCCTGACCCATTCATTTCAATGGGGCTTTTCACATGAGTGATGTTTTTCACGCATCAGTTCGCCGTTGCGTGAAAATCGCAGCATGTTCTATATTCTGCGTTTTTCACGCAGCCCTGGCCCCATTGAAGTGAATGGGTCTGCGTGAATCACGCATTGCATCCGCACGCAAGTGCGGATGCAATGCGTGATTCACTGATGGTTGCTTAGAGATGTTCTTTGTAAACATTCAGTTTTTTATCACGCGAGTGAAAAACGCATCAAAACGCTTCGCACCCGCGCGGAAAAAACTGAACGAACGTACGCAATCGCAGTCAAAACTGACTGCGATTGCGTGCGGATTGGTGCGGATGCGTGCGGATTTTCTGGAACGCATCCGGACTGAATCCGTAATGCCCGTGTGAAAGAGGCCTTACAGCTCTTATAATTCATAGAAATGTTCAAAAGTGTAGTTTAGTGGGCAATTAGTGGGAAACGTTTTAGTGGGGCATGTGCCCCTGGTGCTGACAATAATTTACTCTG
The DNA here is from genome assembly GCA_900303285.1 of Rhinella marina. Lineage (NCBI taxonomy): Eukaryota > Metazoa > Chordata > Amphibia > Anura > Bufonidae > Rhinella > Rhinella marina. The sequence continues at coordinate 194,127 of ONZH01018274.1, read as the reverse complement.
CAGGGTATTCAGGATTCGGACCGGGACAGCAAAATGAATCGTCACCCTGTGTAAAGTATAGGCTATGTATGACTGGATTATGTTTGGCCGGTGTATGGTTTACTAGAGTCAGGCCAGAAGTTACACCCGCTTATAAGTCATCATCACGCTGTACTGTGTACATTCCTGCCGTCTGTTTCACCAACACTTAGTAATGATATTATCCAAGGCAAGCCTAATCTGTAACTGACCTAATATGTTATAAGATCTGCCCAGTCCTTAGTAAATACCTTCATGACCTTTTTATCATATAATGTAATCTGTTTATATAATAATATCACACTCAGTATAAGCAAATAGAGATCATATGCAAGGAGATGGCAACATAAAATAGTAAAAGTAATACTTGGAAAAGAATGAACTAAATATGAACTAAAAAAGTTACATACAACAAGGATTGTAGGGCAAGGTAGGACATGTCACTGTTTCTGGAAATTGTACTTCCGATAATTTTATGGGCATTTTATCCAGGACTGTGCCTGGACTGCATGATGTCATGATGGCTTTTGATTAGAGATAAGGAAGAAGCTTCTTAAATAAGCACCAGTTGCAACTGAAAACACATTCTTGTGCAAGAACATCAGAAGATGTAGACCCCTAATCTGAGGGGTCCAGTAAACACTAAGCAAGCCTTTATGTTGCATTGCTCAACCCAGTAGATTTAAATTGACCCCACATTTAAATTACATTTTTGTGTTAGGCTACAAACAGCCATTAAAATGGGCCAAACGGTTAGTTTGTAACTAACGTTCTTTCACTGATGACTTTCTGGAAAACGGCCATTAAACACGTCCTCCTTCAGTTGTATGGGAACTGTCGGGCCATGAAAATGGACAAAATAATGGCCCTGTGACTAGAACAAAAGACTGCAATGGTTCTGAAAACAGTGGTGAGGCTGTTAATAAAAAACAGCCATCACATGGACGTTTTGCACTATTGTGCGAATGTAGCCTTAGAATGCTGCCACACGTCACAGCTGTGCTGTATTTTTGATACAGCAAAAAACTGCTCCAAAAAACGCATACAGTTTTTGCAACAACTTACGGATACCTGCATTTATGGTGTTTTTTTTTTTTAAGCAAAACTGAATTACATTATTGTATTTTTTGCCCTATAAGATGCACATAGGTTTTAGAGGAGGAAAATAAGCAAAAAATATATTTTTCATCAGACCTCAGATTAGACCCCCAATCTTCCTCAGGAGTATCTGATCTGTGGGGGTCCAACGCCTGGGACCCCCACCAATGAGCTGTTTGGGAAGACACTGGCACTCCTGTGACCGCTGCAGCCTTCTCTGTGCTTACCAAGCACAGCGTCGTACATAGTATAGCGGCTGTAATTGGTATCGCACTCTGCACCACTGAAGTGAACGAGGCCAAGCTGCAATACCAAGCACAGACACTATACAATGTAAGCACAGAAAAAGCTGCGGCGATGTCAAAAGTAGTAAGTGGTCATAATAATGTAACTTGGCTGTTTAGGTTATGTTTTTATGTTAGAGAACATTTTATAAGACTGTGTTCACATTTCAGTTATTTGGTCAGTCATTTCGTTCAGTTATAAGCCAAAACCAGATGTGATGCCCAGGGGCGTAGCTATAGGGAGTGCAGAGGTAGCAGTCGCTACCGGGCCCAGGAGCCTGAGGGGGCCCAAAGACCCTTGTGCCGCATAAGAAGACACACAGAGCACTAAGGAAAGGGGGGCCCAAGCTGAACTCTTGCACCAGGGCCCATGAGCCTTTAGCTACGCCCCTGGTGATGCCTATTCAGACATAATGTCATGGGAAGCTGGCGGCGCGCAGCGTCGCCGGACCTCTCCGCCCCCCTAGAGACGAGCAGTAGGGAATTGAAGTGCTGGTCTGGTCAGCCAGCACTTCATCAGTTAATTCTCTGTTTGGGTTTAGCCATGTGGTGCTGATCACACCACATGGCTACTTTACATATTGTTTTGACAGCTTGCTCCGCCTCAGGTCATGTGATGCTGGCCACATCACATCATCCTGGGCGGGCTATTTAAAGATGGCAACTTCCTCACTCAGCGCCTGTGATTAGTCTCCCTTTGATCAGTGCTGTGCGTGACCTTGCTGTATTGGATTGTTTGGTATTTCGGATTTTGGACTCGGACTTTGACTATTCTTTGCTTGACCCTTTGTATGTGACATGACCTCCTGTATTTGACCCGGCTAGTTTACCATTCTATTATTGTGTTTGTACCGTCTGTGTTTTGTCCCTCCCTGTGTTCCCCTTTCCCTCCCTGAGCACTTACGCAGTATAGGGAACGCTGCCAAGTTACGGTGTTGCCGCTTAGGGCTCCAACTGTAAGTAGGTAGGGAAAGAGGTGGGTTTCAGTACAGGGCACACTTTCCCTTGTCTCTCTCGTGACACATAAGGTATAATGTAAAGTTTTCCTCCTGTTCTGTGCTTTTGACCCGCACCTGGTTTTGGCTCACACTAACTGATGGAAATAACTGACCAAATAACTGAAGTGTGAACTCGTCCCCAGTAAGACGGGGTAAGGTAATGCTTTTGCTTCACAAAAACTAGCCAGGTATTGTGTTAGCAGTAGGAATATTTATCAGTCAAAATATGTCATGATTATATCCCAAATTGTGCCAAAAAGTGGAACACCATATACTGTATAGCATTCTCTAAATTTTTATTATGTGTTTTAGATTTTTTTTTTTTACATCTCCCTCAACAGTTTTGACAAGTCTATAAAAAATGAAGTCTTAAAGGACACCAGATTTATTAATGGTATGAGCACTTTTTAAACAAAATATTAGTTTATAAGTATTCTTGGCATAAGATATCATAAGTAAGTGGAGGGTGGCCCAAATGGATTATTTACAATGTACCATTGCACAGTGCTCCTTTTCTTAACGGCAGTGTTTCTGTTAATGGCAAGATATCAGGGAATTGCATTTATGCAATTCTCAGTATTAAATATTCCTTTAAAATATATTGAATCGGACAAGAAGAATCTATTCTGTAGACATAGAAACAGATACATCATGGCTAGAAAGTATAAAAGTAGCAGAAAACACTTGAGAAATGTGACAGATGAGGAAATTCAGAAACAAAACAATTATTGTTGCCCAGGTGCACCTGAATGTTACCCATTGGTCAAATCAAGGCACATTCAACCTGGAGTTGCCACACCTTCAGGTATACATGTAAAAACACAATCACAGAAAAAAAATGGTCTCAAATGGCAGAAAATGCTCAAAAACCCCAAATGCTGCAGCGCATTTAAAACCGGGGGAGCAAATCCTGCACATGTGGTCCGCTGCTGAACGTAATCCCCAGCAAAAATGCATACAATGGAGGATGCCTGCAGCGGACCACATGTACCACAAAGACATCCTACACAGGATAACCAAGTGTGCGGATGTGACAAACTATATAAAACAAAAATTCACAGAAAATGGTGCACTATAGCGTTAGGTCCTGTGCCACTCTGAGATACCTTGACATGGTGCTCGGGCTTCGTATTGTTCTTGATATAAGAATATATTGGCAAAAGTCTCATTTTAATATCAGTGTGAGGGTTTAGCCGTATATTGTCAATTGCATTTACCGTTGTAGTGCACCATTTTCTGTGATTTTTTTTTTTATTTTAAACAATTACTGTTACAAAAGGAAGAAAGGATTGACAGATTCTATTTACAGCACATGCAGTTTATTGTATGAATATGTCTGCTGAAAATGAAAGAAAAATGAAGTCTATACCTAGCTGGTATTGCTGTTGTAACCAGTCGTCAGGAGTAGTCACTGATTTATGTTTCCCAGGTTACCATGCTACTACTAGGTAAAGGGATACTTGACATAAGCTGTGACATGTGGAAAGATCACTTCCCGCAATGGCACCACAGTCTGTAGTCATCTATTAGGAGGAATTCCACATAATAAATGAGCACTTTCCTAAAGCCCAGAAAATCTAACTTCCTGCTATGTCATCTTCTATCTGTGCAGATTATTTGCAGGATGATTTATTGCCGGTTAATCACTGTTACTGATGAGGAAGTGAACTTTATATATGTATGAATTAAGAGAAACTTGTTCCTCGAGTGAAAAATGAAAAGTTAACACCCAGTTCTGAGAACTGAAGAGAAGAAATCATACACTTCCTGACGCCCGGGATCACACATCACACAGATCTTAAAGGGGTTGTCCAAATGTTTACTACTGATAACCTATCCTTAGGATAGGTCATCAGTGTCTGATCAGTTGGGGGTCTGACTTCTGGCACCTCTGACAATCAGCTGTTTGAAGAGATGGAGCGCTGTGACCTCTTCCTAGTCCCCTTCAAGTGGATGGGCTGAACTGCAATATCAAGAACAGCCGCTATCCAATGTACGTCGCTGTGCTTAGTAAGCTGCAAGGAGGTCCTGGCTGCGGCTTTATCTGATTGGCAGGGGTCCTAGAATTCAGACCCTCACCAATCTGACGACCTATAATGAGGTTAGGTCATCAGTATTAAACAGACAACTCCTTTACCTATAACCAATCTCTTCAAAGTTATTCCTAGACATCAAGTCAGTTTTGCAAACAGAAAAAAGTACTGTTTGGTACCACCATCAAGTAGTATTATCAGCAGTCTACTGTGCTGATTTTGATCTCCTAGTGACCATTCATGAAAAACACAAATGGTGTCTGTGTGGACCCTTTGACAAAGAAGAACTCAAGGGCCTGTTTAAATTAAAATTTTTAATGAGAATTGCTTTTTAAAGGGATTGACTTTCCACCAAGGAATTATGGAATTAGGAGCTTTGGATGGACCACCTATTGATTTCATATGGCACTATCTAATGATTCATCTTCCCTAGGGTGCAGGAATGTCGAATTCTTGCTTCCATGCTCCCACACAACAGATAACTTGGTATCCCAGCCCCGGGATACCCTGTTTTTAATTTATTGTCTGTGAATGTTTCTAAGGTTAGCCTCATATGAATTGGTTGTGTCCGCCCACTTGTGTTATGCCAGACCCGGACACAACTGATGACATGTTTGTGCACTTTAGTGTACCTGTTTGGCGTCTATGGTAGAGAGACATCCAGTTTTAAAACTGCTACGTTGGATGCCATAAATGATCCAACTGGAAACCGTGGGATCAATTCTGGCATCAGTTTCATTACAGCTTTTCTGCTCTACACCGGAGGGAAACCACTAAAGATGGATGGGTACAGGGGCAGATTGGCCATAAACCTTACAGGGAAATTTCTCTGTGGGCCAATGCCCAGGGGGGCACCTGAGCTCTCCTCATGGCCGGCCAGTGGACGTTTTTGGGGATTTATTTTGTGATGGACTGTGGTATTTGGCTCTGTTGGGGTGGTAACGCAATATTGTATGCCTTTCATCAATTTGGACACGACTACACAATGGGGCCATTTTAGTATTTTTTTACAGGGCCAATTTAAAGGGGTTGTCTCACTTCAGCAAACAGCATTTATTATGTAGAATACGTTAATACAAGACACTTACTAATGTATTGTTATTGTCCATATTGCTTCCTTTGCCAGCTAGATTAATTTTTTCATCACATTATACACTGCTTGTTTCCATGGTCACGACCACCCTGCAACCCAGCAGTGGTGGTCGTGCTTGCACACTATAGGAAAAAGTACCAGCCTATGTGAGCTCCCACGGTCCCGGCCACAAGAGAGGCCAGCGCTTTTTTCTATAGTGTGCAAGCACAACCACCTCTGATGGATTGCTGGGGGTTTTCTGTAACCATGGAAACGAGCAGTGTATAATGTGATGGAAAAATGAATCGAGCTAGCAAAGGAGGCAATATGGTCAATCACAATACATTAGTAAGTGCCTGGTATTAACTTTCTCTACATGATAAATGCCATTTATTGAAGTGAGACAACCCCTTTAAAGGGGTTCTCCGGCAATTAAGAAAATGAAAATATTTAAATATTACTTTATTATATATTCCCAAATACCTTCCATTAGTTATAATAGCTCGTTTTGTCTAGGGAACAAACATTAGGAGAAATAAAATGGCCGCCGTCCTATTAGTACACACAAAACCTGTCCTAATCACACAGCAGGACAAGTTACTTCACAACACTGAGCTAAAGAGTTGCCTCATCCTCCTCTCTGCTCTGCTTGTCAGGGATTATGATCCTGAATACAGCTGATAAAATCTTCAGCTGAATCTCTGTAGGTATGGAGTTCATGAGAAGACATGAAGTACAGAGAGGATGGACAGGACAGACTGTGGTAATGTGGGGCTGTGGTAATGGAGACTGCATTCAAGTGCTGCTGCTCATTATTCACACCCCCACCTCCTCTCTGTACTTCATGTCTCCTCATGAACTCCATTCCTACAGAGATTCATTTTATCAGCTGTATTCAGAATGATAATCCCTGACAAGTAGAGCAGAGAGGAGGATGAGGCAGCTATATAGCGCAGTGTTGTGAAGTAACTTGTCCTCCTGTATGATTAGGACTAGAGTTGAGCGAACGTGCTCGTAACGAGCACTGTACTGCTCGGATCCCCTGCGCTCGCATGGGCACAGGCATCCGGATCCGTCGGGTGAGGAGGACGGATCCGGATGGCTGCGCCCATGCGAGCGCAAGGGTTCCGAGCAGTACAGTGCTCGTTACGAGCACGTTCGCTCAACTCTAATTAGGACAGGTTTTGTGTGCACTAATAGGACAGCAGCCATTATATTTCTCCTGATGATTGTTCCTTAGACAAAACAAGCCATTATAACGAATGAAAGGTATTTGGGAAAATATTTATAATAAAGTAATATTTACGTATTTTCATTTTCTTAATTCCCGGAGAACCCCTTTAAGTTCCCATTCCACCCCTGGATGGGTATACGGGAACCCAGCCAAACTAAAAAGGATGGTCTATCTCCTTTAAGAAGGCAGTTTTCTTTTGCACATAATGTGAACTGTAGGTATTGCTTATGTAAGTATACCAGTGGCAGCAGGATGTGACAACTTGTTTATTACAGATCATGCCAAATTGTTTATTTTCCCAGTTCTTCTTTTGCTCCGTTTTCTAAAGTTTGTCTTCATCTAGCCTCTGGGTACAAGCATATCTTGCCTGTAATACCCTGAGATTTATTTTCTATCTTTTACTTTACAAATACAGAGCAGATGTAGGAACATAGAGTCAAGCATCCAATACATCTGCAGCACACTTATTAAAGCCAAACATCTCATTGTAGCTCATGGGAATCTGAATAAATAGGATACAGCCTGGTGCTTGAGAAATTGCATTTTTTGCCCCCTGTAGGGTTGCACAAAGGCATAACAATTGTGTATCATTTCAATATGCGCTGCAGGTGTGTCTGTTCATTGGGGTAAAATCATAAAAATGATGTGAAAGCATACATGGAGGTGTCAACTACACAATACGTTAGAAAAGAGGCACCACTGATGTTACATACTATAGAATCCAAATTACAGAGTGGCCAAATAACATCGCCGATTACAATATTTGTCCTGGCAGTGCTCTATAAAAGTTGGTTTTATTTCTGACAGTAATGGTGACACTGGAGAAACCATCAAATATCATCATAGTATGATGGACATACTGGGAACTTTACTTGCTGATCTGAAGCTATTCATATATGATATTTAAAGATTATTCTTCATTGATTGACAGAAGCCAATTGTTAACCCAGCTTCCCGTGCCTGGGATTCTGTCCCCACATCCAGGCACGAGTGCCGGGCTCCCTCACTCCTCTCCGCTGCACACCGCTAGCCAATAGCAGGCCACAATGGGGACGAGCCTTCCTCGCATCGCAGGTGACACTAGGGAGGCTCATTCCTGTCGTGGCCTGCTATTGGATATTACCCCCCCAAGCCCCATCGCTAGATGTTTTGATCCGCATGACGGGGAGATGCAGGAGTCATGCGGGTACTGGGGGGTGGGGAGGGGGGTAAGTATAACCTATATGAGGTGCCCGGGAACTGGGGGGGGTCATTATAGGGGTTGGATAACCCCTTTAAATTTTCAACCGGAATCAGAAATGTATACATATTTATGCAGAAATGTATGCATATTTCCTCTGTATGTGGCTTGCAGAATTCCTTGCACATGCTACAGAAACAATTCCAGATGTATGCAGACATTTCTGCAACTAATCCGCTGAGTGTGAACATACCCTTTATAGGGTTTAAAAAAATTAGATTATACGGATAAATTCATACAGTACATGCAGGGGTGGGATTCAAATTTTTAACAACAGGTTCCCTACTCAACGGTGGACATGCGGCGTCACGACACGTTTACATATACATCTCATATATATGCAACACACATGCACATAAATACACCATACATGGCACACATACATAAATACACCCCATATATACCACACACACATACCACCCAACTATGGAGCTAAACTATCAATGGTGTGCAAAGAAATGGCAGTAAACATCTCCAGCTGCCCTGCCACCACCAAAGAACCGGATCAAGACTCAGCCGGTAACACCGTTCTCCGATCCAGTTGTAATTTTAACAACCAGATCTGGAGAACTGAAGGGAATCCCATGCCTGCATACACGTGAATAGACATCATAAATGCATGAGCTAGATTTGATGCCATCTGCACACAAATGGCATTGAAAACCAAACAAACTGATGCATTGATGAGTTGGGATGGAAATATTGTCCAATGGAATCCAGTTCAAAGCAGAGCAGGAAAATGTCAGGGACTGCTGCATGCTTTTCAATAATTATTTATCAGTCTCTCCGTGTCTCTGCTTTGTCACCTTACACTGCTTATTTCCGGCAGCGGTGGCCGTGCTAGTACACTATAGGAAAAAGCGCCAGCCTCACTGGTGGCCAGGACCATGGGAGTGTCTAAGTAACTAGCTGGGTGGGCCATTGTTATGGGCAGTGCAGGAGCTGTTGCAGAGAAAGGAGAAGTGCATCATGGGTTTGGTTGGATACAGTAACAGGAAGTGCTACATACAGGATGTAATAGATATGTTTACATGTTGAAAACAGGTAAGGAGAGTCCAAACTGACAAAAAGAAAGCATAGGGAAGATGAACATGAGGTAAGCAACTACAGGATCATATCTGTTAAACATAGTGATCCCTGAAAACCCCTTTAAGATGCAAAAACACACATCAAAATTTTGGCCCAAAGTAAGCCAAACAATATTTGGTGTAAAGTTAGACAAAACTGTCTAGCATGTATCATGAACCACTGTGATAAAACTGGCACCTTTTTAGACAGCTTATCTAAGTTTAAAGAAATCAGGAAACGATCAGCTCATGCGCAGAAGAGAGTCTGTGCTGGGTTTATCCCAGAAAGCAGTGATATGGATGAAACAGGTCACCACTGCCAGCTTACACAGCGTCAGAAGATCAGAGGTGTTTACATTGGCCACAAATGAGGACCTTCTGCAGGATGCCAGAAGATCAGAGGTGATGACAGGGTGGGAACCCTACTTCCAGCACTAAAAGCAGAGTGCGACAAGGATCTAAACTAGAAGATCAGAGGTGTTTACACCGGCCATAGATGAGGACCTTCTGCAGGATGCCAGAATTAACCCATGATGTGACACACAGATGTATGTCACATCAACAACAAATTATAGGCTATTGCTAAAAAATGCTAACAAATTGGTCAACCACTTTAAACTATCTACATGTTAAAGTTATTAACTGTGGCAAAATTATAAATGTACAGTATCTCTGCTACATTTTACTGCCCTTATTTACAACACATAGAAAAGAAAGTTTTAGGTAAAGAAAAACTCTAGCTTTAGGATTGCGTCACACTCAGCTCTTTGAGACAGTTTTTGATGCAGGTTTTTAACCAAAAGCCAGAAAAGGATCCAGGAGAAAGGTACAAGTACTAGTCCTCCCTTTATATTTCTCATTTACTTCCAACCCACTTTGGCACAAAAAACTGCCACAAAAAGTGTTGTGTGACACCAACTTTATAGTTCCAGATTTTTCTTTAGCAAGTAATAGAGTGTTTAAAATAGAAAAAATATGCAGGAACTAATATTTTGATTTTGGAGAATCATTAACATGATGTGATGTTAAATCAGAAATATAGGCAAAATTATTGGCAACTTCTATTTTACAAAAGACACTTTTATTAGAAACTGCTATTAAGTCAGTAATCACATTAGTCCAAACAGTAAATAGTAAAGAGGTTAGAAATATTTCTGGAAAGTTTCAAGGACCTTATGATTTACACAATATCCATTATCTTTATCTCCTCTGTAACCTTGTCCATAAAAGCATGAGCTAGAATTCCAAGGATATCACATGTTTTAGTATTCTTTTTATTACCTATGACCCTGCATTAGGCAATTCAAAAAGCTATATAAAGTTATGGAGGTTATGCTGTTTCACACAAAGCTTTTAGGCCTGCCCTGTCTACATTCATATGTACTTTACCGTAATGATTTCTTTAGGCTAGGGTCCACGATTGTCAGTAAAAGCATACAATTGCTGTGGACTATATTGTTTCTCTATAGGAAAAAAAAATGTTGTTGGGATTTTACTTCAGATCATGCTCAACTCCATGTTGCTGTGACCACTACACAGGTCACACAAATATGTGAAGCTTCTAGAGATCAAGGGGCTCCTTGCTGGTCAAAGATTCCACCGTTCTGCACACAGTGGTGCAGCTATAGGGGCTGGCGTACAGGCCACTAAGGTACGGGGCTTACATAGCCCTCCTGGCAATATTGCTGGCCTGCTGGAGGTCATAGTATGCCACATAGCTGGAAATGGCTGGAGCACCACCAGACCCCATGACTATAATGGGATCCAGAGGGGATCTGGCCTGGTTACGGTATGACACTAAATGCCGGAAATAGGTTGGATCCCCGCTGGGACCTAGTATAGAGGGGGAAGGCCTTATCTGGCTATACCGGATGCATTGAACTGCGGCAGGTTGTTCCTCTTCCAGAACAGCCCGCTGAATGATTATGACTTTACAAACCAAAAATGTTAATTTTCTGCTCTGCTAATAGATTACTTATTATGATTATTATTATTATTACTTTTACAGCACAAAGTGACCACAATCATTCCACAAACAAAAGTTTAGAAAAGATACTGGAAAGCCTTCTCCATGGCATAATATAGAATATATTATTTCACAGTTAGACCATAGGCTGAAACAAAAACTGCAGTACAAAAAACTGGAAATCTTCTTCAGCAAAAGACTCGAAAAAACCTAATGGGGGAGATTTATTAAACTGGTGTAAAGTAGAACTAGCTTAGTTGCCCATAGCAACCAATCAGATTCCACCTTGCAACATGCAAGGTGGAATGTGATTGGTTGCAATGGGCAACTAAGCCAGTTCTACTTTACACCAGTTTGATAAATCTCCTCTTAAATGTTTTCACTCAATATTTTGCACATGAGGGGATATTTGTGTCTCCAGTTCTGCAAATCATAGTAACATATCCCATATTTTGTGCTGAAAGTTTTGTCAGGAGGAAAAAAAAAGTTTTGTAAACTGAAATGTGTTGTCTGGACCAGGCTCGATACGATAGAAAGAAGCTAATTCCTTCCATCTATTTCATCTATGACAGTACAAGTAGCTTTTCTCATAAATCATTCATGCTTAGCCGAGAGTAGCGATCAATAGCAACGCTCTTTAGATGTGTAACTTTGAATACTGGGCATTCCCAAGCCTCTTCATATTCCCAGTGCATAATGAACATTGGGATTTTTTTTATCACTGGTTATTTAATAAATGAGTGGGGTAAATAACATTACTTGCATCTAACATAAAGGGGTGCACCTAGCCTTTCTGCTGTCTGAGGTGAAAACTGAAACAATGCCCCCCTCCAATGCCAATTTCTTAACATAACCCCTTTGCCACAATGAAAGAGCTCATTGCCCATGGCTCTTCTGCTGCCCCCCTCTTACCCCTACCTGGTGCTCCCTGAGGCTATTGCCTCACCTGGCCTCATTGGTGGTGTACCTCTGATAACATAGTATAATTAGTCAATCCCTGTTCCTATTACAGTTTCTAAGTGATAAAATATGATTGTTGTAGTAAAGACTTGCATTTCCCATGAATTAACAATTCAGGCATCTCTTTACTTAGATCTCGGCTTTGTGATGTTCCTCTGTTATTCCGCTTGGAAATGTGTGACAAAGTGGAGATCTGAGTATTACCATTCCCTGCACATACTGACGCTGCTCAGTCAGGGAACTTAGATCTAAACAATCTCCTGGCTGAGTTGATTACCCAAGTTGTTACTTTCCTTTCCCCACAGATCTTGATAGTTCAGTGCTCGGTAAGTGCATCATACACTGGTGCAGATAAGGAGTGTCTCCACTCAAGTAAACTACCCTACTTTAGCCAATGCTGACTAGATGTTTTTGGGAAAAAAATGTAATTGCCTTTTTCCTATGTTGCTAGACCCCGCTATGCCAGACCCCGCTGACTATAATAGAGTCCAGCGGGAATCCAGCGGGGATATGCTGGAATTCGGCTGGACAAAAACTGTTGTGTGCAGCAATTTCTTTTGATGTGTGAAAGTAGCCTCAAATTATGTAAAAACAGCTGCAAATGTAATAAAACAAAGGAAACACTTGAAGTCAATAGTACGGCACATGAGCATTCCTACCACTGATTGGCTGGTGCACTCTCATGCTGGCTGCTAGTAAACAACGCTGAATCGGTGGGGGAAGGAACATAAATTCTCAGCTGAGCCGTGCATGCATGTTTATGGGAGAGTCAGGAGAAATAGACATCAATGATAGAAATAGCCAACAGCCCTGACAGCTATGGGTACCTTAAAGGGATTGTTCCATTAAAGGGGTTGTCCAGGTTCAGAGCTAAACCCGGACATAACCCCTTCTTCCCTCATTCAGCATGAATGAGTGGAGCATTGGAGCATTTCATGCTCCAATGCTACCCCTTGCCCTGCACTGTATCACGCAGGGCAAGGGCTTTTTCTTTAGATCAGGTCATATAATGAGTCTCTGTATGGGAATGCTAGGCAGAGACTTTTGCCTAGCAGTGAGCCTGGTGATGTCACCGGCACTAATGGGCGGTCTTTAGCGCTGCCCTTGCCTGAAAAATAGCCTAGGGCAGCACTATAGCAATGTAAAAATTTGCAGGGCAAGCGGGAGAATCGGAGCATGAAATGCTCTGATTCTCCACTCATACAGGCTGAATTGGTGAAGAAGGGGTTATGTCCCTGTTCAGCTCTGAACCAGGACAACCCCTTTAAGGCCCCTTTCACACGAGCGGGTTTTCTGCGCGGGTGCAATGCGTGACGTGAATGCATAGCACCCGCACTGAATCCTGACCCATTCATTTCCATGGGTCTGTGTACATGAGAGCTTTTTTTCACGCATCAGTTCTGCGTTCCGTGAAAAACGCAGCGTGTTCTATATTCTGCGTTTTTCACGCAGTCCTGATCCCATAGAAGTTAATGGGGCCTCAGTGAAAAACGCATTGCATCCTGAAGCAAGTTCGGATGCAGTGCGTTTTTCACTGATGGTTGCTAAGAGATGTTGTTTGTAAACCTTCAGTTTTTTACCACGCACGTGAAAAACGCATCAAAACGCTTTGCACCCACGCGGAAAAATCTGAACAACTGAACGCAATCACAGACAAAAATGACTGAACTTGCTTGCAAAATGGTGCGAGTTTTCCTGAACGCACCCTGAACGCATCCAGACCTAATCCGTGACGCTCTGGTGAAAGGGGCCTAAGAACCCAGGCCTGCCAATCACCAGAATGTGGGCCTGGGTTCCCTAGTTTGAATGGAGCAGCAGTCATGCATGCACACTAACACTTTATTCATGGGGTGGGTACGCATAGCCGTATAGAATTGAAAGGAGCATGCATATCTGCCACTTCATTTAAATGGGCAGTCCAGGCCCCCATTCCTGTTATCAGCATAGGCCCCAGTAGTCAGACCCCCACAGATTAGACACTTACTCCCTATCCTGTAGATAGGGAATAAGTTGATGTAGTGGGACAACCTCTCTAAGACTTTTAGCTAAGCTTATCCTGGACTAGTTTGTTGATGCATGACCTGTAAAATATACAGTATGATTAATAGCATGGAATACATTTTGGATAACACTGTTGATAGTGAATGCCCTATCAATACTTTCTGGATGATATAAAAGCTTTTAACAATATTGTCACTATGCTAAAGTACGTACTTGAATTGACCTCCTCCATAATACGTTATACCATCAGAGAAAATTGCACTTACAGTACATCACATATTCACAAAAGTTCTAATTCCGACAGCTTATAAAACATACAGTACATGTGCATTGAGTAAATAAATTGAGCAGATTATTATGCAGATAGATATGTGTTATTGAGTAGTAGTGTGATCCTGGCTTAAGACTCCCATGTGATTTTAATATATCAATTCTCAGGTATTGAAAGTATGTGCTGGAAGCAGCCAGGATTGCCATGCCCATTTCTCCATCTGCTGGTCTATCACAACATTACATATCTGTCTCCATTGTGTTCCACACACGTCACTGAATCATCTTGCCTCCATTGTTTATAGCGATAAAAATTTCCTATTCCAAGGGTCAAATAATTCTGAACATAGACAAAGAGAAAAGAGATACATGATATGTAATATACATTATTGCGATGTCATCAAGGAGTCCTCTAACCACATACAGTCTGTGACCCCTGGGACCACCATCATTTCCATGAATGAGGTGTGTCAAATATTGTTAAAAAGGTACTATTCGTACAATATTTAGTTTGAACTTCCCAAAGGTTTTTCCTGATGCAAAGCAATTCATGGGAATTCCACTTAATTGCCTGTAAAGGAACACACAATCATATCTAACAAATTGTCATATAGTATCTATATACATTATACAACGTATTCATATGTGGTGTCATCTGTCATGATTGCCAGATTGTACCACTTTCCTATACTCCTTCTACATAATGTGGCTGGTTGGTCTCTGGACCCCCAAGAAGTGGGCACCTCCAGCCTTTATACTGTAGCTGTGGCACTTCCCTTGTGAAAAATTATTTCAGTTGCTCCTGAAAAACATGTTCTAGGCTACTTAGGGGTTTTAATTGGTGGAGGTCCAACCACTTGGAAGCGGCCACAATGCTTGCAAGTGATTGGGACCAGGTGCAGTACCAGGTATACATCTGAGCACCACAGCTACTTGTGACAGTCCCAGAGGTTGGGCCACCACTGATCAAACATTGATGACCTTCCCAAAGGCTAACTGCAAGAAAAAGGGGGTCAGTCAGCACATCCCAATGTGCAGGTGCACGCTGCCATGGCTAGAAACAAGAAGAAAAAAACACAATGCAACAGCACTCTGCTAAGGATAAGTCATCCATGTTAGTGTCTCAGAGAGTCCATTTAACTCTGGAAAAGATCCAGCCTAAGCTCCCTCAGTTTTCTTCCTTGATTAAGGTACATTAACTAGTTACGCTTCAAAAATAAGCGGGGGTCCACAACCATCTTTGCACTATTGCTATTGCAACTGAGAAGTCCTTAAATATGAGATGTTTGTGGTGGGACCACTCCTTTCATATATATATATGTTTATTATTTTTATTGGTAGGACCAACACACACTAACTTAATGAAGTATAGAGATAGCGGTTCCTAGATTTTCTATATACTTCTGTAGTAGCAGAATGATTATAGTAATTACATGATGAAACATATGCAGTAAGGCTACTCTGCGTTTCTCCTTTCCGGTATTGAAATCCATCATAGGCTCTCAATACCAGAGAAAAATGCTTCCGTTTTGTCCCCATTTGTTGTCAATGGGGAGAAAACTGAACCGAATGCAATGGAGTGCACCGAAATGCATTCCATCCCTTTTGGTTGCGTCCCATCGCGGACAGAAAAAAGCTAGAAGCAGGGTTTTCTGTCTGGCATGGGATGCAGAGCAAGACAGATCCAGCATGACAGACAATGTAAGTCAATTTGTGCCGGATCAGTTTTCTCAGACACAAAAGAAAACAGATCCGTCACCCTTTAACTTACAATGGATTTAGTGACGGAACCGTCATGGCTATTTTAGAGATAATACAACTGGAATCGTTCATAACGGATGTAGCCAGTTGTATTATCATGACGGAAGCGTTTTTGCTGAACCCTGCCGGATCCAGCATAAACGCAGATGTGAAAGTAGCCCGAAAACATAGGTATATGTGGTCAAAAGAAGTCATTACTGTAAACTACTTTACTATGCTTTGTCTGAGGATGGTATTCTACAATTGTTAACTCAGGGCATAAGTGTATAGGAGGGTTACTCAGCTACTTTTAGTATATGTCTACTTTTCTGGTTCTGCTGTCAGGTTGGTTAAGGTCCAAGATTAACACCAACAGTAAAGATACCATCTTGCTTAAGAGGTTTTCTAGGAGTGGAATATTGATTACCTATCCTCAGGACAGGTCATCAATATCTGACTGGTGAGGGCCTGAGCCGCAATACCAATTACAGCAACTATACAATGTACAGCGCTGTGCATAGTAAGCTTTGAGGAGACCACAATACTCATTGAAGCACCATCGCCTCTTCAAACAACTCATCGCCAGGGATGCTGGAACTCGGACCACCACTGTGCATATGCTGGCCACATTGATTTTTTTCTATTAATCACACACATGCCATGTTATCAACTCCATGTACTTCACAGTATTAATGTGTGGCACAAAGAGGTACCATACATTAAATTAGTTATCCTGCGCTATCCTTTTTCTATAAAGTTGACTTTAAAATATAAACACCCAACAGAAGAGAAAGACAATTTGGGAACACGCCACTGACACTGGTAGACGTTCCTTGCCTGCTCCAGAAGAGTTCCCACCATGCCTGCGCCTCCTTTTCTCCCTCACTCTCTGAATAGTTAATTTGCTTGTTGGCAGTGGTCAATGTCCCTCCTCTGTTCAAGCAGCACCTAAATGTCTTTTGTAGCTCAAAGCTCAGAGCAAGAACATTCCTCCTTCACTCTTCGCTGCCTGTTGGCTCTAATCGCTGTCATCCCTGTGTCAGAATGAGCTGAACAGCTTAAAGACATAACTGCTTCTGGTCTGGACGGCAGGGATCCAGACAGCTGGCGTCCGTGGTCCAGATGCGGACCGCAGTCTGCTGGTTGACCACCCCTGATGTACAGTATCTGTAACTACTTTACTCCTGTTGTTTTAGCTACACTTTGTTTATATTCACAATAACTGTATTTCCCCATGCCTAATTTATAGCACATATACCTATAGCGCAATTCATTGTCAATCAGTGTACTTAAACAGGTATTTCACAGGATATGAGATATTTATGATAGGTTTAGGGGGAAAAATCCATTGACCTCTGTTTCACATAACATGGTGACCAGCAGCATCCCATCTAGTCACAGCCAGAATAGTGAGTTGGTCGTTCATGTACTCAGCTCTCTCCAGTCTAGGCCTCCAGTATCTGTACTAATTATACTAAAACTTGTGGTTCCTCCAGATTTCCACTTCTTCAATTTCACTGCACAACTCGACCAACATATAGATTAAAACATGCTGAAAGACTAGAGAGGTTCTTTTGCTAGAGAATCAAAATGACTTTATATTCTTGAAAGAATGGTAGCAAGTATGTGAGTTTATTCAGATAGTTCCTTCAGTTGCTATATGGGTCTTATGAGTCATTGCTCAAATTGGGAAAATCCTCCTTCCACTCATTATGTCCAACACCAGGTGACAAGCGCAAATAGGCAGTAGAGCCATCCCCTGGAGATGCTAGAGAGCACATGCAGATGGCGGCAATCAGTTTAATAACATACCCATTCCACACAAGTATTTCTTTTGCAACACCTATAAGGACTAAGGCTACTTTCATAAAGTCAGTGTTTGGTCAGTGATTTCCATCAGTGTTTGTTAGCCAAAATCAGGAATGAAGCCTACACAGAGATCAGGTATAAGGTCTCATGCACACAAATGTGTGCTGGCCGTTCCATACACTGGGGACTGCAATAGGGGCACGGCCGGGCAACGGCCAAGTGCATGAGACCTAATGGAAAGATTTGTATCTGTTCCATATTTTTAAACCATACCTGGTTTTGGTTCACAATCACTAATGGAAATCACTGATGAAACACTGTATCATCGTGGCCTAATTCTCAAGCATTTCTACTGTGTTTTTGACCCACACCAGGTTTTGGCTCAATCACTGATGGAAATCATTGACCAACCACTTTATAGTCAAGTCGAGATGCTGTGCCTTACTTGCTTTTAGAGAGCTATGGTTCCACACAGAGGTGTAGCTACCGGGGGGCAGGGAGGGCGACGGCTCTGGGCCCAGTGCCTCTGGGGGGCCCAGCAGGGATGGCCTTAGGCCACCTGTCTTGCGCTGCAGCTGCCCTCCGGTCCGGCGCTCCACTCTCTTCCCTGGCCGGTGCGCACTATGACCTGATGCTGCACGCAGCATCAGGTTATAGTGCGCGCCAGCCAGGGAAGAGAGAGGAGCGCCGGATCGGAGGGCAGCTGCAGCGCAGGACAGGTAAGAAAAGTTTTTATTTTAACCTTATGTGGCTGGGTGGGCTGATCTGAGGTCTTTTGGGGGCACATTCTGCTGATCTGAGGTCTGATGGGGGCACATTCTGATGATCTGAGGTCTGATGGGGGCACATTCTGCTGATCTGAGGTCTGATGGGGGCACAGTACGCTGATCTGAGGTCTGATGGGGGCACAGTACGCTGATCTGAGGTCTGATGGGGGCACAGTACGCTGATCTGAGGTCTGATGGGGGCACATTAAGCTGATCTGAGGTCTGATGGGGCACATTCTGCTGATCTGAGGGCTGATGGGGCACATTCTGCTGATCTGGGGGCTGATGGGGGCACATTCTGTTGATCTGAGGTATGATGGGGGCACATTGTGATGATCTGAGGTCTGATGGGGGCACATTCTGATGATCTGAGGTCTGATGGGGGCACATTCTGCTGATCTGAGGTCTGATGGGGGCACATTCTGTTGATCTGAGGTCTGATAGGGGCACAGTAGGCTGATCTGAGGTCTGATGGAGGCACAGTGGGCTGATCTGAGGTCTGGTGGGAGCACAGTGAGCTGGTATGTCTATCATGACTCCTTTTGTTGCATTAATTTTGCTGGCAAGTTCTAGATACGGTACATTGCTGCGATAGTTATGTAGAAATATAGTAAATACATGTCGGAACAATAGCAGGCTAAGGGCCAGTTCACATCTCCATTTTTCCATCAGTTATTTGCATCAGTTTTTTTTAACCAAAACCAGGTGTGTAGAGTACACAGAGATAAGGTATAATGGAAAGACTTGCACCTGTTCTGTGTGTTCGACCAGAGCTGGTTTTAGTTTAAAATAACTGATGCAAAAAAATGTGAATTGGCCCTAATCCTAAAAGGTGAATTCCATATATGGCTGTTAGAGGATGCTTTCCAGCAGGACACAAAATCGATCAGCTGTCTTGGACATGTCCAGTGGCTAACCTGCTATGATGTATCATCATGCTGCAAAAAAACGCAGCACAAAGTGACCTGCACTGCGAGTTTTCAAGCCACAGTATGTCAATTTGAGCTGTGGAAAACCAGCAGCTGACCCGTGTCTTGTGTCTTCACCCCGATATTCTTGGTGTAACAGAATTAATATTTAAACACAAAGGGGTTCAGTGAAACCACACACTCCAGGTATTTCTAATTGATTGCAAGTGTAGCTCAGTCAGTTTACCCTAAGGGTGGGTTCACACTTTGCATTTTGGTGATGCGTTTTGAAACGCATCGGGAAAAATGCAACGCTAAACGCATATGCGTTTTCACAAAAACGCATGCGTTTGGTTGATAGAAACGTGTTTAGCGTTGTAATATTAATGATAATGATTAACAACGCTAAACACATGTTTCTATCAACCAAACGCATGCGTTTTGGTGAAAACGCATATGCTTTCAGTGTGAACCCACCCTTACTGACATACTCCAGTGTTGTGAAAATGGCAATTTTTATGTGGGCTGGTAGAGGGTTTGTACCAGGGCTGCTTTTTAGTCCCAGTCCGGCCCTGCACAGTTGAGAGGCACCACGTCCCAGGCTGTTGCAGAGAGAACCGGAAGGGTTAGTAGGCGGTGGGGCGGAGCATGACGCTGCGTCCACAGTGATCTCCTCTCTACTACAGCGGACTGAGGATAGATTAGTAGATCATGCCACACTTCCGTCCACTGGCTGTGACAAGTGGTATTAAGCGAGCGGACAGAGGAGTGGCATGATCTACTAATCTATCGTCAGTCCGCACCTCCGTCCGCTATAGTGATGGTGCAGGATAGCACTGTTGCAACAGGAAAGCTGCAGCATGAAGCTGTGAACTAATCTACTGTCACAGCGTCATGCCGCACCTCTATCCAATCGCTTCTCTGCCAGGTGCTCTCGGCACCATCACAACAGTGGTGTAAAGCGAGTGGACTGAGCTGCGGCATGATGCTGTGAACTTTAGCTTCTGTCACAGCGTCATACTGCACCTCTGTCCGCTCGCTTTTCTGCCCTAAGCTGTCTGTCACCACGTGATGACCTGAGCACGTCGTGACATAACTCCTCCTCCCTGTCCCTCGCGCCATTTTATCCTTTCTGGCTGCTAGTGTCTAGTGTCCCAGAGCTGCAGATAAAAACTCAGTTTCCCGCCTGTATCTCTGGTTTTATAGTACACAGATCCACATGATATAATTTGAAATCTGAGCTGCTTGTATTTAAAATGGAACCAAAAACATGGTTCTCTGGGCTATAGAGGCCAGGATAAGGGCCTCTGAAGTGACCCTCCATCCTCTTAGCGTGACTCACCTCATACATAAAGTGACTCTTCTCAGCTCATTTGCATATGACTTTGGAGACGATTTTTAATAGGTAAACGAGCGAGTTTTAACATAAAAGAGACAATGCTTGAGGGGACTGTTAGTTTAGTGATGTAAAAACTGGGGACAGGTTTCCTTTAACATAGGAGTCCCCTTGTTTTTTTACTCCTATTACTCCTATATTTTACTGCATTATGTGGTAGAGTATTTAGACTAGGGTATGTAGAAAGTCTATTGTACTGTACTTAACAGCATAGATGATCTAGCAGTTTATATAGTCATCTTTCTAATACAATATTATAACCACAACTAGTAGTATGTGCCTGCGAAGTTGGAAACGTGCGTTTGGGAAGCCACTAAGTGGGGGGCCCACTCAAGTATGTTTCGCCCCCCCCCCCCCTGTGCTGAACCTCTAGCTACGCCTCTGGTTCCACACATGACAGAATGAATCCACAGTGGATTTCAATGCAGTTCTGCAGCAAATCCACAACAGAAACTAGATTTTTGAATGCAAATTTTGTTGCAGGATTTACCATGGACTTTACCCTACTGCAATGCAAAACACAGCAAAGGGTGAATGCCACAGTTGAAATCCGTTGCTATTTCACTCAAGATTGCGCATGCTATCTGAAGCATGCTCTGATTTTTTATGTAAAATTTTTCTGCTACATGAAGATGTGGTTTTCAAAATCCCATATATTAGTATGGGACTGTAAATTGCTTCAGACCTGTGCTGGAAATCAACAACAAGTCCGCCACATCTGGACCTACCCTTATTTGCTTTGTATGCTCCTTATTGTCCTTATTCAAACAACAGGAGCAACCTGTTCTGCATGCTGTGCATTGTACTTGCCCTGGAAATCTCCTAATACAATTTCTACATATAATATATGTAAAAAATGAAAGCACTGGCAAAAGCTCAAAAATATGTACGTACTTGAAGACAAGTAAAATGTCTGATAGAAAGTCTTATAAACAGGTCATATAGGCAAAGCAAAAGGATCATGATCCTGCAGGTAAGTCTGGCGGCACAAATATGCCTGTAAGGCCTCTCACACACGACCGTGTTTCACGGCCGTCATTGGTTGCTATGACGCCGTGCGCTTCCTGAGGCAGCCGCCGTACAGTGAAACACTGTATACGAGCGTGTACAGTGTTTCACTGTACAGCGGCGGCCTCAGGAAGCGCACGGCGTCATAGCAACCAATGACGCCGTGCGCTCCCGTCCTCTGGGGGAGCACAGGCCGGGCTTTCACGGCCCGTATCGGGCCGTGAAACACGGTCGTGTGTGAGAGGCCTTAGAGTCATCAGAAGAAAAGCTGATATCTTTTCACAAATGAAATGTCTTAAGTAAGAACCCTTTTACATCAGTCGATACGCAGGGAAATTATGGAGAATGAACCGTTTATTCTCGATCACTGCCCCATTATTGTACCGCAGTGCAGCAATCATCAAGGACAAGACAATGATCCCTGAGTGCTACCCACAAAAAATTATTTTAAGTGCCACATATAAGGTGTGATCACCCAATGAACAAGCCATCAGTAGAAGCAGAAGCATTAAGGCATATGAATGCACGTCTTCAGTAATTGCCCCCATCTTCTGTCCAGGTAATAGGGGTACATACCGTAACAGTTAATAAAGTCAAGAGCAAGGAATGTTCTGCTGGGCTGTTGAGCTGAGTGTTAGCTAAAGTTATGGAATCACTGCATGGAAAGAGGAAGCGTGAGTTCCACAGTCGGACTGGGGTACCTAGGGCCCACCAGTAAAAATTATTTTGGCGGCCCACTGTACGGATACATTCAAATATAATAAATAATCTAACAAGTTTTTTATATGAACATAGGCTGGTTGAGGTGCTGTACATTGAATATAAGTATGTAGTACAGTAAGTCTACTGTGTTATGTGCCACTTGTGCAAGGGGTGGGAGACCACCGGGGGATTCACCTGTACACCTGTGGGCCAGTCCGAGCCTGGTGAGTTCTACTAAATATCATCAGTGCCTGGGAGTCAATGTGAAGTCACAGTCAGTGAGGAGACTGAAGCTGAATCAAGGACAAGACAATGATCCAAAACATACTTTAACACCATCCTTGAACTACTGTAAGAAATGAAAGATTAGGGTATAGAAACGGCCTTCATAGTTCCCAGCCTTGAATATGCTGTGTATAGGCAAGACAACTGGATAATAGCTATGAACTAAAAGTTTTCTGCAAAGAAGAGTGGGGACAATACTAAAGCAAGCCTGCAAATTCAGTTAGGCTAAAAGAAATGTTTGAAGGCTGTAATTTCTGCCAGTGGCATGTAGTTAGGTATAAACTATGAAAATAAACATCGATTGCACATTCACATTTTCATTCATACTGTATGTCCTATAAGTCTATTCCCTGCAGTTTTATTAACTTTTTTCACTTAAAGGGGGTCTGTCATGAGTTTTGATCCAGTGCTAGGTAAGGTCTGTAGACCATTGAATAAACAGACCTTCATAGATATATTCATAGATTTATCACCAGGAGCATTGAGAAAAAGAACTTTTATTTTAATGCTCACCATTCTTGAAGGTTCCATGAAGGAAGTTCCTAGCTCAGAAGTGCTCAGGGGAGGGTCTGTGAAGCAGCTCACTGCAGATAGGGAAGAGCACTTCTAAGCCAGGGACCTCCTTTGAATGGCACTCATCAGAATTAAAGTTCTTTTTCTCCGCAACCCTGTTGATAAAAACGTCTATGAAGGTATGTTTAACCAGTTGTCGACAGATCCTACCTAATACAAAACTGCTGACAGGCTCAATTTAAACAGAATCTGTCATTTCATAAGCTTTGCCAACTTGGCTTTACCTTTCCCCCTGCCAATGGGGTATGTCTGTATGACACTGTCCAATCAGGGCAAAAGTGTCAGACACACCAGATTGAAGGGGAATGGTAATAACCAATTGATGATTTATTCACACATTTGCAGGATGAATAACAGAGGAACAGAATAACATTAAGTTCTAAGAAAAGATGTGGGAAACAAACTGTACCTTATAAGAAGTTGTTTCTGTACTAAGTAACCTGTTTAATGTTTCACCAACTTTGGGAAAGAAGTAAGGTGTCATTTAAAAAGCTGTAAGAATCCAAGCCTCATATCATGCCTTTTAGGCTACTTTCACATTAGTGGCAGCCTTCTCCGGCAGCCTGTTCTGGCGGGTGAACAGCCTGCCAGATCCGTGCTGACGCTAGTGCATGCGTGGTGCCAGCACAGCAAACATGACAAGAGGTGGCTGGAATAAAACTACGACATGTCACATGTTTGCAGTGCTGCAGCCGGACCTCCAGCCCACCTCCATTATAGTGAATGGAGCCGGAGCGAACTTCCGGCGCCAACTAGCGGCAGCACGGATCCGGCAGGCTGTTCACCTGCTGGAACAGCCTGCCGGAGAAGGCTGCCACTAATGTGAAAGTAGCCTAAGTCATTATTCTAACAGCTGGTAAATGCTGGGGTCTGATACAACTTTTATGGTGAGGTCATGAAGGGTTCAAATACTGTCATTTATGGGAACAGAAATATTCATATTTTTAGTTGAGCCAGATATAATACATTAGTAGGCAATTGTCAGGATTATGTAGCATAGCTGATTTGGCTGTTTGACACTTCATTGTGAGCACAACAATGTATTTTCATAGGGTTGCAGGGAAACCTAGTGAGTGCAATCTTAATGTTCTGTCACAAACTAGTGCTATTACAGCTCTCACCTATCGTCAAACCTCCCAAGTGTCTCTCTTTTAGAGGAACAGTCCCTACTTTTGATCAAAGTCCCTTTCTACCTCTTTGCTCTTTTTAATCTTTGTTTTTTTAGCTTGGGAAATAGATTTGCTTTTGTCTGGTTCAAAGCTGTATAATATCCCACATTAAAGGCTATGGACACCTTTGAAGAATTTTTTTTAATTATTTCATCATACCCATTTTGGGCTAAAAATCTTTTTTTTTTTTTTCAATTGGTCTTTATAAAACAAATGTCAGCAGTTTTCCCTGTAAATCTTTTAGTTTCTGAGTACAGTATTTGCAGACTAGCAGGCTCTCCCTTCACAGTGAATCCTGTCAGACAGCCGCTATGATGGCTCAGCCTGTAGCCCTTATCTCTGAACTCCTGACAGTTCGTAAACATTGATTATAGTTCAATTCTTTTCCTGTATGCAGATTATTTTTGTGGTATAAACAATGAAGTGTAATGAAATGCATGGAAAAATGAATCTTTTATAAGATTCATGTTTCTACTTTTTGATAAGCCCAAAAGTAGAGGTGTACAACTTTACTAACCGTGAATATTTACCTGTGGTTTTATTTTATGTTTAAGGAAAATATCAATTAGGATAAACTATATCCAGTAATCAAGCAGGAAAGCTGCAGGAAGGTCAGATCTCTATACTACAAAAACAGATGTTCTTATAGATTAAATAAGTTGCAAATATATGGATTAGGCTCCATGTAAACCATCATAAAGGGCCGCTGACTTGCCCTACAAACTTGCTGCTGGATGGGTGAATCCCCTGCTGTGAAGCTCTGCCCTACCACTAAGGGGTTGTTCACATATCAGTTATTTGATCAGTTATTTCCATCAGTTATTGTGAGCCAAAACCAGGAGTGGACACTAAACAGAGATCAGATATAATGAAAAGATCTGCACCTGTTTGGTGTTTTTGACCCGCACCTGGCTTTGGCTCACAATAACTGATGGAAATAACTGATCAAATAACTTATATGTGAACAACCCCTAAGTAGGTGCTCCACTTTTGCCGGTGATAGGGCAAAGCTTCACAATGGGGGAGTCACCCATCCAGCCAGTTTGTAGGGCAAGTCAGTGACTCCTCATACTTCTTTACATGGAGCCAATTGTTTCCTCTATAATAGGATTAAGAGGTTGATATAGGAGTTGTATTCCCTGCAAAGACTGATTCAACTCTAGCAAACTGCCTTGGACAGAAAGGTCAGATTGACAAAGCCTTAAAGGGGTTTATGAGCTGATTATATGGCACTTACTAATACAGCCTTTGTACCATTTTATATGGTATACCTCCTTGTCCACAAAATCTTTTTTCCTATCCACATAGAGGTCCTGTCCATAAAATGGCTACTGATGGAGGGTCATGTGACCAGGCAAATCACCTCTATGTGACGCTTCCACCATTCAAATACACTGCACCTGCTCTAAAATTTCAAAAGAATAAGTGCTAATGGCAGGTGCAGTGTATTTGAATGGAGGAGACATCACATGGAGGCGATTTGCCTGGTGACATGACCCTCCATTGCAGCTAAATTTCAGTAATGACATACACTACCGCGATTACATAAGAAGCTGCTATTTGACCTCTAGGATTACTTTAGCCCACACAGAATTGTGCCCTCATGGTATCTGATGTAAACAGACGTCTGCCATCCAATTCTTTTGAAAATGGTGTCATTTACTTGTACTGTGCCAGTTCTAAAGGCAGTTAGTGCAGGTGTAGATACAGGATTTCAGGCAAGCAATAAAGTCCTGTATCTGTGTTTGTGCTGACTGCTATCAGCGCAGGAGCAAGTACAAGTGAAGAATCAGCAAAGTGGCCAACATGGTAGATAGGGTTCCCTCATAGATTTTGCACTGGGGCAAGGAGCTTCAAGTTAAAGAGGTTGGCCCAGGAAAAACAGTTATCACCCATCCACAGGATAGGTCTTGGATCTTGAAAACAGGGGTCCTATATCCCATATTTAAATGGAGTGGTGTTCAGATATGTGCATTCCCAATCACCATGGGACTAATGCACATATAGTAAAGGTTAATTTAATGTTACACAGTTATAGCAAATGTTAAATTGACACTGAACACAGCATTGAAAAAAATCAAGTTAAAGTGTGCTACAACCGTGTCAAGTTAACATTTGATACATCTATAATCGAGTACAGCGCTCAGTGGTCACATTTAGTCCTCTAGACTTTGAATGATGCTTTAGTGCACATTCATGTGGGGGACATAAAGCCCAATTCTCATGATTATGAGATCACCAGCAAGCATACATTTTTTGTCTATCCTGTTGATAGGCAGTAAATAGCAATAAATGTATACTGATAAACCAATTGATTCCAACAAATTAGATTTGTTATGAGTTTCACAAAAATTGATCCACCAAACGAATCAGAAGTTTTGGTAATTTGTTTAGGATGAATTGTGTAAACCCAGCATCATTTTACTATGAATATTGGTGGGGAAAACCATGAGGGAGGAAGAAGATGGAGGATCACATGACACTGGGAGGAAGTGGGGAAGGGGGGGCTTGCCCTGATTGGCTCGGAGGCTGACACACGCCTGATCAGCCAATCAAGGGGAGGATTTAGGAAGGTCCTTTGCTGAGAACATCATAGAAGGACATCCTGTGTTCATCTTGACCTGGAAGCATGTGTTATGGCAGTGCCTGACAAAAAGCAATGGCAGACACAAGCCAGTAATCTAGCTGCACTAAGGACCCTATAGGGAAAGAATAGGGAGATATACTTCAGTAGATTTAGGGAATTTGATTAAGGAAATCTTTGAGAAGGTGAGGGACTAGTCACCCAGTTGTGTGTTTAATACATCTGTATCATAGTTCTGCATTACAAAATGCTGCAAGAAAAAGAAATTCATTTTTTTTCTGTACATGAACAGACAGCTTTTATTTTTTGAAAAACCAAGAGGGTCATTTATCAAGCTGGTGTAAAGTAGAACTGGCTTAGTTGCCCATAGCAACCAATCAGATTCCGCTTTCATTTTTCAGAGGAGCTGTTCTTAATGAAAGGTGGAATCTGATTGGTTGCTACGGGCAACTAAGCCAGTTCTACTTTGCATCAGTTTGATAAATGACCCCCCAAGTGTCTACAGGTCATAGGCATATTGCCAGCACCACAATGGCATACATTATGCTCCAAATTGTGCATTTTTCCTTTTAAAAGTAGTTTAAATTTACCATTTGTAATTAAGTATATCAGGGCATCATACCCATGTTACTTAAGGGGTTGCATATTACAGCAAAAGCAATACAACAATACTGCTATTTTTATACCCATGTTAAAAAACTCATTTATTTTTACTGCAAAAATGTGATGTATTACTGCATCAGACAGTATAGTTCAAAGACATTTCATTGCAAAACTTTTATTCTTATACCCTTGTTAGCGAATGCATAGTTCAAATACATTTTACCACAAACATTGCATTGTTGTGCCCATGTTAATTAATGCATTACTGCATCAGACAGTGTCATTCAAAGAAATTTTATTCAAAAATTGCATTGTTATGTTAATAAACACCAAGGAGCACATTTATTAATAAAGGCCCATAACTGGTAGTAGATTCACCGAAGTTAGGAAGAGGCGCCATAACTTCAGTGCATCCAGCTCCAGTTCTAAATGTAAGACAGCTTTAGAGCTTGAGAAAGGCTCCAGTATAGAGCCAAAACGTCACGCTTCCGGTATGGGTGAATAAAATTATTTTTTAAGTGAGAGTGCTACCTGATCTTTTTCTTTTTGTAAACACAAAAGGGGAGATTTATCAAACTGGTGTGAAGGAAAATTGGCTTAATTGCCCATGGCAACCAATCAGATTCCACTTTTCATTTTCCAAAGGAGCTCTGAAACATGAAAGGTGTAAGCTGATTGGTTGCTATGTGCAACTGAGCCACTTTTCCTTTACACCAGTTTTAATCATTTTCTCACGTAGTTTGTGAAGTGAACACATAGTTCAAAGATATTTTACTGAAAAACTGCATTGTTATACCTACTGGATGTTAGTGAGCACATTACTGCATCAGACTGTGTAGTTCAAATACATTTTAGCACACAAATTGCATTCCTATGCGTGTATTAGTTGAAAGCATAGTTCAAAGTCATTTCTGTCACGCGCAGGTGTGGGGGGGGAACCAAACCAAGCGTAGGAGGGAAAGGAGATTAGGCCTAGAAACTAAGGAAGGAAGATGGACACCTCCTACAGGAAACCCTGGCTCAAATCCCGTCTATCTACCAGTATGAACAGGCCTCAAAGGTAGGCAAGTTCATACACAGGAACCTAAACACCGAACTGACCCTATAGGACCCTGGAAACTAATGACAGGAATAAGTTTACCTGTTCCTCCAAAAGGAAGGATGAACAGGAGTCTCCCTAAGGCCTAATAACAAAAAAAAACAGGAGGGAAAAGGAAACTTATCTTTCAATGAAGAAATGGAGGCTCCAGGATCTCAGCTGAAACCAAACTGCTGCTCACCACCACAACACTGAAGCTATAAACCGCAAAGAATAGTGGGAGAAGAAGCAATAAATAGGGGAGGGACAATTACCACACCAGGAACACCTGAGGGAAAAGGGTGTGGGAAAAAAACCAACAACAAAAAGGGAAAACATGTCAGATTACACCACGTGTTGCCAATCTGACAGACCTCCTGTTATCTGTCATAGGAATTTCTGTGACAATTTCACTGCAAACATTACATTGTTATACCTGTGTTAGTGAATGCATAGTTCAAAGACTGCTGTGTACAAAATCCGTAACTCTTTACTTATAGGCCTCACAATAAAATGTCTAAGAAAACAGAAGAGTGCAAAACGAAAGAAAGACCCAGGCCTTGTCATCAGTGAGTCAGAATGTGGGTAGTAACAGCAGTAGCAGCATCAGCCATCCGGCTAGTATTAGTAGTAGTGGCACGGTGGTGGTAGGGGCAGTGGTGGCAACAGTGACATTCAAGGCAAATACAGAGCGGGGAATCAGGAGAGGGGCTAAGTTGCCCAAAATGACAATATATCAAAATCAGGGAGGGTGAAGATTATGACAATGATTGTGTGTTAGACAGGACCTGGTGGCTGGATTGAGGTGCTGAGGAGGAGATGACATCAGTAGAGTAGGGTAGTGGCCACTGTGGCAATGAAAAGCTAGAGGCAATGTATGGCCACAACCTCCCAAACAATGGCAGGTCCTGCTTCTTTTGTGGTCAGCTTGAGAACTGATGATGCCGCTGATACTGTAGGCACAGGCTCAAAATGTGACAGATCAATGCTAAGCCTGGCTGCCTTTAGCTCCATGTGAGCCACACCGGTATGGTGTTTTTTTCCCATAAGGACAGCACACAAAACCACAGCCATGTGCAAGACTGCAGGATTAAATTTAACCATGGCTGTTGAAACACAAATAAAAGGTACCAGGGTCTATTGCAGCACATGAGGCTGCATTACCAGTCCTTTGGGAAAATAGAACTGGCCACCATTCTCAATCAAAACAAGTCTGTCCTTCATCTCCTGGTCTTCTTTGTGGTAGCCAGACCTTATCCCCAAGTAGTACAGTATCCTGTTATCATCACCAGTTGCTTCTTCTCCTCCTCCTTGGCCTCTGCTCCTTTGTGAGACATCCATAACAGAATGTGTGGCCATGAGAAAATTATTCTTGACCAGCAATTAGCTTGTGTACAAGCTGAACTCCCACCTGGCCAATTTGCTGGCGGTGCAATTGCTGCTGTACCACTTAGTTGTGATAATGGTGGCATGGTTCTACACCTTCACCAAAATTTAATTCTGTTGTATCATATTCACATTTTTTCCCAGCTGTCCATTTCTTTCAAAACAACTGTTTAAAATTGCAATTCTCACTGCAGCAAGGTGCATGCCACCATGGACACCTGGAACAGCTGTTATGGGCAGGGACAGTACATGTCTTTCACTGCCCACTGGGTCAATGTTTTTTGTGGCAGAAGCAGGGTCAGGTCCTATTGACACCTCCATGTTTGTGTAGGTCTGGTTCCCACATCAGGAACTTCTCAGCCTCCTCTACACTCTCCTCCATGGATATCCTCCTGTCCCCAACAGAAGAAGGACAGAGTGTCGCTCCAACTCCACCAACTTGGTTTGCAGAGAGTGCTGGCCATCCCTCGCATTTCAGCCACTTATGTGGCGAAGGACATCCTCCTGGACTTGCAGCTACAGAACCATCTGCCACTGCACTCCTTGATCTGTGACAATCCAACTCGCTTGAATTCTACCTTGCATATGCTAGAGCGTCTGTACGAGCAGTGTAACAAGGTGAATGATTTTGTCAGGCTCCAGACCACCTCAGTAGGAAGCAGGTTTTATTTTGAGGTCAGACAGTGGCAGCTCATAAGAGACACCTGTCATGGCATACTGAGGACTTTAGAAGAGGTCACAAGATTTGTCAGTAGGGACAACTGTAGTACAAATGATGTCATCCCCTAATATTCATCTTAGAGCAGGCGCTTATGTTGATGCAAGAAGGGATGGCTGAAGAAAAGCAGATAATGTATCTTGCTGGTCGCCCTGTAGCTGTTGGGGATCCACATGAAGAAATTCCCATGGAGGAAGTAGAGGATGAGAAGCCACCACTGGAAAGGGAGGAGTTGCTTGTGCAGGAGGATGAGGCTGATGATGACAATACTGGCCATGATGACCAATCATCTCAGTGGCGAGGAGGTGGAGATGGAAAGGACTGGGTCCTCGGGCATGCTTGCAAGAATGGGAAGCTGTATGCTTGATTACTTATGAACTGAACTATCATTCAAGCGTATCATTCACATGAAGAAATCTGATGATTACTGGATAGTCATGCTTTTTGACACTTGCTATCAAAGTAAAATGGGGGAATGTTTTCTGTTGTCGAAAGGGAGGCAAAATTACTTTACTATTGATTATCAGGATACAATGTGTACACGGCTTGCCACAGCTTTCAGTGAGCAGACACCTGCCACCCACGTGTCTGACCAGGAGGCCCCTCTCTGCCCCCTGTAGGGTCACCCACCTCCTGCTGTCTCTGGTACCATAAGTAGAAGAAGCCACAGCAGCAGCCAGTTCAGTATCATCAACATGATGGAGAAATGTTTCCATGTGACGCACCAGGCTGGTGCAAATCACAAGCAGAGATCTACTGCCTGTATACCCAGGCTCAGTCCTACTCTGGGTACTTCTCTAGCGAATACTTTTTTCCCTGGATCCATTGATTTCTGGGCAGGCAGACTGGAACAGTGGCTGGAACTGGCCCAGTATGCTCTTGCGGCCAGTACTGTCTTGTCCAGCCTCCAGTGTCATCTCAGAGAGGTTTTTCAGCGTGACAGGTGGCATTGTGACACCCAATCGGACAAAGTTGTTCTCCCCCAGTGTACAAAACATCACTTTCGTCAAAATGAACGAAGCATGGAGTTGTAAAGATTTTCAGATACCTCCGGTTGAGGCAGATAAATAAATCTACCATTGCTAATGGTGGCTATTTATTGCTGGCCCCATCATGGCAATGCTGCGGTGTGCCTACCTAGCATCATGTTCTGTACTATATGGTTTCTGCTGACGCCATCTTGCCACTGCCGCTTTCTTCCTATCTACTATCATGTTCCATACCGTATGGCTGCTGTCGCAGCTGTTACTTCCTGCTGCTAATACCCCTAAGGTCACATCTATTACCCCTACTGCAACTACCATTAATGCTACACAACCGCCACTACTATTACGACTACCCCAACACAGCCGCACACACATCTACTTGCTGCCATGTCTGTTCCATGCTTTGCTGCTACTGCTGGTGCTACTATGCCACTAATAAAAGGGATAGTTTTTATATACTTGTTTAACTTCAGAACAAGGCACTATTTCTTCTGTCAATTAACACTTGTGTATGTATAAACACGGGCATACATTCTGCTTCCATTAACTCCAACTGGACAAGGTGGTTAGCGACAATGGCAGGAACATCATGGCCATGCACATGATAAATTTTGTGGTGTAGCGCTTTTTGAAAAAGTACCTTGTGCACAACAAGCCACTGTTTCTTATGACATTAGTATGTGTGTGTATAAACAGGGGCATGGCTCTGACCCCTATTAACACATAATTTGTGACTTTTGGTCTCAACAAGCAACATTTTGTTTTCCCATAAAAGAGTTTGTTTAACCCCTTCTATCCCAGGCCTGTTTTCACCTCCCTGTCCAGGCCATTTTTTTGCAAATCTGACATGTGTCAATTGATGTAGTAATAACTTTGGAACACTTTTACTTATCCAAGCCATTCTGAGACTGTTTTCTCGTGACACATTGTACTTCATGACAGTGGTAAATGTGAGTCAATATATTTTTCCTTTATTTTTAAAAAATCCCAAATTTACCAAAAATTTGGAAAAACTCACAATTTTCTAAATTTGAATTTCTCTACTTTTAAGACAGATAGTAATGCCTCATAAAATAGTTATCAGTCATCATTCCCCATATGTCTACTTTATGTTGGCATCATTTTGTAAATGTCAGTTTACTTTTTTAGGACGTTAGAAGGCTTAGAAGTTTAGAAGTCATTTTTTCACATTTTTAACAAAATTTCCAAAACCATTTTTTTAAGCATCAATTCAGATATAAAGTGATTTTGAGGGGCTTACATAATGGAAACCACCCATAAATGACCCCATTTCAGAAAATACACCCCTCAAATTATTCAAAACTGACATTACAAACTTTGTTAACCCTTTAGGTGTTCCACAAGAATTAAAGGTAAATGTAGACGAAATTTCAAAATTTCATTTTTTAAGCAGATTTTTCATGTTAATCAATTTTTTTCTTACAACACAGCAAGGGTTAACAGCAAACTAAACCTCAATATACATTACTCTGATTCTGCAGTTTACAGAAATACCCCATATGTGGTGGTAAACTGCTCTATGGGCACGTGGCAGTGGTCAGAAGGAAAGGAGCGCCATACAGATTTTGGAGGCAGATTTTGCTAGAATGGTTTTTAGGCACCATTTTGTAATTGAGAGACCCTGATGTACCCCTAGAGTGGAAACCCTGAAAAAGTGACCTCCAAAAGTGATTTTGGAAACTACACCCTTCAAGGAATATATTAAGGGGTGTACTGACCACTTTGACCCCCTAAGCGTTTTACGTAATTTGGAAACACTTGGCTGTGAAAATGAAAAGTTTCATCTCTTCCAATAAAATGTTGCTTCAGCCCCAAATTTTTCATTTTCACAAGGGGTAACAGAAGAAAAGCACCCAAAAAATCGTTACCCATTTTCTCCTGAATACGGCAACACCCCATATGTGGTGGCAGATTTTGATGGATTGGTTTGTGGGTGCCATTGGTTTTTAATTTTTGAGTTATTGTCTTATGTGGGGGCTCATTTTTTGCGGGATGAGATGACGTTTTCATTGGTACCATTTTGGTTTACATAAGACTTTTTGATCTCTTGGTATTACACTTTTTGTGAGTCAAGGTGAAAAAAATAGCAGTTTTGACATAGTTTTTTTTTTTAATTTTTTTTACAGCATTCACCTGAAGGGGCAAATCATGTGATATGTTTATAGAGCAGGTTGTTATGGACGCAGCGATACCCAATGTGTCTATTATTTTTATTTTTGTTAAGTTTTACACAGTAAATTAATTTTTGAACAGAATTAAATCTTGTTTTTGTGTTGCCATTTTCTAACTGCCCTATTTTTTTTAAATTTATATATATTTTTCTGGCAATTGTCTTAGGTAGGGTCTCATTTGCGGAATGAGATGGCGGTTTGATTAGTACCATTTTGGGGTACATAAGACTTTTTGATCGCTTGTATATTTTTTTACAGCATTCACCTGGGGGGCAAGCTCATGTAATAATTTTATAGAGCAGGTTGTTTTGGACGTGGCGATACCCAATATGTCTATTATTTTTATGCTTTAAAATTTTTACATTGTGAAAACATTTTTGAACAGAATAAAATCTTTTTTTGTGTTGCCATTTTCTGAGAGCCATTTTTTTTTTTTTTTTGGGCGATTGTCTTAGGTTTCCTTTTTTGCTGGACGAGATGATAGTTTGATTGGTACCATTTTGGGGTAAATACGCCTTTTTGATCGCCTGCTATTACACTTTTTGTGAGGGAAGGTGACCAAAAAATGGCTGTTTTGGCATTGTTTTGTTTTTTTTTGTTTTTTTACTGCATTCACCTGGCGGGGTGGATCATGTGATATTTTTATAGAGCCGGTTTATACGGACACGGCAATACCTAATATGTCTACTTTTCTTTTTTCCCTTTTTTTTACAATTTTTTTAAACTTTATTTTGGGAAAAGGACGTTTTTTTTACTTGAAACGTTTATTATTATTATTTTTTTTTTCACTTTATTTTTTTCCACTTTTTTTTTCACTTTATTTTTTGTCCCACTCTGGGACTTCAACTTTTGGGGGTCTGATCCCCTGCACAATGCATTACAATACTTCTGTATTGTAATGCATTGGCTGTAAGTCTATTATCAGTGTAATACTCTTACAGCTTCCTGCCTGTGAGATCTAGGGGGCTGGATCTCACAAGCTCGCAGGGATGGCAGCCAGGATGCCTAAGGAAGGCATCAGGCTGTCATCCAAGCCATCTGGTCCCCGTCACAGCAGCGCGGGGACCCAATGGACTCCCCTTCATGCCGCACGCCTCACTGACCGCGGCACATCAAGGGTTAATGCGCCGGCATCTGTGTTTTCACCGATGTTGGCGCATACAGGAGGGGTCTGGCTACCGAGAACAGCCGGTCCCTTGAAGCTGATCAGGCGGGCGCAGCTCCTGCACCCGCCCAATCAGCGTGCTGTAGTACTACGGCGCTGGGCGTCAAGCCACTTCACGCAGCGCCATACTATTACAGCTCTGGGCGTGAAGGGGTTAAACACTATCTGCCCAAAATAAGGGACAATTCTTGGAAGGTGTTTAATATCAAAAAGAGTAACACGTGTAACAGTGCAGTGTTTTTATACACGTTGCTTGTTAACACAGTCAATCATGCGTTTACCCATAGCTATAAATGTCAGTGTCATAGATGTTATTTGCCATCATGCGTTAAAGAGTTTAAAAGAATAAGGGAGGAGAGAGTTTGGAAAGTGAACTGTCACAAATAAAGATTCTCTTAAAGGGGATAAAGGAGATTTAAACCCAAACTATCTTATAAGAAAACAGTGTAATTGCCAGAACTTAGTACTTACTGTATGTTTGTACTATTCAGAGAGAGGGCTCATGCACACGGCCAGGCAGTTGCTTGGCCGTTCCAACATCCGCAAAATCCGCGCGGATTCCGTAGATGGATCAAGCCCCATTCAACTTGAATGGGTCCATGATCCATCCGCACTGCAAAAAAATAGAACAAGTAGAACAATAGAACACCTTCTGGATTGCGGACCTATTCAAGTGAATGGGTCTGCATCAGTGATATGGTGAGCACGCGGCCAGTACTGGCGTATTGCGGACCTGCTGTTTCCGAGCACAGCTAGGCGACGGTGTGCATGAACCCAGATACTGCCATTCGTCTGTTGTTGCAGTGGCCAAAGCGACAAAGAAAAGTGCAGCTGTACTCACTTTCTCACTTTCCTATTGATTAGATTTACACTAATATTTGAACTACTGAGATTTATGCATTTATTTGGTTGCACTCGGTATCAGATCAAAACAGTGGCCCAGAGATAAAAATGTAAAATGGGATTAGCTGTCTAAGGCTATATTCACACAACAGTGAAGAAAAACAGCTGTTAAAAATAGTCAAACTGGTTGTTTTTCATGGCCATTTTACATCCCTGTACAAAGGGAATCTGTCACCTGTGACCTCTCTATCCAACTGTTTGCATAGACAC
Organism: Rhinella marina; assembly: GCA_900303285.1. Classification (NCBI taxonomy): domain Eukaryota; kingdom Metazoa; phylum Chordata; class Amphibia; order Anura; family Bufonidae; genus Rhinella; species Rhinella marina. The sequence goes on along the minus strand of ONZH01018274.1, from coordinate 157,704 downwards.
AGCTGCTGTGGTTTACCTCATTGAAACACTACATTTATTTGTTGATCCGAGGCTCTGTTCCCGAGTTATAAAACTTTTTCTTAATAAGAAAATTAGGCCTCTGGTGCAATGAGGATGGCACCACTGCACCTTTCTGGTGCCAGACCCTCCCTGACTGCTTTGAGTGACAAGGCCAGGCAGTGGCAAAACAGCCAGGGAGGGGCTGGCCACAGAAGGGAGTGGAGCTTGGGCGCAACAAGACCAATGGTTATGCCCTCATTGCACCAAAGGCCTAATTCGCATATTAAGAAAAAGTATAACTTGGGAATGGAGCCTTGGATGAACAGGTGAACCACGGCTAACAGTTTAAGAGTAAAGTAACTGGTGACAGACTCCCTTGGACAGCTGTTTGTCATCTGTCCACCATCAGTTTTTAATGGTTGAATTTCGCATTTATTTTTCACAACCCAATGTAAACACCCACAGAATAGTCACATGATCACTCAGTCGTCATCTTTTTAGTGGTGTTTGTGGAATGCCTCACTTGCGTGGTCCCAGATAGAGGGCCACTCCTGAACAAGCAAAATCAGTCACTCAACATCTATGGAGCATGGAATCCTCTGCTCCCCAGCTTCAGACGATGCTCTGGAGGGGGATTTTCCTACCATATTCTAGCAACCAACCCATTATTTAACGGAAGTCAGATGGATGCCATTCTGTAAAATGGCCATTAAAAAAAGTATAAAGGACAGATACAACTTCTCCTCTTCTCCTCACTCCTGGTTTTGGTTTCCAAAACTGCATCAGGCAGGGGTCGATTGGCAATAGACTCTACAGGGAAATCCCCCCCCCAGTGAGCCACCCAAGTCCTCCTCTCTGCCACTGACCAGGTACATAATGAGCTCTCAACAGTAATTAACGCTGTGAGAATCAGGTACTCATGTACCTGGCCAGCGACCGCACATGGCCTCCTGAATTCATCTGCTGTGGCCGGCACCTCACCTCACCTCCTAAGCCCCCTGCTCCATAGACAACTGGAGAAGATGGGAGCTATTGATGGCCATCACAGAAGAACAGCTTTTAGGGCAGTATATTGTGCTACACTGTGTTATTTGGTTTTGCTGGGATGGTATTTTGCACTATAGTATTGTTTACCCTGCCTACTTGTGTTGCCCTGCCTTCTGTTAATCTGGACCTGCCTACAACGTGGGCCATTTTTAGTTTTTTTTTTTTTACCAGGGCCACTTTAAGCTCACAGTCCGCCCCTGATATCAGGAAACCTGAACATGTGGCTGTACCCTAAGTTAAAATTGGGAAATGATACTGTCTAACATGAGAATAACAGCTCTATGGTACATCAATAATTATGCTGTATTTGTCTTTCTGTGTCATAGTATGGAATAAAATGTTGAGGTCTCTAAAGTGCACTGCTTTAAATTACTTTGAGCTGATAGCAATACAGGACGGCATTTGCTGGAGTTATATAGCAGCAATTTTCTGAAAATATTATCTCTGTTCGCTCTAGAGCTCAAAATGAAAACTGAAAGTTGTGTATGACGGGCAGAGGCCCTCAGACTTAACACAACTGTCCATTGTGCCTTGAATCCTGCACTTAAAGGGGTTTCTGAGATTTTTATACTGATTACCTATCCTGAGGATAGGTCATCCGGTGGTGGTCAGACACCCAGGACCCGTACTGATCAGCTGTTGTGGGCGCTGCAGCTTTCTCCACGTTTACCAAGCACAGCGCCCAGCCCCATTTAGTTCAATGCAGGGCAAGGTCTTTGTGTTGTGAGCCGATGACCTACCATTTAAAGGAGATTTCCGGGATTTTGATACTGATGACCTATCCTCTGATCGGTGGGGGTCTTTAAATGCATGCATTTTGAGATGTCAGTCTGAAGACAAACTATGCCTCGCAGATTAGAGTGTATAATACCAAGTACATAAGTCAGACTCAGGGATGCTGTAAGATGCGTACAGTAATTTGTACATATCAACTGAATTCTGAAATAGTTTGTATTATACACCCTGAAAAGCAAACTAGTGTGGACTATTTTAGTAACCTAATTATTTATGTGTTTGCATTGGTTTGGGTACTCTGCCACAGGTTAGTTGGCTTCTTAGGAAATTCTGAAATAGTTTGTATGGGTGTGTCTGAGATAGGATACAGTATTTAGAATGTGACGGAGGGACTGATGCAAACTGTGACAGTGCCGCGGTATATGATGGTGCTATATAAGCAAAATGAAATATAGAATAATCAAAATCAAGTCATTGAGTTGCAGAGAATTGCCATTGAATGTCTAGGAGGCCTTACAGAATGGAAAGAACATTTGGCAAGCTATTTTTCAGCTTCCTGACTGCCGCCACAGGAATGGGTGCAATGGCGCCCCCTAGTCCAGCATTGTAAGGCATCCATAAGGTGAAACGATCTGCCTGGTAACGGGGGGTCCTGAACAAATAACCTGCTTCAATAAAAACCTCAATGCACCAATCTGTGCAAGCTTTAGAGTTGAACCCATTCCATTCTCACAGATATCAGCCTAGTGCACAGAATGGCAGGCTGTGATTTCAGTAGTCAACAGGTGTCCTTACAAAGATGCAAAAAATGGTGCTACATGCTAGATGACAATGCCAGTCTAATGATTAATAGGATCAGCAGCCATAGGTCGTCTAAAGTCTAACAATATTAAAGAGCTTGATTTCATCCAGAACACAGTCCACGCAAGATAGAGCCAAGGAAATGTAAGAGTCTCAGTCATGTGTAAGTCCCTGTTTTCCTACCAAGCACTGCAGAATAGCAATTGTCCATTCACAGCACATACCACATCCTCTGCATTTTTCCCTGATAATATATGTACAGTCCTTAACTCCAAGGCTGCTTGGAAACACTGCAGCACATTGCAAAGTAACACCTTTCACGACACCTACCATTCTAAGAAACACTAATGAATAAATGAATGGGAATGGGATGTGCAATGTAATAATAACTTTACAGCCAGCCTATTGCCTTCTCCCAGCAAATTATGATTTAACCCTTCTTCACCCTGTAGAACACATATTTTATGTCAGCAGAAGCACAGATTCTGGCTTGGCTTTTTAGGGTCGGTTGTTTCCTCTTGGGCATTATAATGTATTGGAAGTCATTATTAGCCCATATTTTAGATGGAAGACACAGGCCTTTTGCGAGCCGTATGGATGCTGTTTACCCAGGTATTCTGCTGTAAATGTCATGCTTCTGCGATTTCCAAGAGATATCTCTTTTTAAATGCACACGCGAAAAGGTTGAAAGAGCAGATGCTGCAAATGATGACATGTTTCACAGCGTATTTGCAGTGTCGGAATAGACAAAACATTAGGGCCGGCTGCTGTTCCAACACGCAAAGAAAATACGAAGGTATGGCTGCCTTATGACATAATTCTAACTATATATATATATATATATATATATATATATATATATATATTGAGAAAGGCTCCTGTTTAGAGCCGAAACATCGCGGCCCCACATTTTGGGTAAATAAAAGGACTTTTTTTTTATTTTAAGTGAGTGTGCTGCCTCTGTCTCTATATAATATATATATATGGACAAACCATGTATTATTTTATTGCAGTATGGCTATGTATGTAAACCCACTTTATGATATAATTTTAACTCTCTCTCTCTATATATATATACGGTATATATATATAATTTATATATAGACAAACCATGTATTGTTTAGTTGCCACTTTATGACATTGGACAAACCATCTATATCTGGTTGCGGATACCTGTTGTACTCGTTCACTAATGCTATGCAGTGTCTTGTGCATTCACACACTGCAGCAATCTCCCAACAAGCTCTGCATTGCATGAGGGGGCTGAGTGTTGTATTGCTGCCTAGGCCACAAAGGATTCATTCTTATTTCTACTATTTCATTGGACTGAGCAGTAGCGCTTTTTCATAGGCTGGAAACAGACTATTTGGAGGAAAAGGGACAAAGAATAATATTTGGTTTTAATTCAGACCGGATCAATGAAACCTCTAAAGTCAATCCAAGCAAAGCATCCTAAATATGTCTAAATACGGCGAAGTGAAATGTACAGCTACGGGGCAAATATGACATATTAACTCTTTGTTGGTTGCAAAAAGTAACATTGTAAAGCCTGTAAAGCAGCATCTGTGGTTTACCCTGAATATATAATACATATATCAATAGAATCTATCTGTCTATGTACTATCTACCTACCTATCTATCAATCTATCTATTTATCCATCTATTATCTATCTAATATCTTTCTTTCTTTCTTTCTATCTATCTATCTCATATCTATCAATTATCTATCGTATCTATCTATCATCTATATATCTAATCTATCTTTCTATCTATCTTTCTATCTATCTATCTATCTATCTATCTACCTGTGTATCTTCTATCTATCTATCTATCTATCTATCTATCTGTCTGTCTGTCTGTCTGTCTATCTATTATCTATCGATCTATGTAAACTTTTAGTGCAACAGATTAAGGGATGAAGACATGGTTAGGACATAGCTTGGGCAACACATAAATCATCCACAATGTACCAGTCTGATATCTGGTATTAACTTGTCTAGTACATGTTCACTGTCATATTCAGACGTGACCACTCAAAGCATTATAAAAATAGAGCTGTTATCTGTATAAAATAGGCTGACTGGCAAATCAAGCCATTCTAGGCATGAGATTAATCACTTTCTTATTAGCCGTGCACATAACTCATTGCTTACTAGGTATGCAATTGGCAGCTAAAATGAAAATGACCTATATACGATTCATTGTTGGTGAAATGCATCCATGTCACTTTAATATATATATATATATATATATATATATATATATATATTTAAACTCCACACTTATGGACATCCTCATTAAGGCAAATCAGACCTGCCATGGAGGCAGCAGCTACTACAAACCTGTTACCATGGAAATATAATTGTATCATCAAATCACAAGACCAAAGCAACACGTAAAATAACTAATAACTGTCCTAATGACATCATAAGTCTGATTTATTACTGCTGCTAGGATGAGATGGAAAAGCAATATGTGCCACCTACCTCAACCATTAAACAAGACATTTAACCATAGCTGCAACTCAGTGACCTCCGATTGCCTTGAAATGTGTGATCGATGCTGCCTGTACATGTAGACTTGTGCTGCAGAGTCCAGCAACAGCATCCAGGATTAGGTGCGGGGATGATTCAATAGTAGTGGGAAGGAGGGGGATCATAGGAGAGGGTAGATGAGGGTTCCAGCTCCTGGTGGATGTGGGGGTTCTACTTTAGTTTGAGGCTGCTGCAGTGTGAGTAACTATAGGACGGTGTATTGGTGAAGGCTGTGCAGCTGGGAGGTGCTGGAGTCAGTCGCCACTGGCAGACAGCAGCAGACCAATAAGCTTGAGCACTGTCAGCTCCCAGCACTGAGCTCCCCTTTCTCTGCTTGTTTCCTCATTTCCAAAGTGACGTCAAACAGCTTGGAGTTTTTCCTCTTCTCCCTTGCTGCATGCACAATTCATTTCACAGAGTGGCTATGGGAGGAATGTGCTCTCACACTTAGGCTAAGCTAGAGGTGTTCTGCACATACCTTACCATCACATGCATTGTCATCTCCCAGACTTTGCAGAGCCAGTCATTTCATGGTCTACGTCCTTCGTTATCGGCAGTATGAAATTCTTTTATCTAGGGTTTTTTTTGTTTCTGCTGTTTAAAATAAATTGTAAAAAAAAAAAAAGCCAGAGATGTCTGCTAAATTTAGACCTATAAGGGTCTCATTTATGAACAGATATATGCCACTTTACTGGTGTATATCTGGTGCAGATTCTGTCACACCCATGTCCCCTTCCCCACTCACTCTAGGTCTAAAAAAAGGAGGCATGGTGGGGAAGGGGACAGGCGGGTAGGCCCGTCTCATTCATCATTTTCTACCCCTGATTTAGGCAAAGAAAAAGGTTTAAATGTAAGGCTACTTTCACACTTGCGGTAGCCTTTTCCCCCCGCCGCAACAGCCTGCCGGATCCGTGCTGATGTAAGTCCACCGTCCGCCGGAAGTCCGCTCCGGCCCCATTCACTATCACCGACCGCAGCACTTATAACACACTGTGATTTTTGTCCGGCCACCTCTTGGCATGTTTGCCGTGCTGCGGCTGGACCTCCGGCACGCCCCCATTATAGTGAATGGGGCCGAAGCGAACTTCTGGCGGCATGGTGGACTTACGGTAGCACGAATCCGGCAGGCTGTTTCCCTGCCAGAACAGCCTGCTGGAAAAGCCTACCACAAGTGTGAAAGTAGCCTAAGACAGCAAGGAAGCTTTCTTACATTTAGAAGCAGCATTGGATACACCGAAGTTATGTAAAGGCCGGCGCCTCTAGATAACTTCAGCAATTCACCGCCAGAGCAGGGCTTTAGACGGCGGTCTTAAAAAATATGCCCCATAGTGACCAATTTATGCATGGAACGTCATGCATCCCTGCAACTTCTTTCATATGTGATGAAAGAAGACATTCTCAGAGGTTGACTGTGTGATAACAGCTATATTTGCGCAGCCTCAAAAAGTTGCTCAAATCGGGGCTTGAAATTTGGGTTTCAGCAAATTACAAAATGCCCAAGAATAATTAGCAGCTGGATAACACGAGTTTTGGCAGGGGTTTTGCTGCAGAAGTAGCAATTGTATTTTGGCCTTGGTGCCAGGGTTTTGCATTAGGCCCTGAAGCTTCAAGTTACACCTCTGCACCCTGATAACAATCGGTGAACCCCCATAACCTATTTTTCACAGCAGAAATCTTGTAGAAACCCTCTGTGGATTTAAAGTAACACAGTATCACATGCATGTTTATGCAGCTTTGTATCAAAGACAGGTTGACGTGCTTGAACACAAGATGTGGATCTCAACAGCAGAAATAATTAAAGGGGTATTCCCATCTGGGACATTTATGGTATAGTTAAGATATGCCATAAATGTCAGATAGGTGCAGGTCCCATCTCTGCACCTGCTGCTATCTCTTGAACAGGACCCTAAATTAAAGGGAGAGCAAGCCATGTATACACAGCCAATCTCCATTCACCACTATAAGAGTTCTGAAAATAGCCAAGCAAAGTCCCATAGTGGTGGCTGGAAGAGTGGCCATGCAGGGGTCGTGAGTTGCTCTCCATGCACGGCTAAGGGACTTCCAAAAAGAGTCGAGCCAGTGTTTAGTCTCATAGCAATGAATGGAGAGGATGCTTGCATGGGTAGTGTGCTCTCTGTTCACATCAGGTGCCCCATTCTCAGATCTGCTTAGCTTCTGATAGATGTTATCTGACCACATATATGCATAGTCGCTGATTTACAAAGACTAAAGATGGGGTAAGATGCACCAAATTTGTTAAGAAGCATACTTTACTTAATAAATGTGGCTTGTCTGTCCACCACAACCTTAAAAGGGGTTTTCCGGGATTTTAATATTGATGAAGTATCCTCAGTATAGGTCATCAATATCAGATTGGTGGGGGTCCGACACCTGACACCCACGCCGATCAGCTGGTTGAAGGGAGGGCCATCCTCCATCTAAGCGCAGCCTTCCCTTCTGAATCTGAGCTGAATATAACCCCAAGACGGCGCTGTCATACTGCCTAAGAGCTATGGTAGTATTTACGGTATAGATGAGCGAAGCGAGCTTCAGATGCTACATCCGAAGACACTTCACTAAAAAATTCGTTATAATGCTGTACAGAGATCCTTCTCCGTACAGCATTAGAATGTTCTGCCTCAGATGAGGCCAAGTCTGTTATTCACGAAGTCGCGCAAGACTTCGTGGAATAACTTCGGCAATTGATTATTACAGTGAAAAACCACATCAAAACTTGGAACCGAACTCGGCTTTAGTTCCCAGTGGTACCTTGGTACCAAAGCTGAGTTCGGTTCCAAGGTTTTTGACCTTAATAATCAGTGACTTTGTGAATAACGGACTTCGCCTCATCGGAGTCAGTACATTCTAATGCTGTACGGAGAAGGTTCTCCGTAAAGCCTTATAACAAATTTTTTAGCAAAGCGACTTTGGAGGTCATCTCTAGTAGTATCTCTCACTGAAATGCAAGATTAGATAGGTTAGGCTAGTTTCACACTAGCGGTAAAGAGATCCGACAGGCTGTTCTGGCAAGGAACAGCCTGCCAGTGCTCTCTGGATCCAGCATTGCTGGACAGAACCTGAATGCCCATTAACTATAATGGCAACATCAGGCAAAGCCAGATCCAGGGAGCCCCGGTAGGGAACAGCCTGCTGGACCGCTTTACCACTAGTGCGAAACTAGCCTTAGAAGATAGTGGAAACATGAGAAGCTAACTTTTGAAAGATTCCGTTTCAGAGAGAGGACATGATTACAATTTTGTGCAATACTTTGGAGAATACCTAGTGTGGGGTGAAGGTTAAAAACTAAAGTTGGAACAAGGGTTTTCATACCATAGAACCATACCATGAGGCAGCTCATGTGGTTGCTTTGGGGTTCCTGGAGAGAGAATTTTTTCCCCATTCTATTTGAAATTAAGAACCTGCACAGTGATGTGATCTCAAAGTGCTACAATGTTAACCAGTTCTGGACCATCCATAGCCTATAAACGTCTGGGCGAGATGCATTTTCCTGTATATCTAATGTGATTTGAGATGTCCAGTTGCACACAGGTCATGTAACTGTAGGACCTGGGAGCTGGTTGTCAGTGACAGCCTGGGCCCTGAATTGAAAGGGTAGAGATGTTTTTTTTACCACCTCTTAATTTTCAATCGCTCAATAAGTGCAGTGTATACAGATGAGTCAATGAGGCAATGGCCATGCTGTTTCCTGTCCCAAGGAATCGAGTGATTCCTGGGTAATTGCAGAAGCTGCTGGATGTTAGCAGACCCATGCTGCAGTGCATGTCAGGAGACTGAAAGTGGAAAATGTATTCAAGCCTTGGGGCTACATGGACCCTCAGTCACAAGTGGTTAGAAGTTAGGTTTTAGGCTTTTTTGTTTCTATTCCTAGTTTAGACTAATAAAAACTACTTAATATCAAAGTACAAAGTGTGATTGATCTCTTAAAGGGCTTGTCCAAGATAATTTAAAATCTCGGATAAGCAATGGCCTGAAACAAAAAGTCATTGTTTTACGCATCCCTTTTTCCAGCGACATTTTCTGTGGCACTGGTCCAGTTCTCCTGCCACTGCTTGTTTACACACTTTAGCGGTGACGTGCTGATATATGTCACCGGATTGGCTGCAGCAGTGATGTTCCGTAAACCTGTATGTTACTGTGCACATCACAGGATTGGTCAGTTTGTAAACATGCAGTGGCAGGAAGACCAGACCAGCATTGCCAAGAATGCTAAGAATGTCGCTGGAGAAAGGGGTGAGTATAGGAAACATTTCATTTAGTTTATTGCCACCCAGCATTTGTGAGGTCAGACACTGATTTTGGCCGAAAGGGCCTGACTCGCCATCGCCATTCTAGTTCATTCAAAAGGTATGAGCATTGCTTTTTGAACTGGAACACAGTTATTTTGGAACAGAAAAGGGCCTTTTCCAAACTGTTTCCACAAACTTGAGAGGATGCAATTATACAAAATGTCTTGGTATGCTGAAGAAAGATTTCCCTTCACTGGAACTAGGCCAACCCCTGAAGAACAAACCTATAGCAATATCCCTCCTCCAACAAACTTTACAGTTGGCACAATGCAGTCAGGCAGTTGACATTCTACTGGCATTCGCCAAACCCAGACTCGTCCATCAGACTGTCAGATAGAGAAGTGTGATTCATTATTCAACAGAACACGAGTCCAGTGGCAGCATGCTTTACACCCTTCCATCCAATGACTGGCATTGTGCTTAGTAATGTAAGGTTTTCATGCAGTTGCTTAGCCATGGAAACCCGTACCATGAAGCTCCCAGGACACAGTTTTTGTGCTGATGATAATGCCAGATGAGGTTTGTGACTCTGCAGTTACTGAGTCAGCAGAGCGTTGGTGACTCATGCACTATGCAGCCTAGCACTTGGTGTCCCTGCTCTGTAACTTTACATGGTCTACCACTTCAACGCTGAGTTGCTGTGGTTCCTAAATGCACCCACTTTGATATTCCACTCAGCTGATCATAGAATGTCTAGGAGGGACGAAATTTCACGAACAGTTACATCCTTGTACACCACCACCCTGGAATTCAGTGAGCTCTATAGAACATGCCATTCTTTCACAAATGTTTGTATAGACGGACTGCATGTCTAGGTGCTGGATTCTATACACCTGTGGCAATGGGACTAAATGAAACACCTGAATTCAATGATTAAAAGCTATATAGTGTATGTTTAATGTACAAATAGTGAATTAGGGGCCCAGTGGCTGAGGGAGCCATAGAAACAGTGAAGCAGCCAGAGAGATTTTTTTTTTCTGTCTGCAGCTTCTACCAGATGTATTCCATAAAGCATTAAAGACATATCCACTTCTTCATCCAGGCACCGTCCCCCTCTGAATTGAGATGTTCTCCCTTGTCCTCCACTGAATCACGCAGGGCAAGAGCTTTTTCAGCAGATCCATTAACATACCATGTCACCATGAGAATTCTAGGCGGAGGCTTAGTGATGAAGGCTGGTGACAGGATAGGGCAGTGCTAAAGCCCACTCACTAGTGCCGGTGACTTCACTGGGAACACTGCTAGATAGAAGCCTACGTCTAGCAGTTTAAAAATAAAACAGTCCTTGCCCTGCACCCAGGCAGAGGGGTTACATGGGTGAAGAAGGGAATATGTCTGGGTTGAGCTCTGAACCCTGACAACCCCTTTAACTGATCTTGGGGGAAGCTGCTGATAAGTTCTAATTTGAAGCTTTAGGGTGCCCTCACACTGCCAGATCATTATGCAGGAACGGGCAAGGACAGTGAGCCCTATATAGTGAGCCCTATCTATGACCACCCAGATGACCGACCTACCCTGGGAGAGTGGAATGTCCATCATGAAGTCCATAGAGATGTGGGACCAAGGTCTCTGTGGAATGAGCAAGGGACAAAGTAAACCCACAGGACATCTCCTTGGGTCTAGCATATACATTACATGCCAAGACAAAGGCAACCATATTTTATAACCAAGTAGGCCAACATTAGGCTTGAAAAACCAGATGTTTAGTGCCTGCAATACCAGGATGTCCAACCAGTACACAGCAATGAAATTCCTACAAAACTTTAAGACAAAAGTTTGGAAGAATAAACAATTTACCGGAGGGAAGATTACTAGGAACCAAGTCCTGATAGCATCGTATTTTGCCGACAAGATCAGGATCAATGGAGGCAACAATGACACCAGGGGACAGAAAGTTACCAGGTTCAGTATCAATGGACTCCTCAGTACCAAAACTACGTGATAAGGCATCTGACTTCACATTACTGGGCCCAGGATGACAAGTGACAACAAAGTTAAACTGAGTAAAGAACAAAGCCCATCGTGCTTGCAGAGGATTTAAATGTTTAGGAGTATATAAATAAATCAGGTTTTTGTGATCCATAAGTGATATAATCTGGTGTTAAGACCCCTCTTAGAAGTGGCGCCACTCCTCAAAGGCCCACTTGATGGCGAATAGTTCATGGTTGCTGATGTCATAATTGCTCTTGAGAAAAAGGCGCATAGTTTCAAATTAGTTAGGGAAGACGACCCCTGAGATAGTACAGCCCCCACTCCTACCTCAGAGGCGTCCACTTCAACGACGAAAGGTTTGGTTGCATCTGGCTGAATGGGAACAGGTGCCTGAATGAAACTACCTTCTGGAGTATCAAATGCAGGCAAGCCTCAGGAGACCAATGGAGAAGATCAGCTCCATCCCTGGTTAAGGGGGTTGATTCACTTCAGCAAGTGGCATTTATCACATAGAGAAAGTTAATGCAAGCCACTTACTAATGTATTGTACATATTGCTTCCTTTGCTGGCTGGATTCATTTTTCCATCACATTTTACACTGCCTGTTACCATGGTTACGACCAGGGCCGGCCTTAGGTGGCAGGGTGCCCTGTTCAAAATTGCCCTTAGGCGCCCCCTCCCTTCGCAGTTTTATAATGTTAGTTTTTGTGACTTTTGTTCATATATTTAGCTCAGTTTCTGCAGGCCATCCTAGGTAAAATATTGAAACTGCTGTCCATATTGGTAATTTTTATGATTTTCTAATATACACTTCCATAAACAGAAACCTTGTAATAACAACCTAACCTGAATGAAATGCATAAGAAGAAAAATGGATAATAATTATCACTTGTTCATTTTCTATAATAATAAGCATTTTATTCCAACGTCATCTAGGATGACAGAAGACAGTTTTCATATACAGGACTGCCATAAACAGTCTATTGCATAATGCATATATGAAAAATATACACTGTAACTTTAGAGAGGTTGTCCCAACTCATCCAATATAAGAGATACCGAATGCATCCATGTTCCCAGCATTCTATTGTGATAAACGCTGAGGGAGGGATTTATCATCCCTGTATGCATGTTTTCTGGCTTACAAAAATAAGCTAATTTCTGAGCAGTCGCTAGTTTGCTCAAGAACTTGCTCATTTTTGCTGTTTCTGCACCGGCCATTCCACTTCTGAAAAAGTGTGGCCTCAGCTCAAGCCAGATTTACTACAGTCTATGCAACTTCTGTAGCCTATATTGTAGGGCAAACCTATACCACCTCCGTGGTAGAATAGACCTGAAGCCACTTTAAAGAGGGGAAATTCTGCACAGGCAGATATATGAGGAGGCTTATGCCTCTTAGTAAATCTGCCTAGCTGGACGGGCAGCGGATTTCACTTAAGAATGGCATGAAAAACACTGGTCCTTCGTACATCTCCCCCTAAGTGTTTCCACATTTCCGGGTAAAAAAAATTAACAAAATACTGAGTATGTCCATGACTTCCCATTTCCAATGTTCTGATATAAGTACTGAGAATTTCCCTCTAATTCTTGATCCAATATGATAAGTATTGAGTATTGAGAGTGTCCCTGGTGACCCAATGTTTAAGTACTGACCATTTCCCTGTCCCTTTAGATCCAATGTGATGTAAGTACAGAAAGTGTCCAGGTTCCTCCTGGCCATCCACTGTGATAATTACTATGAGCTTCCATGTCATCAGTGATTCAATAGGATAAGTACTGGGAATGTCCCTGGTCATATCCTAAAAATACTGGGTGTCCATAGCCGAACGGTGTGATAATTCCTGAGCGATTCCTTGTCCATCTGATGTGACAAGTACTGAAAATATTTCTGGCGGTGCCATATCATAAATTCAGTGTGTCCATGTCCTTGATGATTCAGTACGAATACAGTAGAATGTATTCTTTATCACATAATCCATTTTGAAAAATGTTATACTGATAGCCATTAATGCTACTTAAAGGGGAAGAAAGTAAGACACATATGAAACCCTGCAAAGTTCAAGCCTTCAGGACAATACACTTTAGTGATCGCAGAGGGATGAAAAGAAGGAGTATTTTCTCCGCTTCCACAAACAAATAACAGAGAGTGAAAGAAAGAAATTAGAACAGGGATAGTAATAGCATCTAACTACGAAAAGTAATCTCAAAACCACCTCACAGACAAGAAACAAGGCCTATGGGTTCAGAAATGATAGTTTCTCATAGTAAGATAAAGTTTCAGATTTATGCGAGTAACAAAAAAGTTTTTGAGACACAAACAAAACAAAGACTTAAATATCAAGCCTGTATATTAGAACAACACCATGACTACCATTACTAACTCCACTACTGTCACTGAATATAAACAGTATATATTACCCAATATTACCAATTATATTAGTATACAAGGGACAAATAATACAGCCTTAGTAAATATTACTAACACAATGACTGAATAATACCACCATACTGTCATTATAGAGAACACAATAAACACAGACCCATATCACCCCCATACAGTGAACATACTGTATAGAGATAGATATCAGCTCTACAGGCGGTACAGTGTAATTGATTACCATTACATCCAGTGACTCCAGAAGACGTCTTCTCTATTCAGTCTTTCCTTTTGTTTTCCATTCGGTTCAGACCTCCATGTCAACTTCTCCCGGCCATGAGTCGCCTCTTCAGCATCTGTCAGACAAACATCTTAGAATCTGCATTTTCCAGCATCCTGATCACCTCTACACAATCTCCTCAGCTATACCCCCCAAAACTTCAATAATACCCCGCCACACACACACACTGGTAGGCAAGTATGTCATTCCCATTAGTGCCAGTAACACCCCCCCTCCATTCATTCCCATCAGGGTTGCCAACCTTCCTTTAAAATTTTTCTGGATAACTGAACCAAAATTTACGGACGGCCCAAAATTTTTACGGACATAATAAACCACACCCCTTTTTTTAGAGAACACGCCCCCCTTTCACGCCCCAGAATAAAGAGGATTGTTCAGTATTTGAAAATAAAATATAGCATATGGAAAATAAATCAACAATTTTCATCCCTGCTTCTAGTCTGAGTGTTTTGTTTATATGGCTGCATTGACACACTGGACTTTCTTGCATCATTGCTGCTGCCATGTAAACAAAGACTGACAGGCATGTAATGGGCAAATGTGCACATCTGTCACAATGTTGGTGATGTGCACACTGATGTGCAGGTGTATGGCATGTGACCGCTGCAGCCAGTTCTCAGCATTAGATCACTGATTGGCTGCAGTGGTAACATACCATATACCGGCGAGTCCTTGCTGAAGAAATAGGTGACACATATTTGGATGGACATTACATTCACCATTACCAAACGTACAAGATGACACATTACCACATACCTCTTAAGTCCAGTGACGTCTTCCTGATGTAGATGTTCTCTTTTCTCATCTTCTCTATTTGGCCCACACCGCCATGATGAGTTCTTTCAGCCACATCTTCTCTCTGCAGAGTTTGCCACAAAGACACCTTAGATTACCCACTTTTCTGTTATCCTGCTGCTACCTAAAATACTGTGCCCACTGTGCTCCCCAAGTACTATACTATAGATATAACAGTGCCATATAGGTAGGACCCCATATAGTTACAGTGCTCCCCAAAGTCCCACTGATACTATTAATTCTCTCCCAGAGTGCCCTCATTAGTAATAGTGCCCCAATAGTGATAATGCTCCATGAGTAGCCCTTTTAGCAGTAGTGCCCCCCATATTGTACTAATAGTAACACCCCCAAAAGTACCCCTGGTAGTAGTAATAATTCCCCATAATAGAAATCATTTTTCCCATAGTGCCTTCAGTATTGCTACCAGAAATAATAAGGAACCGCTGTAATGGTCCCAGTAATTATAATACCTCTTATAGTGCCCCCAGTAGCTTAAACGGTCCACTCTAGTGCCCCCAGGAGCTTAAATGGTTCCCCCTAGTGCCTCCAGTAGTTTAGGTAGCCTCCTATACTAACCCCAGTAGATCAGATAATCCTGTAGGCCCCAGTAGTTAGATAGCCCCCTGTAGATCAGATAATCCTTGTAGTGCCACGGTAGTTTAGACAGCCCCCTGTAGTTCATTTAGCCCCCATAGTGCCTCCAGAAGTTAGATAGCTCACTTTACTTCAGATAGTGCCCTAAGTAGATTAGATAGCCCCATTGAGTGCCCCCAGTAGTTTAGATAGCCCCCTTTAGTACAGATAGCCCCCATAGTGCCTCCAGAAGTTAGATAGCCCACTTTATTTCAGATAGTGCCCTAAGTAGATTAGATAGCCCCATGTAGTGACCCAGTAGTTTAGATAGCTCCATTGAGTGCCCCCAGTAGTTTAGATAGCCCCATTGAGTGCCCCCATTAGTTTAGATAGCCCCATTGAGTGCCCCCAGTAGTTTAGATAGCCCCATTGAGTGCCCCCAGTAGTTTAGATAGCCACATTGAATGCCCCCAGTAGTTTAGATAGCCCCATTGAATGCCCCCAGTAGTTTAGATAGCCCCATTGAATGCCCCCAGTAGTTTAGATAGCCCCATTAAGTGCCTCCAGTAGTTTAGATAGCCCCTTTAGTACAGATAGCCCCTATAGTGCCTCCAGAAGTTAGATAGCCCACTTTATTTCAGATAGTGCCCTAAGTAGATTAGATAGCCCATTGAGTGCCCCCAGTAGTTTAGATAGCCCCATTGAGTGCCCCCAGTAGTTTAGATAGCCCATTGAGTGCCCCCAGTAGTTTAGATAGCCCCATTGAGTGCCCCCAGTAGTTTAGATAGCCCCATTGAGTGCCCCCAGTAGTTTAGATAGCCCCATTGAATGCCCCCAGTAGTTTAGATAGCCCCATTGAATGCCCCCAGTAGTTTAGATAGCCCCATTAAGTGCCCCCAGTAGTTTAGATAGTTCAGGTAGTCCCCATAGTGCCCCCAGACATTAGATAGCCCCCATATAGTGCCCTGGCCCAGCAGTGAAATAAAAACAAAAATGATATATACTTACTTGATTCCTGTAACTCTGCCCCGGCGCGGGTGGGCAGCGCGCCGCATGATGATGTCATCACGTCTGTACGTACGTGGTGACGTCATCAGAGAGCGAGATGCCTGCGCCGGGCCCAGGATAGAGGTACGTATTACTAACTGTGTTACTGTGTAACATTAGGCTGCAGGCTGACCTGCCTGCGGCCTATTGTACATCGCAGGCGGAGCCTGCATGGATCCACAGTATTCACGGCAAATGTGCCGTGAATGCTGTAGTAGATTCACGGACAGGCTTTTTTTCTGCTGGACGCTACGGACGGCAGAAAAAAACACCCAGTTTTTACGGACTGTCCATGAATCTACGGACGGTTGGCAACCCTGATTCCCATTAGGCCAGTAACATCCCACCCTCCATTCATTCCCATTAGGCCAGTAACATCCCCCCTCCATTCATTCCCATTAAGCCAGTAACATCCCTCGCCCCATTCATCCCCATTAGGCCAGTTACATCCCCCCCCCATCATTCATTCCCATTAGGCCAGTAACATCCCCCCTCCATTCATTCTTATTAGTGTCAGTAACACCCCCCTCCATTCATTCCCATTAGTGCCAGTAACAGACTCCCCACCCCCCGCCCCCCATTCATTCCCATTAGTGCCAGAATTAAAAAAAGAAAGAAAGAAAACAAAACAAATACTACAAATGCTTACCTACACTCCCGCGCAGAGCCTCCGGGCCGACATCTCCGCTAACAGTCGCCGAAGAATGACGTCATCGGCGCCTTTGCCGGAGGTCACACTGCTACAGGAAGAGCTGTATGCGCGCGCCCATGCGCATACAGCAGATAGCAGTGCTGGACTCCACGGCGCAGGGGCGCAGCACAGCAGCAGCTGATCCTATTCCTGACGGCGCCCCCTCAATAGTCTGGCGGGCGGCGCCCTGTGCGACCGCACAGGTCGCACATAGCTAAGGCCGGCCATGGTTACGACTACCCTGCAATCTATCATAGGTGGTCATGCTTACACACTATAGGAAAAACTGACGGCCTCTCTGGTGACTGGGACTGTGGCAGCTCACATACTGTAGGCTGGTGCTTTTTTTATGGTGTGCAAGCACGGCCACCGCTGATGGATTGCGGGGTGGTTGTAAACATGGAAATGAGCAGTGTATAATGCGATGGGAAAATGAATCCAGCCAGCAAAGGAAGCAATATGGACAATCACAATACATTATCAACTGGCTTGTATTAACTTCTTTTACATAATAAATGCTATTTGGTGAAGTGACATAACATTTTTAATTAATTTCCCATAATAATTAGCAAAGCCAATAAACTGTTGAAGATCCTAGAGAATGTTAGGCCTGGCCCAATCGATAACGGCTTGCACCTTAGTGGGATCCGTATAACATTTTTGGGGTGACAGGATGTAACCTAATTTTGCAAATTATGGTCCCTCAGTTTTTGAAGGACTTTCCTCACATGTAAAACATGAGACGACCAATCCAGGGAAAAAGTCAAGACATCATTAAGATATACCACTAGAAACTGACCCAGGAACTCTCGGAAAATATTGTTTACCAGGTTCTGAAACACAACTGGGGCATTACAAAGCCCAAAGGGCATCACCAGATATTTATATTGCCTTTCAGGGATATTAAACACAGTTTGCCATTCATCCCCCTCCCTGATTCTGATCAAATTGTAGGCTCTCTAAGGTCAATCTTGGAGAAGCACTGAGTCCCTGACAATCTGATTAAATAAATCAGGAATGAGAGAAAGCGGGTACTGGTTCTGGATAGTAATTTTATTGATGTCCCTGTAATCAATACAAGGGTGCAGTCCACCTTCTTTTTTCCCAACAAAAAAGAAGTCAGCCCCAACAGGAGATACAGATGGTCGAATGTGCCCTTTATTTAGACTACTCTGAATATAGTCTTCCATGACCTGCCTTTCAGGCCCAGAAATGTTGGAGATCCGTCCCTTGGGAAGTTTAGCACCAGGGACCAGTGCAATGGCGCAATCATATTCCTGATGAGGAGGTAAAGCTTCAGATGCTTCCTTGGAGAATACATCCTGAAAGTCCTTGATGAACCCACAGATAGGACCCTCCTCCAGTTCTAGACCAGAGAGTAGAACTGATAATGATCAGAGCTCTGAGGACCCCATTAGTTAATTCCCAAGAACTCCAATCCAGAGTAAGCCAAAAATAACATTAGCATGAATGTTTTTCAGAATGAATTGACCCAACCGTCATAATCAAGTCATTGGTTTGATAGTAGTCAATAAACCCATGGGCTAATGGAGTGGTATCCACCCCTGACACTGGAATGGGTTCAGGTAATTGACTATGAGACCCAAAGCAGACACAAAATTAAAATGAACAAAGTTTGCAGCAGCCCCTGAATCAACAAAAGCCAAACCAGAGACGGACCTTCCCTGTGAAGATAAATTAACAGGCAAAAGTACTCATATTTTTCAGTAAATACCTTTGCATCTAAGTAACCTCCCTGATCCTCACTCAGACGCGGAAGTTTTCAGCGTTTGGTCTAGAAGGGCAGGAGCGCAGTTGGTGAGCACAGCTGCTGCATTAGAAACACAGACCATTCTTCAAGCGATGTTCCTTCTGCTGCTGAGAGGACATGGCACCGACTTGCATGGGCTCCTCAGACTTCTCAGGGGCCTTGGACACAGAGGGTTTAGAGACAGAGAAAAGAGAAGAGGGACGGACATAGATAGATTATTCCCGCTTACGTTCCCTAGGATGTCTGTCGAGTTGAATAACTAAAGACATAGACTCGTCTAGGGAATCTGGGGTAAGATAGCTAACAAGAAGATCTTTCAGCATGTCAGCAAGGCCTAATCTAAATTGTGACCTAAGAGCTGGATCATTCCATCCTGAGGCAGTACATCACTTGTGGAATTCTGAACAGTACTTCTCCATAGGTTTTCTGCCCTGACACAAAGATAGAAGTTGGCTCTCCGCATAAGCCGTCCTCTCTGGCTCATCATACAGTAGACCTAACGAGGAAAAAAAAGCGATCCACAGAAAACAATCCAGGAGAATTGGGTGACAGGGAAAATACCCACTCCTGCAGATCCTCCTGAAGCAGACACATAATGGTCACCTTCTGAGTTGCTGTCCCTGATGAGTGAGGCCTAAGGTGGAAATAGAGTTTACAGCTCTCCTGAAAAAAAAGTTACACATTTATTTTGATCACTAGAGAACTGGTCAGGGAGCTCTACTTTAGGTTCTACTGGTGATGGAGCTGAAATGACCAGGAGGCGGACTCTTGCCACAGTACCCTCTTTGGCAGGGTCTGAACTAATTGGGCAATACCCTCCATCTGAGAGGCCAATGCTGCCATGGGGTCCATAATAGTGCAGGTGCCAGTCTAATATTTTGGGCCAGTGGTAATTTAATGTGAGCAGGTAGGGACAGACACTGACAGTGAGCCCTAACTAGAACCCCATGCACTTTCCCTGCCTACTTTCAGTGCAAGCTCTAAGTGGCAAGTCTGCAACTCGTCGACGTTCCCTACTCCACTAAGGTGCAAGACAAACAACATCAAGGGACAAAGACAAGACACAGAGACAGAGTTGTATTGAAATGGGTCGGGAGGACAACAACGTACCAGGAATACAGCTAGTGAGTCAGAGACTATGACTAGCACTGGTAAAGGCAAGGAAGGGGTTTAAATAGAGCACAGAGTCCCAGGATCAGAACCTGATAGGTCATGACTTGGACTCTATTAGTCAGAACACAAGTACACAGGAATAGATCAGCTGAGCAATCAGCCCACTGCTAGTCTCCTCCAGCACATGCCTGCTGTGGGGACAAAGAGCATTACATCCTATTGCTAAGGATGCTGTCGCATCACCATTGGACATGGCTTAGCAGTGTGTCTCTCCCAGCGCAGTTGCGCCAAAGCTGGAGATCTCTCCGCTGGAGCCCGGACAGGTAAGTTTGTCACACACGTTGCAGAATTTTCTACAATGAGATCTGCCACTTAAATAGATCCCTTATGTTAGCCTATGGGGATGAAAATTGTTAATACCTGCTTACTGTTCCATTGTGTAATATTAATTCCACAGTGGAATGGAATGCAAATAATGTTTTGTTGCAGATTTCCTGTAGCTGAATGTCTCTATTCATTTCAACTAATATGTAATCTGCAAGAAAATACCCATCCTGTTCCTACAAAATCTGCGGCACAAACTGCAACAAAAACCACGGCTTTGTCAAATCTGCACCTACGGAATTTGCTCCAGAAAATTCTGCAACGTGTGAGGGTACCCTTACATGGTATCAATTTAAATCAGTGGACCAGCTGACAAGCCAAGTGCTGAAGAGCAAAAGTTTCTCTGTGTAGCTGCTCCCTGCTATTGCCAACAGAACGGAACCTTGAGCAAAGGTCACGTGGATAGGGGTTTTCTAAACCAGACAACCCCTCAAAGCATGGCTGTCATTTATCAGGGGACAAAGCATTCCAGTATGGGCAGTAATATTGAAAGATGGAGAAAACAAATCACTTGCTCGTGCCTCATGACAACCTGACAACGAATGGAATGTTAGAAATAACATTGAAGGAGGTATATTCTACAGTAAAAGTACAAGAAAAGGAAGTCTTACAATCTTTTCATCAGATATAACAAGTCCACATGCTAACATTACCTGTCATGAACGTGGGCTGAAGCACGTATGCCTCAAATAAAAGAACTTAGTTTGTGCCTTATCTTACCATTTATCTACTTTTAATATGCATTTTTGTACATGACATCTATGCTTGCATTTTATAGCTTTATTTAGTGTATTCATAGAAGGCATTGACTACATCTTCTGCAGAATAACATTTTCAGAAAATTCTTAACCTTTTTTTATTGTGCAGCTGTGGATATGTATGTGCTGTTTGTAATGTGTCTTATGTGATTCAAAATGTTTTTCCATTTACAATTCCAAGTTCCAAGCACAATTTATTGTGCATTAGATGACCATAGCTGATAAAGATTAAAAAAAAACTTTCAGCCAGAGACTAACTTTAATGTCACTATTTCAATACTTTTATGAACTTACATATTTCTTTCCATGTGTCCTCCTGATATCAGTCTCCTTTCTGCTTTGTTCATTTGCCTGGATTTATTTATTGTCCTTCTTAATCTGGTCATAAACTAGCCTGACCCAAAACTTAACCCAAAGATGAATAAGTGCTCAAGTTAATCATAGTATTAGGCCGCTTTCACACAGTGCTTGCTTAGTGTTTTTCATCAGGAGCGGGTTCAAAGCACAGAATAGGCACAAAATTTCCAATTATACATTTTCTCTGTAGGTCCCACTCCTGTTTTTTGTTTTTTTTTTTTAAAAAAAGATGATAGACCTCAGGGAGATCAACCATCATCACCTACGGAGACACCATCACGAGTCTCAACGTTGGTGAATCTAAAACAAGGCTCCCTGGGAAAAGCAATATGCAAATCAAAAGAAAACCACGGAGACACCATCACGTGTCTCAACGACGGTCAAGCTAGCCAGGCCTTTCACCGGGAAGGGACAACCAAGGGAAGGGCAGTCTCCAAAAAGAAACTACCTATGCCAAAACATGGTATCCATCAACAGACAGCTGTTTTGGGGTATTTGCCCCTCATCAGTGTGGAGTAGGAATCTGGCTAGTGGCAGCAATGCCTAGTAAACGATTATTTAAAAAAAGATGATTGACCTCAGGGAGATCAACCATCATCACCTACGGAGACACCATCACGAGTCTCAATGTTGGTGAATCTAAAACAAGGCTCCCTGGGAAAAGCAATATGCAAATCAAAAGAAAACCACGGAGACACCATCACGTGTCTCAACGACGGTCAAGCTAGCCAGGCCTTTCACCGGGAAGGAACAACCAAGGGAAGGGCAGTCTCCAAAAGGAAACTACCTATGCCAAAACATGGTATCCATCCACAGACAGCTGTTTCGGGGTATTTGCCCCTCATCAGTGTGGAGTAGGAATCTGGCTAGTGGGAGCAATGCCTAGTAAACGATTATTTAAAAAAAGATGATTGACCTCAGGGAGATCAGGGAGATGATGGTTGATCTCCCTGAGGTCAATCATCTTTTTTTAAATAATCGTTTACTAGGCATTGCTCCCACTAGCCAGATTCCTACTCCACACTGATGAGGGGCAAATACCCCGAAACAGCTGTCTGTGGATGGATACCATGTTTTGGCATAGGTAGTTTCCTTTTGGAGACTGCCCTTCCCTTGGTTGTTCCTTCCCGGTGAAAGGCCTGGCTAGCTTGACCGTCGTTGAGACACGTGATGGTGTCTCCGTGGTTTTCTTTTGATTTCCACTCCTGGTTTTGGCTTACAAATACTAATACGAACTGTACTAAAGTGGCCTAAAGGTGGGTTGACACACAGATTCTGACCAATCAGAACGATCTTACAGATGATTAAATTGGCCTGTTAAAGGGGTTCTCCAGGAATTAAGAAAATGAAAATACTTAAATATTAATTAATTATAAATGTATTCCCAAATATCTTTCATTAGTTATAATGGTTCCTTTTGTCTGGGGAGCAGTCATTAGGAGAAACAAAATGGCCACCGTCCTATTAGTACACACAAAACCTGTCCTAATCACACAGCAGGACAAGTTACTTCACAACACGGAGCTAAAGTGCTGACCCATCCTCCTCCCTGCTCTGCTTGTCAAAACAGCTGAATCTCTGAGGGAAAGGAGTTCATGAGGAGACATCAAGTACAGAGAAGAGATCAGAATGTGGCTGATGAGCAGCAGCTCTTGTACGCAGTCTCCATTACCACAGTCTGTCCTGTCTGTACTTCATGTCTCCTCATGAACTCCATTACTACAGAGTTTCAGCTGAAGATCTTATCATCTGTATTCAGGACCATAATCCCTGACAAGCTGAGCAGAGAGGAGGATGAGGCAGCTCTTTACCTCAGTGTTGTAAAGTCCTTGTCCTCCTGTGTGATTAGGACAGGTTCTGTGTGGACTATTAGAACGGCGGCCATTTTATTTCTCCTAATGATTGCTCCCCAGACAAAACGAGCCATTATAACTAATGAAAGGTATAATTGCCTGATCGTCAGTGGGGATGAGGGCTACATTTACATCCAGCAATTACCTCTGCTGTATGAGGACAAGCTACCGAAACTGTGATCTCTTGTCCCCATAGAAAATTAATGTTCCTGGACAGCAGATAGTTGTTTAGACATCAAAATGTACTGCACAGAAACAGTAATTTTCGGTGCTGGCTGAAAGACACAATCACACAATGAATAAGCACTTGGTCGTTCATCTGGTGATCGCAGCACCTTTTACACAAGCCAGTTATTGGAAATGAGCATTTCTACAAACACTCATCCCTGATAATTGTCCTGATTAATGGTCTATACAAAAGCACCTTTAACCGTTTGCACCCACAGATATTTTATTAGGTTACAACCAATGCCTATCTAGTTTATCTAGTTTTTCATTCCCTTTAATAGTGTTGTATTTCAGATATCTTTCAGATGCTGTTCACATACGTATGTCAGATCAGTATTCTAGCATATGAGACAGAGTTCAATCAGATCAATTGGCCATTTAAGGTCCTTTTACATGGATCGATCAGGCAGATTATCGAGAATAAAGCAGACGTTCCTGTTAACTGCAGCAATCACCTACGCTCTATGGGAATGAGCGATTGATACAGTGATCGCTTGTCCCTATAGAAAATCATTATTCCTGATGGTTTACACATCTGCTGCACGATCCTTTAAGAGTGAGCATGTACAGTCATGGCCAAAAGTTTTGAGAATGACACAAATATTATATTTTCACATGATCTGCTGACCTCTGGTTTTTATGTGTGTTTGTCAGATGTTTTTATCACATACAGAAATATAATTGCAATCATATTATGAGTAACAAAAGCTTATATTGACAGTTAGAATGAGTTAATGCAGCAAGTCAATATTTGCAGTGTTGACCCTTCTTCTTCAGGACCTCTGCAATTCTCCCTGGCATGCTCTCAATCAACTTCTGGACCAAATCCTGACTGATAGCAGTCCATTCTTGCACAATCAATGCTTGCATTTTGTCAGAATTTGTAGGTTTTTGTTTGTCCACCCGTCTCTTGATGATTGACCACAAGTTCTCAATGGGATTAAGATCTGGGGAGTTTCCAGGCCATGGAGCCAAAATCTCTATGTTTTGTTCCCTGAGCCATTTAGTTATCACCTTTGCTTTATGGCAAGGTGCTCCATCATGCTGGAAAAGGCATTGTTGATCGCCAAACTGCTCTTGGACAGTTGGGAGAAGTTGCTCTCAGAGGACATTCTGGTACCATTCTTTATTCATGGCTGTGTTTTTAGGCAAGACTGTGAGAGAGCCGATTCCCTTGGCTGAGAAGCAACCCCACACATGAATGGTTTCAGGATGCTTTACAGTTGGCATGAGACAAGACTGGTGGTAGCGCTCACCTCGTCTTCTCCAAATAAGCTGTTTTCCAGATGTCCCAAACAATCGAAAAGGGGATTCATCAGAGAAAATGACTTTACCCCAGTCCTCAGCAGTCCACTCCATGTACCTTTTGCAGAATATCAGTCTGTCCCTGATGTTTTTTCTGGAGAGAAGTGGCTTCTTTGCTGCCCTCCTTGAGACCAGGCCTTGCTCCAAGTGTCTCCGCCTCACAGTGCTTGCAGATGCACTCACACCTGCCTGCTGCCATTCCTGAGCAAGCTCTGCACTGCTGGTAGCCCGATCCCGCAGCTTAAACACTTTTAAGAGACGGTCCTGGCGCTTGCTGGTCTTTCTTGGGCGCCCTGGAGCCTTTTTGGCAACAATGGAACCTCTCTCCTTGAAGTTCTTGATGATGCGATAGATTGTTGACTGAGGTGCAATCTTTCTAGCTGCGATACTCTTCCCTGTTAGGCCATTTTTGTGCAGTGCAATGATGACTGCACGTGTTTCTTTAGAGATAACCATGGTTAACAAAAGAGAAACAATGATGCGAAGCACCAGCCTCCTTTTAAAGTGTCCAGTGGTGTCATCCTTACTTAATCATGACAGATTGATCTCCAGCCCTGTCCTCATCAACACCCACACCTGTGTTAATGGAGCAATCACTGAAACGATGTTAGCTGGTCCTTTTAAGGCAGGGCTGCAATGATGTTGAAATGTGTTTTGGGGGGATAAAGTTCATTTTCTAGGCAAATATTGACTTTGCAAGTAATTGCTGTTAAGATGATCACTCTTTATAACATTCTGGAGTATATGCAAATTGTCATTATAAAAACTGAAGCAGTAGACTTTGTAAAAATTAATATTTGTATCATTCTCAAAACTTTTGGCCATGACTGTATGCTCTAAGGAGACAGAGGCTGGACCACAAGGCAGAAGCATGGTGAGTAGCATGGGTATCATGCTCGCAGGAGAGAGCAGGGCAGCAACCCCCTTAAGCCACCATGAAGTAATGGTACATCCTGGAAAAGCTTGTATTAAAAGGGTTTTCCGAGATTTTAACACTGATTACCTATAATCAGGATAGGTCTTCAGTATCTGATCCCGGGATCCAAACCCGGGACCCCCACCGATCAGCTGTTTGAGAAGGCACGGGCACTCCTGTAAGCACCGCAGCCTTCTTGCAGCTTACCAAGCACAGCACCACACTTTGAACAGTGGCTGTGCTTGGTATCGATGAGGATAGGTCATCAGTATTAAAATCTCGGAAAACCCCTTTAAGCCTCCATGATGTTCAGTTACATCATGGTGATTGTGTGTTTAACCCCCTAGCTGCCACAGTAAAAAACGACAGCAGCATCCAAGCAGACAGGGACATAGTGGTCTCCCTCTGTCCCCCAAAAATAATCACTGTTTGGTGATGCCATGGTGGCCAAGGGCAGTCTTAGGGTAAATGCACACGATCAGGATTACGTGCGGATTTTACGTGCGGATTTGCGTGCGGAAAATCCGGTCCGTAGGTCATGTACATTATATTCTATGACAATTTGAAATTCTCAATGCACACAATGCGGATTTTTTTAGTGCGGATTTTGACCTGCGGTGAGGATTTTACAATCCGCAGCATGTCAATTTATTTTATTTTTCCTGTCCGGATTTCATGAGGATTTTCTCCATTCACTTGAAAAAAAATCCGCACGCAAATCCGCATGCAAATCCACACGCAAATCCGCATGCAAATCCGCACGCAAATCCGCACCAATTGGTGCGGAATTTACCGCACGAATTTCACTGAGAACACCTGCGGATTTCAGTGCGGATTGTCCGCAGATAAATCCTAATCATGTGCATTTCCCCTTAAAGGGACAGGCTATAATCCATTAGTATGCAAGATATAGAAACGCATTATACATGTAACCAAGTGACATTTCTTAGTGGGACTAAGAAAATTATTACGGAAAGGTTCATAAAATTTATTTTAAAAAGTAAAAGAAAAACAAGCCCTCATACGGCTACATTGACGGATAAAAAAACCTACATATTTGACACCATTGTAATTGCAACAACACATAGAATAAAAGTAACATGTTAGTTATGCCATACAGTGGGGGAGATTTATCAAACTGCTGTAAAGGAAAACTGGCTTACTTGCCCATAGCAACCAATCAGATTCCACCTTTCATTTTCCCAAAGGAGCTTTGAAAAATTAAAGGTAGAATCTGATTGGTTGCTATGGGTAACCATGCCAGTTTTCCTTTACACCAGTTTTGATAAATCTCCCCCAATGAATAGCACAACATTTACAACACAAAATCAATGGGGAAATTCTGTTTTGTTTTGTTTTTTGCCATTCTCTCCCATAAAGAGTTAATAAAGGTTAATTCGGAAGTTATGTGTAACCCAAAATAGTGCTATTGAAAGATACAACTCACTACACAAAAAACAAATCCTCATATGGAAACGTCAACAGGAAAATAAAAAAGTAAAGGGTCTAAGGATATGGCGATGCAAAAACAAAGACGTTCTTGTGGCCTTAAAGAGGACCTTTCATGGGTCCAGACTCTGTTGACAAAGTAGCACGTTATGGAGGGCATGTGGGACTGGGGTCAGATCACTTACAATTTCTTTAGGGCGCCGCTCCATTCGCCCACTGTGCCCCTCTAAAGTTCTGGCGCGTGCTTTGCTAATGCATAGCATCGGAACAGGGAGGAGGAGACGCCCAGGATTCTCAATGGGCGTCTCCTTCTCCCTGGCTGTAGCGCTGTCCAATCGCAGTGGAGAGCGTCACAGCCAGGGAAGAAACCTTCTCCCTGGCTGTGACGCTCTCCACTGCGATTGGATAGCGTAACAGCCAGGGAGAAGGAGACGCTACTACCATGTACACTGTGTAGTGGATGTGCCTAGTTACTGCAGTGCTGCTCCCATTCACTTGAAGGATAGGATAGGTCAGTTCTACTGGGAGATGTGCAGTATCCCTGAATACTGTACATGCAAACTGTTATTGTTATCTACTGTTATTTCATGGTATTTAATATGTAAATGCCTTGTAATGTACCATCGTATCTCTGTATGGATTAGCCAGGATTTGAAATGTAGGAAGTTAGGCGTTGTATTTAGATTTACCCCTAGCTCAGTTAGTAGTATGCTAGTGGAGGAAGTGAGAGAAGCTGTACATGCTCACTTTTCAGAGTACTAGGCCTGAAATTCAGAGAACCACTATTTCTGAGAGATCCAACGAGAGAAAACCATTTCTATTTCACAGTACTTCAAAGAGAGGAAAAAAACTAGAAGGTACAGAATCTGCATGGCTGAGCTTTGGAATTAGTCAGTAAGGTATTTGCTGTTTAAGGCTGATAGACTTTACTGCAGTTAGAGGGACATTCCTAAAACACCCTTCCACACTTTGACACGGTCCTGGCCAGCTGTATCTTAATCCTGTACCCCTTAGCTGGGAATTATTGCCACCATTGCAAGAGTAGTATTGACAGCCTTTGATTCTACAGAAAAAGATTTTGGTGAGACAGAGGGAAGGAGTTCTACACTCCCCATCCTTGCTCAAATCCATACATCGTTATCTGGGAAGATTTGCACTGTGAATGATATGGAACTATGTTTTGATACTGTTGGATGTACTACAACTCCCATTCTGCACTTAAGTAAAGAAATACATTTATTTTCTACAACTGGCTTGGTTACTGACTAATGATATCATATGTTCCATGTGATGTTAAAGATTACGATTTTGTAAGTATAATAAAGAAGTGTGACTTTTATGGGAGTTCTGGGAACACTTAAGCAAATGTGCATGCTGGGAGTTGTCTTGTCTCTAGTTTATAGATGGGTGCCAAGAACAAGAGTCCCCCATGATGTTCATATGCTCCAATGATGCACACGGTAAAAGGTTGTCTTCAAGGGACAAACCATTTTAGAGATGATAGAAGATAACTTAAAGGGGTATTCCGATTGTTACATGTTATCCTCTGACCAGAGGCTAGGGGATAACAATTAGATTGTTGGGAGTTCTAACTTTGGGAGGTAGATAGAGGTGAATCGAGTGGTAGTGCTCAAGCCCAAACTGCTACATCGTTAATTTGGGGGGCTCCAAGGGGTACGGGGTCCGCGTTTTCATCATTGGTGGAGGTCTCAGTGGTAGGATCCCCCTGTGGATACGGGATAACTACTAAAAGATGGAATATTCCTTTTATTGTAGTCTTGACAACTCCTGGGCTACAAAATGATTCCCACAGAATTATTATAGTCTAAGGCAGATTTTACTTATTGTACAATAAAACAAATGCTAGCATAAAGTGTTTTCTTACTATGAGTTATTAGGGTACCAGGCATAGCTGCTAAGGTCACCCCAGGGTTGCCAACCTTCCTTTCAAATTTTTCTGGACAACTGAACCAAAATTTACGGACAGCCCCAAATTTTTACGGACATACTCCACACCCCCTTTTAGAGGACACGCCCCCTTCCACGCCGCAGAATAAAGGGGATTTGTTCAGTAGTTAAAAATAAAATATGGCCTATGGAAACAAAATCAACAATTTTCAGCTATTACATCCCTGCAAGTGTGTACATCTTTCCCAATGTTGGTGTTCTGCACACTGATGTGCAGGTGTATGGCATGTGCCCACTGCAGCCATTTCTCAGCATTAGATCACTGATTGGTGACTGGCTGCAGCAGTAACATACCATATACTGGCAAGTCCTCTGAGGACATAGAGCATTTGGATGGACATTACATTCGCCAATACCAAACATACAAGATGATACAGCACCACATACGTCTTAAATCCAGTGACGTCTCCCTGATGTAGATGTTCTCTTTTCTCATCTTCTCTATTTGGCCCACACCACCATGACGAGTTCTTTCAGCCACATCTTCTCTCTGCAGAGTTTGCCACAAAGACACTTTAGATTCCCCACTTTTCTGTTATCCTGCTGCTACCTAAAATACTGTTCCCGTTGTGCTCCCCAATGTCCCCAAATACTAATAACAGTGCCATATAGGTAGGACCCCATATAGTTACAGTGCTTCCCAAAGTCCCACTGATACTAATAATTCTCTCCCAGAGTGCCCTCATTAGTAATAGTGCCCCAACCCTTTAAGCCATGAAGACTATGGGCACAAAGGTGCAGTCGCCATTTTATTTGGAAAGGAGTTGCTCAGTGTAGCAGTCAGTACACTGAGCAACTCCTTTCCACATAAAATGGCGGCTGCACCAGTTGTGCCCACAGTCTTCTGTCTTCATGGCTTTAAGGGTTGGGTTTATGTGACCAGAATTAACCCTCTTAAACCTGCTTACATTAACAATGTGCTGTTATTGTCAGCAGACCCTAACTGCTATTACTGCTCCTAGAGACTAATTTACAAATAGGAATTCAGTAGTAAGGGGCCATCAATAAACATAATAATACCAGAGTTAGGGTCTGCTGACATTAGCAGCATATCGTTAATGTAAGCAGGTTTAAGAGGGTTAATTCTGGTCACATAAACCCAACCCTTAAAGCTATGAAGACAGAAGATGTGGGCACAACTGGTGCAGCCGCCATTTTATGCGGAAAGGAGTTGATCAGTGTAGCAGTTAGTAGTACACTGAGCAACTCCTTTCCAGTTTCCACACAAAATGGCGGCGGCAACTTGTGCCCACAGTCTTCTCCTGTCTGTATGGCTTTAAGGGTAGGGTTTATGTAATTAATAGAGATGAGCGAGTATACTCGTCCGAGCTTGGTGCTCGTTCGAGTATTAGGGTACTCGTAAGTGCTCGCTGCTCAGACGAGTATCTCGCCATGCTCGAGGAAATGGCAACTTCCGCATCGTGCTTTTTTGGCGCCTATAAACACAGCCAATCACAAGCCAGGAGACTCTACAGTACACCCAGCATCACGTGGGGCCCTTACATGTCGATAGCAGGGGTTGGCTGGCCTGATCAGGTGACCCTGGAATATACTACTGACTGGCCGCGGTGCTCGGCTCAGATGCTGTCTGGATGTCGTTAGGGATAGAGCTGCTGCGTTTCAGGGAGTGTTAGGGCCTGCATTTAGTTCTCTGTTAGGCAGGAATCACCCACAAAGAACCCAACAGCCCTTCTAAGGGCTACAAGAAATTTTTTTTTTGTTTCCTGGCTTGGCTGGCTGGCTGGCACTAGTAGTGCAGCTATCGCAATATATAACCCCCTTTTTTTTTTTAATTGTTATATCTCAGTGATACAAATCCATTGCACACAGCAGTGTGGAACCATTCTGTGTGTCACAGTTTAGTACACTCACTATTTTCTATCCAGGTGACATTGTCTGTACGTCACTTAATCCAACCAGGTCTTTTGCTCTCACGTATATAGCTTGATCCCAAAAATCTCTGTGCGACATTTGTCTGGGTCGCAGTCTAAATAGCCACCGTCAGTAGGGTGTCAGTTAGCTCTACGATAGTTTCTGCACGTCACGTTCCCAAAAAAACAAAACTACAAAAAAAATATAAAAAAATAGTTTTTTTGTTGTTTTAGCTCAGTGATACAAATCCATTTCACACAGCAGTGTGGAACCATTCTGTGTGTCACAGTTCAGTACACACTCCAATCCGTATTTTCTGTCCAGGTGACACTTTCTGTACGTCACGTAATCCAACCAGGTCTTTTGCTCTCACGTATATAGCTTGATCCCAAAAATCTCTGTGCGACATTTGTCTGGGTCGCAGTCAAAATAGCCACCATTAACAGGGTGTGAGTTAGGTCTACGATAGTTTCTGCACGTCACGTTCCCAAAAAAACAAAACATAAAAAAATATATATATAAAAAATATATATAAAAAAAATAGTTTTTTTGTTGTTTTAGCTCAGTGATACAAATCCATTTCACACAGCAGTGTGGAACCATTCTGTGTGTCACAGTTCAGTACACACTCCAATCCGTATTTTCTGTCCAGGTGACACTTTCTGTACGTCACGTAATCCAACCGGGTCTTTTGCTCTCACATATATAGCTTGATCCCAAAAATCTCTGTGCGACATTTGTCTGGGTTGCAGTCAAAATAGCCACCATTAACAGGGTGTGAGTTAGGTCTACGATAGTTTCTGCACGTCACGTTCCAAAAAAAACAACATAAAAAAAATATATAAAAAAAAATAGTTTTTTTTTTGTTGTTTTAGCTCAGTGATACAAATCCATTGCACACAGCAGTGTGGAACCATTCTGTGTGTCACAGTTCAGCTGTCCACTCACTCCAATCTGTATTTTCTGTCCAGGTGACACTTTCTTTACGTCACTTAATTAAACCAGACTGAACAAGTTTGTGGGTTTCAGTACACCAGGCCCATTTATTGTTTATTTTTTATATAATACACTTATATACAGAAAATGTTGAACCCCAGGGCTAAGGGTCGAGGACGAGGGCGTGGGCATTCAATTACTGCAGGGGGCAGAGGCCGTGGTCCTGGGCAGGGTGAGACAGTACCTGCTGATGAGGGAGCAGGGGAACGCCGCAGAGCTACACTCCCTAGCTTCATGTCTCAACTTACAGGGACACGTGGTAGAGGACTGTTAAAACCACAACAGTGCGAACAGCTGATGTCGTGGATTGCGGAGAATGCTTCAAGTAATTTGTCCACCACTCAGTCTTCCACGCAGTCCACCCACGTTACCCAAGGGAGCACTCCTCTGGCTCCTCCACCTCAACCTCCTTCCCCCCAGTCTGCCCCCTCCCAGGAAAATTTGGAATGCGATCCGGCATACTCTCAGGAACTGTTTTCTGGACCCTTCACACACACAAACCACTTCTCAGGTTGCTGCTGACCTCGTTCCCAATGCCCAAGTTTTCCAACTGTCGCAGTCTGTGGGTGATGATGATGATGACGACAATGTTGAGTTAGTGGAAGAAGTTTGTAAAGAGGTGTCGGACGATGAGACACGGTTGTCAGACAGTGGTGAAGTTGTTGTCAGGGCAGGAAGTCCGAGGGGGGAGCAGACTGAGGAATCGGAGGATGACGAGGTGACTGACCCAAGCTGAGTTGATATGTCGAGTGAAGACAGTGCTTCTGAGGCGGAGGCGAGTGCTGCACCAGAACAGGTTGTAAGAGGCAGTGGTGTGGCCAGAGGGAGAAGCAGGGCCAGAGCTGGTGCATCAGCAGCAACTGTTTCACGTAGTGAAGCTCCCGTGGCGAGGCCTAGATGTTCGCAAGTCTTGAGGTTCTTTAAAGAAAGTGAGGATGACCGACGGACTGTGGTGTGCAACCTGTGCCACACCAGGATCAGCAGGGGTGCCACCACTACTAGCCTAACCACCACCAGCATGCGCAGGCATATGAGTGCTAAACACCCCACTCAATGGAACCAAGGCCGTTCACCACCTCCTGCGGGTCACACCACTGCTCCTTCCCCTGTGTCACTCGCTGCCTCTGCTAGTCAACCCCCTGCGTCACTCGCTGCCTCTGCTAGTCAACCCCCATTCCAGGACCCCGGCACAAGCGCCTCCCGCCGGAAAACCACACCTTCGCCTCCACGATCCTCCACAGTGTCCACCAATGTGTCCCAGCGCAGCGTTCAGCTGTCTTTACAGCAGACGCTGGAGCGCAAGAGGAAATACAGTTCCACCCACCCACATGTCCAAGCCCTCAACGTCCACATCTCCAAATTGCTTAGCCTGGAGATGCTGCCCTATAGGCTGGTAGAGACCGAGGCCTTTCGCAATCTCATGGCGGTGGCTGCCCCTCGGTATTCGGTCCCCAGCCGCCACTATTTTTCCCGATGTGCCGTCCCAGCCCTACACCAGTACGTGTCACAGAACATCATCCGTGCCCTGACCAACGTTGTTTCTGAGAAGGTCCACCTAACCACGGACACGTGGACAAGTGCTGCCGGGCAGGGACACTATATCTCACTGACAGCACATTGGGTTAACTTGGTGGAGGCTGGGACCGAGAATGACCCTGGGGCCGCTCATGTACTGCCCACTCCGAGGATTGCGGGGCCTACCTCGGTCACGGTCTCTCAGACGTACTATGCTTCCTCCGACCCCTCCTCCTCCTCCTCCTCCACCGGATTACCATCCGTGGGCACGGCGCCTTCAGTCGGTAGCTCTAGGCGCAGCAGTGCCGTGAATAAGCGCCAGCAGGCAGTGCTCAAACTGCTGAGCTTAGGTGACAAAAGGCACACCGCCCAAGAGCTGTTACAGGGCATCACGGCGCAGACCGATGTGTGGCTGGCTCCGCTAAACCTCAAGCCAGGCATGGTTGTGTGTGACAACGGGCGTAACCTGGTGGCGGCTCTGCAACTCGGCAGACTGACACATGTGCCATGCCTGGCCCACGTGTTCAATCTCATAGTTCAACGGTTCCTCAAGACATACCCCAATCTGTCTGATTTGTTCACCAAGGTGCGCCGCATCTGTGCGCATTTCCGCAAGTCGACCACAGATGCTGCCACTCTCAGGGCAGCGCAGTGCCGCCTACAACTGCCCGCTCACCGACTGTTGTGCGACGTGCCCACGAGATGGAATTCGACATTAAACATGTTTACCAGCAGCGCAGAGAGATTGTAGACTGCCAGATGTCAACTTCCACCAGAACTGGTAGTCAGGTCAGTCAGATTCCTCAAGTCTACAATGAGGAGTGGACGTGGATGTCTGATATCTGCCAGGTGTTGAGCAACTTTGAGGAGTCAACACAGATGGTCAGCGGCGATGCCGCCATTATCAGCCTCACCATCCCACTGCTTTGCCTGTTGAAAAACTCACTGCTCAGCATCAAGTCGGATGCTTTGCGCTTGTCACAAGAGACGGTGGAGGAAGATACGTCGCTTGATAACAAGAGCACCCTCCGGTCTGTTTCTCAACGCTTATCGGAGGAGGGGGATGAGGATGAGGAGGAAGAGGATGAGAATGTCGGCGAGACAGTAGAGGGTACCAGTGCTCAGTCCTTAACTCTTGAGCGTGTATGGGCTGAAGAGGAGGACTTGGAGGAGGAGGAAATGGAGAGTCAGGCCAGTGAGGAGAGGGAATTCTTGCGTGTTGGGACTCTGGCGCACATGGCAGACTTCATGTTAGGCTGCCTATCCCGTGACCCTCGCGTTAGAAGAATTTTTTCAAACACCGATTACTGGGTGTTCACTCTCCTGGACCCACGGTACAAGCAGAACCTTTCCACTCTCATCCCTGCAGAGGAAAGGAGTATGAGAGTGAATAGATATCAACAGGCCCTGGTGCACAAGCTGAAACAATTCTTCCCATCTGACGCCGCTAGCGGCAGATGGCATGGTTCTGTGGGCCAAGTAGCGGGGGAGAGGAGGCGAGCAGGCAGCTTGTCCAGCACTGGCAGGGGAACGCTCTCCAAGGCCTTTGCCAGTTTTATGTCACCCCAGCAAGACACTGTCACCTGTCCCCAGTCTAGGCAGAGTAGGGGGGAGCTGTACAGAAAGATGGTGAGGGAGTACCTAGCTGACCATACCAACGTCCGTAGCGATCACTCTGCTCCATACAACTACTGGGTTTCAAAGCTGGACACGTGGCCTGAACTGGCGCTGTACGCCTTGGAGGTGCTGGCCTGCCCTGCCGCTAGCGTGCTGTCAGAGTGGGTATTCAGTGCAGCTGGTGGCGTCATCACCGATAAGCGTACACGCCTGTCAACTGACAGCGCTGACAGGCTGACGCTTATTAAAATGAACAAGGCCTGGATTTCACCGGAATTCAAATCTCCTCCGGGGGAAAGCAGCTAAAGATTAACATTACTTATGTATCCGATTCCTCTTCTCTACTCCTCCTACTCGATGTAGTCTTTGCCTAACGCTGACTAAAAAAAACGCCATTTTTTAGAGGTCCAACTGGCACTCTTTTACCACAATTTTTCAGGAGGGCCCCCTACAGGCCCTCTTTTCAAACAATTGTTCCGGAGGTCCACCTACAGGCCCTCTCTCCAAACAATTTTTCCGGAGGTCCACCTACAGGCCCTCTCTCCAAACAATTTTTCCGGAGGTCCACCTACAGGCCTTCTCTCCAGTTCCAGTTTCCAGTTTTATTTGCGCAAACTGCGTTTTTTTTGCCTTCCTCTGGATCAACTTGTAGGAAAACAGGCCGAACTGGATGGACAGATGTCTTTTTTCGGTCTTACAAACTAGTTACTATGAATTGGGGCAGAGAATGTTCTGGGGTAGCAGAGAAGGGGTGACTATGGGGTTCCAGGGAGTACGTGACCACATGCAATCTCCATCCAAAAAGTCATACTGAGGCTCACCACCATGCTTTACACTGCAATCCTATTACTGAGGCTCACCACCATGCTTTACACTGCAATCTTATTGAAAGACAGACAATCAGGGGTTAACCGCCAGGTTCTCAGGCAGCATTTTTAAGTGGGTCACCATTACCGTGTCCCTGAAAATTGCCTTGGGGTCATCGCCAGACTATTTTTATGAAAGGCCATGGGTCTCTATACACACAGTGCTGACGGAAGCCCATCAGCCTTTCTAAACACAATTGAATCTGTCCCATCATGAGAAAGTCCCCCCAAGGAGTCCCCACTGTAACTTGCTTCACTTTCAACTACCTCACCCCCCGACACCTGTGTCTCACCATTGTCCACCACCTCCTCAGGCAACACTGGTAAATCCCCACTGTCAGCACACGGAGACTGCAAAAGGTCTTGTGAATTGGGGCAGAGAATGTTCTGGGGTAGCACATCAGAGAAGGGGTGACTATGGGGTTCCAGGGAGTATGTGACTACATGCAATCTCCATCTAAAAAGTCATGCCACACTTGATCGAGCTCATAATTGACAATTGTACCGGTTGATGCTAAATTTTTAAGTTGGGGTCCTGCGTCGTCATTCTAACTACATCCGGCTGTTGTCACCACCACACACGCTAGCCCAGGGGGCACTCCTCTGGCTCTTCCAGCTCAACCTCCTTACCCCCAGCCTGCCCCCCCACCTACAGGCCCTCTCTCCAAACAATTTACGTCTTTTTCCTATCTTTCTCTCTCTCCAAACTATTTTTCCGGATAGCTGCCATATACGGTATTAAACTCAGAAGAATACATACCATACCGGTTGATGCTACAGTTTTTCCAAATCCATCCGGGTGTTGTCACCACCACACACGCTAGCCCAGGGGGCACTCCTCTGGCTCTTCCAGCTCAACCTCCTTCCCCCCAGCCTGCCCCCCACCTACAGGCCCTTTCTCCAAACAATTTACCCAGATAGGGGACATATTAGATATTATACTGATTTTTGTTTGTTCCTCTTTTAATTGCCTCCTGACCTGTGATAGGCAGAGCATGGACACGTCCCCTTAGCTGCAGTAGAAAAGACACTCCCCTGGCCAGAGCAAGCTCTTTTTCCTTTTCCGTGTTTGAAGAATCCATGAAATATATGGTCCCAAGATAGGGGACGTATACGATTTTAAACTGAGAAGAATCGATACCACACATGCCCCACTAGGAGAATTTGGGGTAATGGTGGGATTAGGCAGCCTCAGAGGCATCCATGCATGCTGCCCCTGCTGTTTCCTGTCCATTTCCGTGGTGTTTCCATCATTTTCTGAGGTTTCCAGGTTTTCACCCAGCCTTCCCTAGGCAGAGCCTTGGTCCCCTGCAAAAAATGCTCGAGTCTCCCATTGACTTCAATGGGGTTCGTTATTCGAAACGAGCACCCGAGCATCGGGAAAAGTTCGACTCAAATAACGAGCACCCGAGCATTTTAGTGCTCGCTCATCTCTAGTAATTAACTCTCTTAAACCTGCTGACATTAGCGTTAATTCTGGCCACATAAACCCTACCCAACCCTTTAAGCCATAAAGACAGAAGACTGTGGGCACAAGGTGCAGCCGCTATTTTGTATGGAATGTACAAGCAGACTCCACTCCACCATAAATTGACTTATACTCTGCCTGAGCTGACAGCCTCACTCACAACTCACATGTGCAGTACAGGTCAGGTTGATACTCTAGTACCCTTTGACAATTTGCCAGCAGCCAGAACCAGTGCCACTACTGCTGCTGCTGCGCTCACTGCCACACAAACATTTTACCTGGCCGGCCTGAGAGTCTAAAATGGCCTCCAGGTCTGCCTGCAGTGAGTGCCCACGTGGGAAGAAGCCTCCTGGTTCATTCATTGGTGGTTAGAGGAATGTGACTGGGGATCTCCCCCTTCACTTTTGCTTGTGCTCCACTTGGCACTGCAGGAGGCTGTCCCAGTGCTGCCCAGCCCCAGGCCCACATAATTCAGCTCACCAACCGTTATGCACCACCCAGCCAAACCCCCTGCCCCCCGCCGGTCGCACTCAATGCTTGCCTCCTCCTCCTGGAGTGAAGTACTGGCTGTGCCTCCTCTGCCTCGCCTCACTCCTTCATCCTGCTGCTGCAAGCCTGGGCGCTACAGGTAACTGGGATCCTTGCGCGCTGATGGCACAGTCTGTACTACGCACGCATGCAAAAAAACAACCATTTTTTGCAGACTGTCCGTAAATTTACGGACGGTTCGCAACCCTGGGTCACTCACAGAGTTGAGGTGCAATAAGGGGGAAGCATGGTGACTCAGTGGTTAGCACTGCTACCTTGCAGCGCTGGGGTCCTGGGTTTGAATCTGACCACGGACAACATCTTCATGGAGTTTGTATGTTCTCCC
The DNA here is from genome assembly GCA_900303285.1 of Rhinella marina. Classification (NCBI taxonomy): domain Eukaryota; kingdom Metazoa; phylum Chordata; class Amphibia; order Anura; family Bufonidae; genus Rhinella; species Rhinella marina. The sequence continues at coordinate 119,254 of ONZH01018274.1, read as the reverse complement.
TGTGTTTATGTGGGTTTCCTCCGGGTGCTCCAGTTTACTCCCACACTCCAAAGACATACTGATAGGGAACTTGGAAAGCAATGTACTATTGGAAAATGTAGTTTCAAAAATTGGGTTATTTCTCAGGGTTTCCACTGTACTGGTACCTCAGGGGTGCTGCAAGTTTGACATGGCCCCCAAACCCATTCAAGTAAAATCTGGGTTTCAAAAGCCAAATGGTGTATTGGGTATTGCCATGCTCAGAAGAAATGGTGTAACAATTTTGTGGTGCTTTTTCTCCTCTTCATCCCTGTAAAAATGAAACATTTTAAGATAAAACTATATATTATTGTTAATATGCTATTTATTATTTTCATGTGCAAATTGTAATAAATTCTGTAAAACACCTGTGGGCTGAAAACCCCTATGGTAATTGCTTCAGAGGTGTAGTTTCCAAAATGGGGTTGGGGATGTTTGCTATGTTTTAGCACCTGAAGGCCTCTGCAAACCTGAAATGGTACCCAAAAATGTACAAAAAAATGGAGACCCATAATCCACAAGGTGCTCCTTCAATTCTGAAGCCAGTATTTGAGTCAAATAGTACTTTAGGGCCACATATGGGATATTTCTAAAAACTGCAGCATCAAGGTAATACATTTGGAGCATTAGTTCCATTTTATCACCTGTTGTGTTAGAAAAAAATCTGCAAAAAAATGAAATGCTTCAATGTCACCTTCACTGTGCATTTAATTCCTGTTAAACACCTAAAGGGTTAACACACTGCCTAAATGCCATTTTAAATACTTTGACCGATGCAGTTTTTAAAGTGTGGTGATTTATGGGAGGTTCTAATATATTAGCCGCTTCAGAACTGGTCCCTAAAAAAATAGGATTTGGAAATTTTCTTAAATTTGTTTCTATTGCTGCTAAACTTATAAGCCCTATAATGCCTCCTGAAAAATAAAAGTACTTTTCCAAAAATATGCGAACATAAAACAGACAGACGAAAAATGTTTAAAAATATTTTTATTTGTTTGGCATGACTATGTGTCTTAAAAGACTACATTTTCAAATCTTGAAAATCGCTTCATTTTTTATATTTCAGATTCAGAAGCACAAAACACAGCAACCCACATTTGCCACTAACCTAAAGTACAATATGTCATGATATGAAATACAATGTCAGAATCGTTTGGATATGTAGTTGCGTTCCAAAATTATTACCACATAAAGTTAGTCAGATTTGAAAAATGGAGCTTCTTCCTTAAGGCCTTTACTTTCTGCTGTAGTTTATTGTGGTGGAAAGCATTTTCATACAAAACTTTGTTAGATAACCACATGGTTCTTTGATATGCCCCTCGAAAGCGAATTTTGTTGCTTTCTCATTGGAGCCATAATGCACATTTTGTCTATCTTTTACACGCCATTTCATTACAACCGTTCCAAAAATCTGTGCTGACTAATTTCATACTGTACTTACGCTCTGTTTTTAGGGGTGCTTAGGAGCTTCCTGAAGAGTGCAAAATATAAATAATATGCAATGAGCTCCTTATCTCCCCCTGTTGTGACAGAACTTTATAATTTAACCCATTTGCGCATTTGGACGTAACTGTACATCCAAATTGCAAGTAATTTACTGCATTTGGACGTACAGTTAGGTAGGGTCTAAGACAATTGCCCAAAAAATAAAAACAATATGGCTCTCAGAAAATGGCAACACAAAAAAAGATTTCATACTGTTCAAAAATGCATCTAATGTGTAAAACTGAACAAAAATAAAAATGATACACATATTGGGTATTTCCGAGTCCGTAGCAACCTGCTCTATAAAAATATCACATATTTCCCCTCAGGTGAATGCTGTAAAAAAAAATAAAAAAAAAAACCATGTCAAAACAGCTATTTTTTTCACATTGACTCACAAAAAGTGTAATACCAAGCGCTCAAAAAGTCTTATGTACCCCAAAATGGTACCAACGAAAAAATCACCTCATCCCGCAAAAAATGAGCCCCACATAAGACAATATCTCAAAAAAATAAAAATCAATGGCTCCCACAAACCAATCCATCAAAATCTGGTCTGCAAAATCCATATAGCGCTCCTTCTGTTCTGAGTCCTGCCATGTGCCCCCACAGCAGTTTACCACCACATATGGGGTGTTGCCATATTCAGGAGAAAATGGGTAACAAATTATGGGGTGCTTTTCTCCTGTTAGCCCTAAAGCAACATTTTATTTGAAGAAATAAAAACTTTTTATTTTCACAGCCAAGTGTTTCCAAATTCCGTAAAATGCTTAGGGGATCAAAGTGGTCAGTACCCCCCTTAATATATTCTTTGAAGGGTGTAGTTTCCAAAATGGGGTCACTTTTTGAGGGTTTCCACTGTAGGGGTACGTCAGGGTCTCTCAATTACAAAATGGTGCCTAAAAACCATTCTAGCAAAATCTGCCTCCAAAATCTGTATGGCGCTCCTTTCCTTCTGACCACTGCCACAAACCCATAGAGATGTTTACCACCACATATGGGGTATTTCTGTAAACTGCAGAATCAGAGTAATGTATATTGAGGTTTAGTTTGCTATTAACCCTTGCTGTGTTGCAAGAAAAAAATGTTTAACATAAAAATCTGCTAAAAATACCATTTTTAAATTTTGTCTCCATTTTCCTTTAATTCTTGTGGAACACCTAAAGGGTTAACAAAGTTTGTATAATCCATTTTGAATAATTTAACGGGTGTAGTTTCTAAAATGGGGTGATTTGTGGGTGGTTTCCATTATGTATGCTCCTAAAAATCACTTTATAACTGAACTGGTGCTTAAAAAATGGTTTTGGAAATTTTGTTGAAAATTTGAAAAATGGCTTCTAAACTTCTATGCCTTCTAACGTCCTAAAAAAGTAAAATGACATTTACAAAATGATGCCTACATAAAGTAGACATATGGGGAATAATGACTGATAACTATTTTATGAGCGATTACTATCTGTCTTAAAAGAAGAGAAATTCAAATTTAGAAAATTGTGAATTTTTCCAAATTTTTTTCCAAATTTCAGAAATATATTGACTGAAATTTACCACTATCATGAAGTACAATGTGTCACAAGAAAACAGAATGGCTTGGATAAGTAAAAGAGTTCCAAAGTTATTACCTCATAAAGTGACGCATGTCAGAGTTAAAAAATTTGGCTCGGTCCTTAAAGGGGCACTATCGCTAAAAAATAAAAAAAACATATGTTCTAAAACATTAAAAATAGTTTTTATATGTATAATAAAGTTTATTATATGTGTATTGTTTTGTGTATTTAACATTTTTTTCACTTTATGGGGGCTGCCATTTTCATAGTCACGTGTCTATGTGTCACTGAACGACACATAGACAAATGACTTACGGTCGTATGCTCCATTCCCAGTGGGGACGGAGCCGACCCTATTGAAAAATCATGGGAGCGCTGAGTATGTGTAAAGCGCAGGCGCTTTACACATAGATAGCCTGCCCCCTCCGGCGCCATGTTATTGAAGACTTCAGTAACATGACACCGGAGGGGACACCCATCACAGCCCCGGAGTCTCCACTCTCCCGTAGAGCAGAGACCTCGGGGAAGCCGGCAAGGGACCAATCAGAGTGGTCCCTTGTCAGCAAGCGCTCCGATTGGTTAGTCTGCAGAGACTAACCAATCGGAGAACTAATCGGAGAACTAATCAGAGAACTAATCGGAGCGCTTCAGTGCTAAAATGCCAGTTTCAGGCTGCGATCTCCACTCTGGAGATCGCAGCCTGAAACCAGGTAAGTTGTCTGTGCCCCCCCTTGTAGTGCCCCCCTCGTGCCTCCGTTGCCCCCGGTCCTGCCCCCTCCTGAGCTGTATTATATGATGGCAGCGGCTCAGGATCGGAGCCGCTGCCATCAGCAGAGAGTGTGAGCTGTAATTACAGCTCACACTCTGCTGCTACAGCGGAAATCGGTGCTGGCACCGATTTCAGCTGTTTAACCCCATGGATGCTGCGGTCAGAAGCCGCTCGCAGCATCCATGGGGTTAAGAGGGAGGGAGCTCCCTCTCTCTTCCATCGGGCCGCCACTGCTGCAGTGGCAGCGGCCCGGTGGTTACCATGGCAACCAGACGCTTTACAAAAGCATCCTGGCTGCCATGTACCTAAGGCTGATCAGACCCTCAGGGTCTGATCAGCCTTAGTGTAGCACTGATACAGTGCATTGCAATAGATTACTATTGCAATGCACTGTATAGCCATCAAGCCCACTGGATCTTCAAGATCCAAATGGTTCTTGATAAGTTAAAAAAAAAGTGTAAAAAAAAATAAAGTTTTTAAATAAAAGTAAAAAAAGCTCCCTTTTTTCCCCAAATAAAGTAAAAAAAAAAGAAAAAGTACACATATTAGGTATCGCTGCGTCCGTATCGACCGGCTCTATAAAAGCATCACATGGTCCACCCCGCCAGGTGTACGCAAAAAAATTTGAAAAAAAACTATACCAAAACAGCCATTTTTTATCACCTTGCCTCACAAAAAATGTAATAGCAGGCGATCATAAAGGCGTATTTACCCAAAAATGGTACCAATCAAACCGTCATCTCGTCCCGCAAAAAATGAGCCCCTACCTGAGACAATTTCCCAAAAAATAAAAATACTACAGCTCTTTGACTATGGAGACACTAAACATTTTTTTTTTTTCAAAAATGATATTATTGTGTAAAACTTAAATAAATAAAAAAAATATACATGTTAGGTATCTCCACGTCCGTAACAACCTGCTCTACAAAAATATCACATGAGTTAACCCCTCAGGTGAACACAGTAAAAAAAAGAATAAAAACAGGGTCAAAAAAAGCCATTTTTTGTCACTTTACATCACAAAAAGTGTGATACCAAGCGATCAAAAAAGCTTATGCCCCTAAAAATAGTACCAATCTAACCGTTACCTCTTCCTGCAAAAAATGAGCCCCTACCTGAGCAAATCGCCCAAAAAATAAAAAAAACTACAGCTCTCAGACAATGGAGACACTAAAACATAATTTTTTTTGTTTCAAAAATGATATTATTGTGTAAAACTTAAATAAATAAAAAAATATGCCATGTCATGAAGGGGTTAAGACTGCACTGTGTTTATTTTCCCTGTACTGTGACGCCACTGTGTTTATTTTCCCTGTACTGTGACATCACTGTGTTTATTATCTCTGTACTGTGACATCACTGTGTTTATTATCCCTGTACAGTGACATCGCTGTGTGTATTATCCCAGTGCAGGAAGAGGTAAGTGGTCTGTGTTTGTGTGTTTGTTTTCTATTTTTCAGGGTCGTGAATGCAGAGGACTACGTCGGATTCGGTGGACTACGTCGGACCAGCTCTTTTTTTTTTTTTAATAAAATGGTCAAACGGGTCTGGGGGAGTGTTTATTTCAATAAAATGTTTTATACTGGTGTGTGTGTATTTTTTTTTTACAATACTACAGTTTTAGTAATTACGGCTATCTACAGACGGCCCTGATTACTAATACTGGGCTTAGTGCTTGCCGGTATGGCAGGCCAGCACTAACCCCAACATCTATTACCTCGGCACCCACCGCCACCAGGGGTGCTGGGAAGAGTCGGGTACCCGCAGGACCGGACCTTCTAAATTGAGGGTCTGGCTCTGGGGCGGCTGCAGGCTGGTACCATTAGGCTGGGAAGGGCCAATAACCGTGTCCCTTCCCATCCTGGTAGTGCCAGGCTGCTGCTGCTGGTTGTATCTGGCTGGCGAAGGAAAAAAGGGGGGGACCCCACGCCATTTTTTTACAAAAATAATTAAATAATTTTTTTAAAAAATGGCATGGGGTCCCCCCTTTTTTTCCTTCGCCAGTCAGATACAACCAGCAGCAGCAGCCTGGCACTACCAGGGTGGGAAGGGTCACGGTTATTGGCCCTTCCCAGCCTAATGGTACCAGCCTGCAGCCGCCCCAGAGCCAGACCCTCAATTTAGAAGGTCCGGTCCTGCGAGTACCCGGCTCTTCCCGGCACCCCTGGTGGCGGTGGGTGCCAAGGTAATAGATGTTGGGGTTAGTGCTGGCCTGCCATACCGGCAAGCACTAAGCCCAGTATTAGTAATCAGGGCCGTCTGTAGATAGCCGTAATTACTAAAACTGTAGTATTGTAAAAAAAAAAAATACACACACACAAGTATAAAACATTTTATTGAAATAAACACTCCCCCAGACCCCTGTTTGACCATTTTATTAAAAAAAAAGAAAGAAAAAAAAGCTGGTCCGACGTAGTCCACCGAATCCGACGTAGTCCTCTGCATTCACGACCCTGAAAAATAGAAAACAAACACACAAACGCAGACCACTTACCTCTTCCTGCACTGGGATAATACACACAGCGATGTCACTGTACAGGGGTAATAAACACAGCGATGTCACTGTACAGGGATAATAAACACAGTGATGTCACAGTACAGGGATAACAAACACAGTGATGTCACCATACAGAGATAATAAACACAGTGATGTCACCGTACAGAGATAATAAACACAGTGATGTCACTGTACAGAGATAATACACTAATACACACAGTGATGTCACCGTACAGAGATAATACACACAGTGATGTCACAGTACAGAGATAATAAACACAGTGATGTCACAGTCCAGTGATAATAAACACAGTGATGTCACCGTACAGAGATAATAAACACAATGATGTCACAGTACAGGGATAATAAACCCAGTGATGTCACAGTCCAGAGATAATAAACGCAGTGATGTCACAGTACAGAGATAATAAACACAGTGATGTCACAGTACAGGGATAATAAACACAGTGATGTCACAGTACAGGCATAATAAACACTGCGATGTCACAGTCCAGGGATAATAAGCACAGTGATGTCACAGTACACCTGTGCAAACAAGGCCTGGGGGGTGCAGATAAGGCTAGGGGCTACACTGAAAAGGGCCAGTGGCGCACAGATAAGGGGTAAAGGGCAGGGTCACAAGCAGGCTCGGACTGGCTCACCAGAGGACCGGAGGATCCTCCGGTAGGCCCCAAGCCCCCCGCTGCCGCATACCTCCCAACCAGTGGCGTAGCTATAGGGGTCGCAGCGGTCGCAGCTGCGACCGGGCCCCTAAGCCAGGGGGGCCCCGAGGGCCCCCCTTGCCACTTCCAGGGCCGCACCGCCAATTAGCCAGGTGCGGCGCGGCCCTGCGCACAGATAGGGGCAGAGGGAGATGAGCGCTTCCATTGTGGAAGCACTCATCTCAATAGTCATCTGTATCGCCGTCCTCAGGACGGCGATACAGATGCCTGTATTGTACTGGGGCAGGGGAGGGAGAGGCGTCTCCCCTGCCCGTTCCTCTGATAGGCTGCAGGCACTGGGCCTGCAGCTATCAGAGGCCGGCTCAGGCGGCGCGATGACGAGCTCAATTGGGGGCACTGGGGGCATTTTGGGGGCATTTTTACTGGCACATGGGGGCACTGGGGGCATTTTACTGCACATGGGGCACTGTGGGCATTTTACTGGCACATGGGGGCACTGTGGGCATTTTTACTGGCACATGGGGGCACTGTGGGCATTTTACTGGCACATGGGGGCACTGTGGGCATTTTTACTGGCACATGGGGGCACTGGGGGCATTTTTACTGGTACTGGGGCATTTTTACTGGCACATGGGGGCACTGGGGGCATTTTACTGGCACGGGGCATTTTTGCTGGCACATGGGGGCACTGGGGGCATTTTTACTGGCACATGGGGCACTGGGGGCATTTTTACTGGCACATGGGGGCATTTTTACTGGCACATGGGGGCACTGGGGGCATTTTTACTGGCACATGGGGGCACTGGGGGCATTTTTACTGGCATATGGGGGCACTGGGGGCATTTTACTGGCACAGGGCATTTTTACTGGCACATGGGGGCACTGGGGGCATTTTTACTGGCACATGGGGGCACTGGGGGCATTTTACTGGCACGGGGCATTTTTACTGGCATTTTTACTGGCCCATGGGGGCATTTTTACTGGCACATGGGGGCATTTTTACTGGCACATGGGGCACTGGGGGCATTTTTACTGGCACAAGGGGGCACTGGGGCATTTTTACTGGCACTGGGGCATTTCTTACTGGCACATGGGGCATTTCTTTATGGCATGGGAGCACTAGGGGCATTTTTCTGGCACATGGGGGCACTGGGGCATTTCTTACTGGCACATGGGGGCACTGGGGCATTTCTTACTGGCACATGGGGGCACTGGGGGCATTTCTTACTGGCACATGATTGGGGGGGGAATCAATGGGGGGAACTTCTGGCGCATTATTGGGGCACTTCTTACTGGCACATTGGAAGCATTATTACTTCTGGGGCACAGTGGGGACATTAGTACTGTGGGGGGCACTATTACTGTGGGGGGCACCCTGGCACAGTATCAGTGCAGTTATTTCTGGGGCACGTTATGTTCACACTATTACGGGACAGTATTTGCTGGGTGCAGTTATTTTAGGACACTGTGCCAATAATTATTGAAGGGCACTATCTGTGTGGTACTAGTGGCACAGTACTGGGGGTGTAGGATGATTTGTCCAGAAGATGGGAGGATGATGGAAAAGTAGTAAACTAAGATTTTTTTTCTGTCAAACTGCAGAGATAAGAAATGGCTGAAAAATGGCGTCTGGTCTGAAAGGAGAAGATGAGGAAAGAGAAGATCTACATCCGAGGAGACGTCACTGGATGTAAGAGGTATGGGGCGCTGTATTATACTGGATGTAAGAGGTATGGGGCGCTGTATTATACTGGATGTAAGAGGTATGGGGCGCTGTATTATACTGGATGTAAGAGGTATGGGGCGCTGTATTATACTGGATGTAAGAGGTATGAGGCGCTGTATTATACTGGATGTAAGAGGTATGGGGCGCTATATTGGGTGGGGGGGGGGCCCAAGCTGAACTCTTGCACCAGGGCCCATGAGCCTTTAGCTACGCCCCTGCTCCCAACCGTCCCGGATCCAGCCTCTGGCAGCTGTCTCTGCGTCCATAGGACGTAGAGACAGTTGCCTGTTGCAGGAAGGAGCAGACAGCCGAAATCGGCTGTCTGCTTCTTCCATCCTCCCTCCTGTCCCCCCTGCAGCTCTCTGTACCTCCCAGGCATGCCTCAGGTCTCGGCGGGGGGCGGGGCCGGCCGGCAGCATAGGCTCCGCCCCCTTCAGACATGAGAAGAAGATCTGCTCTGATGATGCTGGCCCTGCTGCTATGAAAAAGGTAAGTATAATTTTTTTTTTAACTTTCTGTACACTGTGTTTATTATCCCTTGACTGTGACATCACTGTGTTTATTATCCCTTGACTGTGATATCACTGTGTTTATTATTCCTGGACTGTGACATCACTGTTTATTATCCCTGTACTGTGACATCACTGTGTTTATTATCCCTGTACTGTGACATCACTGTGTTTATTATCCCTGGACTGTGACATCACTGTGTTTATTATCCCTGGACTGTGACATCACTGTGTTTATTATCCCTGGACTGTGACATCACTGTGTTTATTATTCCTGGACTGTGACATCACTGTGTTTATTATCCCTGGACTGTGACATCACTGTGTTTATTATCCCTGGACTGTGACATCACTGTGTTTATTATCCCTACACTGTGACATCACTGTGTTTATTATTCCTAGACTGTGACATCACTGTTTATTATCCCTGTACTGTGACATTACTGTGTTTATTATCTCTGTACTGTGACATCACTGTGTTTATTATCCCTGTACGGTGACATCGCTGTGTTTATTATCCCTGTTCGGTGACATTGCTGGGTTTATTATCCCTGTACAGTGACATCACTGTGTTTATTATCTCTGTTCGGTGACATCGCTGTGTTTATTATCCCTGTACGGTGACATCACTGTGTTTATTATCTCTGTACTGTGACATCACTGTGTTTATTATCTCTGTACTGTGACATCACTGTGTTTATTATCCCTGTACAGTGACATCACTGTGTTTATTATCCCTGTACAGTGACATTGCTGTGTGTATTATCCCAGTGCAGAAAGAGGTAAGTGGTCTGTGTTTGTGTGTTTGTTTTCTATTTTTCAGGGTCGTGAATGCAGAGGACTACGTCGGATTCGGTGGACTACGTCGGACCAGTTACCACTTACCTCTTCCTGCACTGGGATAATACACACAGCGATGTCACTGTACAGGGATAATAAACACAGTGATGTCACAGTACAGGGATAATAAACACAGTGATGCACAGTACAAGGGATAATAAACACAGTGATGTCACTGTACAGAGATAATAAACACAGTGATGTCACAGTACAGGGATAATAAACACAGTGATGTCAAAGTCCAGGGATAATAAACACAGCGATGTCACCGAACAGAGATAATAAACACAGCGATGTCACTGTACAGGGATAATAAACACAGTGATGTCACAGTACAGGATAATAAACACAGTGATGTCAAGTCAGGGATAATAAACACAGCGATGTCACCGAACAGAGATAATAAACACAGCGATGTCACCGAAACAGAGATAATAAACACAGCGATGTCACTGTACAGAGATAATAAACACAGTGATGTCACTGTACAGGGATAATAAAACACAGTGATGTCACAGTACAGGGATAATAAACACAGTGATGTCAAAGTCCAGGGATAATAAACACAGCGATGTCACCGAACAGAGATAATAAACACAGCGATGTCACTGTACAGGGATAATAAACACAGTGATGTCACAGTACAGGGATAATACACACAGTGATGTCACTGTACAGGGATAATAAACACAGTGATGTCACCGTACAGGGATAATAAACACAGTGATGTCACAGTACAGGGATAACAAACACAGATATTTCTTTATGGTGGGCCCCAAGAATTATTTCCTCTGGTGGGCCCTAGGTACTCCAGTCCGACCCTGGTCACAAGCAAGGTCCGGGGGGGAAGGGGGGGTGAGAGGTGCACAGATAAGGGCCAGGGTGGCGCACACAGGGGGCAGCAGAGACAAGAACCAGAGAGGCGCAGACAAAGAGGGAGTGGGGCACAGATAAGGGCCCAGGGGCGCAGACCAGGAAGAGGCGTACAAAGACAAGGGCCAGATCCCAGGGGTGCAGACAGAAAAGCTTGGTGGAAGTAACGCACAATGAAAGAGTTTCTCAGATCAAACTCAGTCATGCACTACCACCCTAACTCTACTACCTGTCAGTGGAGAAAATCCCTGTGGTGGAGGAATAATCAGAATCACAATTGGAAACAACATTGATGACTGTGCCTATGCTATCATACTGCAGACCACAACAAGATGGCCGCTGGACACTGTATTGTGGAAGACAATCTCTTGTTATCAGATAAGCAAGTAAGAGCAGCGTTATGTCACAGGAGGTGGGAATAGCCAGATAGCAGTTTACAGCACTGGGCTACAGACGGCTTCCCTACACTCAACTTTTCAGTTGTGCTCCCCCTGCTGATCAACATAGGAAGTTCTACACAATTATTATGAATTTTTCAATATTTCCTTTAATGGTAAAAAAAAAATATAAGCACAAAAAATTCTAAAACTTACATTGCATGTTTTAACATTTTAGATATATTTCTCAGTTTTGACGACAGTTTTCCTTTAAGGCCAAAACAACCTGCAGAGTCAAGGGGTTCATAATAGGAGATCTATAAAAACAAAAGGGGCTTGTAACACTTATAAGGCTACATTATGAAATCAATCATTGAATGTTGCGCCTACAAATGACATAGGAGGAGTTTATCAATATGTGCATTTTTAACGCAGAGACTGCACTTGATTTATGACAAGGCAAAGACCTCTTCATAAATTAAGTGTATTCTCTGGAAATCTGTGTGCCAATAAACCTATACCAGCTTGTAGATTTCAGTCTAAACTGTTCTAAACTTAAGTATCACAACATAAAAGCCATTGAAAGCAATTGCAAAAAGTAAACAGTTTCTTGGGATGATAAATCTCCCCCCACAGTGTTATGTGAGCCCCATTATCAACTCGATACAAAACAGAGCCATGATACTGTACAGCCGTAGCAAAATGAGAGCCTTGTCCATCTCCTCATTTTCTATCTGCCACTTGTTTTGGTCCAAAATATTAGAAAAATGCCATAAATATACATAAAACATTTCAATGTATCAGTGTCTATAAAATGTAAAGTAGGATGTAAGGCCCTAATTTGTCATGCCTTCACTCCAGAATTCACTGAAGAATTCCAGAATGGCTTCATTGACTCTCTTTTTTTGCAAACTTTTTGACTGACCTACTACAAAATGTTTTACTTTTTGCATTTGTACGCCTCTCACCCCATTTTTGAAATAAGGGTGGGAAAGTGGTGTTGTTAGCTATATTAATGAGTTTCACTTTAGATTTATCATTGAGACTTTTTTTAAAAGTCGCAAAGAAATAACAATCTCACTTCAGGAGGAGGGTGGAGTAGGAAAACGGGAGTAGCTTTTCTAGAGAAAAGTGTTACACGTAGGTTTAAGATGAGACAAATTTATCAAACAAAATGAGGCATTTGATAAATGTGACACAAAGTACTCCAACACAGACTCAAGCAAAACTGACTTCAAATATTCTCCTCATGACAAATCCCCCCCCCCAAGTCTACAGAAAAATAAATTCTCAATATGGAATAAGTATAAAGTAGCGGAATATAAAACACTGGTGGTACTTATCAGCGGCATTTCTCATATGTCAGGTTTTTACTGCTCCCCCTCATGTAAAGTGTTTATCAGATCACAATGTGTGGGCCTTCAGTCCTTGAACATTTCAGCTAACATCACTGTGAACGTCTGTGGGTGAAAGGCTTTTAGATTCACTTGAGTTGCCAAGCATTGACTAAACATAGGATTATATTTTCATGGAAGCTTTGGATGTACTGAACGGAACATAAACATTAGAAGCCTCATGGCAGAAGATGCGCAATTCTTATTGGGTGTCTGAATCTTTGTTGCCTTCCTCTCATGTTACATCCCATTTCCTGGACACAGTTTACTTGAGTGCAAGAGGAAGACGGGCTGACTGGACGCCAAGTTACAAACAGTAAACCCAGTAACCTGTTAAAGTCATCACTGAAGTCCAGCATTAATTTAGGCTTAGCATTTGTTACCAAATACCGTAAATTCATATTCAGTGCTTGGTGGCTAGAATTTTATACATGTCCGCTAGGATTTGGATGTCCTCAAATAACTTTATGTCTACATATAAGGGATAGATTATTGTCTGTATTACCGTACTTCATATGTAATGGTACACATATGAACACTGGGTTATTGTGTATGATCAGTTTGGTATAATCATAAGATTACAGTCGAGACAACTGGCGGTAAGCCCTCGGGTGTCTTTTTTTTATATATTTGTGGTTGACATACATGTCATACATGTACAATATGTCAATATATGGTACCTTTGACTCAAGTGCCTTAGAAAGGCTACTCAACTATGCATTTCAATACAATTCCACGTCACCAGATTTATTACCAATCAAGCAATTATGGGACCCACTGGGATGCCATATTTGACAACCTACGATTGTGCAGGATCTACAGGTCCAGCTGCAACATTTGTGGACAAATGTGCTGCTGGATAAAATACGGAATCTGTATGCCTCCAGTATCTCATCTTGTATCCACTCTAGAGGCCCAACAGGGTACTAGAGCCTCCTTTTAGTTGTAAGGTTTTCCCCAATAAACAAATTATTTCGCTATAATATTGTAATCTCTTACATATATCATCATTACATTTACACATAGAAAGATTTATTAAATTCCAATGCCTAAAATAGCAGTGCCTCACAATGTACCTAAAGCAGCTCAATATATAAAGTAATGTAATAAGAGTCACATACAATGGCCCAGATTTACCAATGTGTCTGTCTAAAAAGTGGCTCATATTAATGCAGTTTGACACAGCTAGCATTTTTTCCAAATTTGTCCATCTCATGTAGAACACTGTTTAATGTTACACAAGTAAAAAGTGTTTTTTTGTTTTAGCTATTTCTGCCTTTAATTAAAAAACTAAATTACTCAATGCCCATATCACCCATGGAAAAAAGTGGCTTCACCCTTATAGTGTGCATAGACTTGCAGCTAAGAACTGCAAGGCAAAACTACAGGGGGTTTTATTTAGAATTGGCAATTGTCAAGTTAAATCCTCCAGAATTCTGCCTCAATTTCCAGCAAAACACATGTATTAGACCACATTTGTTACGCGTTTTAGGTACCTTTATACTTTTCTATAAGGGTGGGTGGCTTTGAGAGAAGGTGCGTGGTCTATGATTTTACTCCGTTTGTCAAAATTTTGAATAGGTGGGATAAAGATAGACAAAATGGTCTAATTTCTAACAAGATGCTCCAAACTTTTCATAAAGCCTGAGCCACTATGATTAATTTGGAGCATCTTTAGACCGTAGTCTAAGGGTATGGTCACACAGTCAGGTTTCCTGATGTAGTTTTGAAAGCTAAAAACACTGTGAATCATAAAGAGAGAGAAAGTATACAGGACAGATACAGCTTCTCCTCTTTTTTTTTACTTTAAGGCTAGTTTCACACTAGCTCTTCCTATCAAATTGAGTGCCTTGATTGTGTGGTACATATAGGTGTGTTTGCTCCTCCTCTCATCGGTTGCTGTATGCACATAGAGGTCACTAGGAGCAACACACCTATGTGTGCAGTGTCTACGCTCCTAGATATAGATGCCCAACGGCATAGTTAGGTTTAGCGTAGGACCTGCCTGACCTGAGACCACCGTGACGCTGGGTAGGTGGGCACAGATGTGTTTTGATCAAAATATATTGGCTAAGAGTCTCAGATTTTATCATATCAGAATGAGGTCTTAGTTTATACAGTATATATTGTTTGCATCTATTTTTGTGCACTAATACCCCTTTTCTGTGATTTACTTTGATATATATATAGCCACTGACATCCGCAATCATTATCACATCATGCAGGATGTTTTTTATCCTTTTGTCTCTGTGAGTTTTGCCTAGTTTCACACTAGCGGCAGCACGGGCCCCTTCACCCGCCAGATCCATTGTGCCGCAGGTGCACGTGTGGGGCCCAGAACTGCGCTCCAGCCCCATTCACTGTAATCGGGGCGGGCCACGGATACGGCCACAGCACGTTAACCCCTGCTGAGAGGCAGCCGGAACAAAAATACAACATATCCGTGCTGCCGCTAGTGTGAAACTAGCTTAATCCTGGTTTTAGCTTCCAAAACTGCATCAGAAAACCTGACTGTGTGTCTGCAATAATGATTTTACAGAATTAGTAAATCTGCCACAGTGTGTTTTACATATAAAAAGCCATGCTATGAAATCCATGTGATCAAATTGCTGCAATTCACTGTAATATTGTACAGCTTTGTTGTACAGTTCATATGAGTTTCCTGATTTGTTGCATCACAACCTAGAATTAAAATGGAATTTTTGTGTGTGTGTGTGTGTAATGTACCTTGTACATCAGTATTCATCCCCTGAAAGTCAATATTTTGTGGAGCCATGTTTTGCTGCAGTAAAAGATGCAAGTTTCTTGGGTATGTCTCCATTAGCTTAGCACATCTAGACACTGGGATTTATGCCCATTCTTAAAGGCAAAACTGTGCCAAATCCTTCAGGTTAATAGGTTGTGCTGGTATCCAGCAGTCTTCAAGTCATGCCACAGACTTTCTATTGAATTGACATCTGAGCTTTGACTAGTCCATTCCAAGACAGTTAAATGTTTCCTCTCTTAAACCTCTCCAATGAAGCTTTAGAAGTATGTTTATGGCCATTGTCTGATGGAAGATGAACCTCTGTCCCAGTCTCAAATCTCTGCCAGACTGAAACAGACTTTATTCAAGAGCTGC
This sequence comes from Rhinella marina, assembly GCA_900303285.1. Taxonomy (NCBI): domain Eukaryota; kingdom Metazoa; phylum Chordata; class Amphibia; order Anura; family Bufonidae; genus Rhinella; species Rhinella marina. The sequence continues at coordinate 103,415 of ONZH01018274.1, read as the reverse complement.
CCTGTATTGACTGGCAGCCATCTTTCCTCCAGTCCTGACCAGTTTTATAGTCCTTGCTGATGAAAAGCATCCCCACAGCACCATGTTGCCACCACCATGCATTACTGTGGGAATGCTGTTCTTGGGTTGATTGGACGTGTTGGGTTTCTACCACAAATAGTGTTTCCCAGGGTGGCTAAAAAATTCAATTTTAGTCTCATCTGAGAAGAGAACCTTTCATGTTTTGGGCGAGTCTGCCACATGCTGTTGGGTTAATTACAAATGTGTTTTCTTTTTTTTTCTTTATGCAATGACTTTCTTCTGGATACTCTTCCGTAAAATTCCACTGTGTGGAATGTATAGCTTATAGTAGTCATATAGACAGATACTTCCATCTTCACTGCGGGTCTTTGCAGCTCCTTCAGTCTCTTTGTTGAACCATGATTAAAGTCCTCCTTGCCCAGTGTGTGAGTTTCGGTGGAGAACCTTCTCTTGTCAGGTTTATAGTTGTGCCATAATCTTTTCATTTTGTTACAACAGATTTAATGGAGCTCTGTGGGATGTTCAATTTGGGATATATTTTACAACCCTGATCTATACTTTGTCCCTGACCTGTATGGAGGGCTCCTTGGTCTTCATATTGCTTGCTTAGTAGGGTTGCAGACTCAGGGGCCATTCTGGACAGGTGTATATATAATCACAAAATGTGACAATTCTGACACGTTGCACACAGGGATAGCTTATTCAACTAATTATGTGACTTCTGAAATTAACAGGTTGGACCAAACCTTATTTATGGGTTTCATTGCATGGGGAGTGAAAACATACGCACTGACAACTTTTCAATTTTTAGTTTTATTAAGGAAGGTATTTTTCATTCCACCGTAACACTTCTAATGGATTAGTTTGTCAGATTTATCACAGAAAATCTAAAATATCATCCATTTTTAATTCTAGATAGTAATTGAACAAAACGGGGAAAACACCAAGGAGTGTGAATACTTCTGCAAGGCACTGTATTATTATCATTATAAAGCAAAAAGTCATTGTATATCAGATTGTTAGAACAGTATGCTGCTGTAGTGTCTGCAGGATATTATAAGTGAATACTGTAATATTTTATATTACATGACTATGGGTACCACTCATTGCAAACATCCAAAAGTTGGTGATGACTAAATACTGGTGATTTTGTTTTCACCATTGCCATTTAATGTACTTTCTAGCAGTAACCAACATTGTGTAGATTAGATAGAAAATCATCTTTAACCAAGCATGGTTCTATCAAAGCAGTAACTGATTACAGAAAACTGATGCTATATATAAATCAGGGTCAGATAAGGTTGACCTCTTTTACTGATTGGAATGTCTCAAGGTTGTATCCTTGGTTCACCACATCTTCTTAGACAACAGTTTTTGTTTTCTAAAAGTCCCCTTTCATAACTTTCCACAGACATAAATGAAGGACAATGTGCAGAATGATACAGTATTTGTAAGGTATAAAGTCCTCATGTACAATGGATGCCATGCACTTATGTTCTCGATAGTTTTTCACCTTATCTGTTCAAGCTTAGGTTTTTGTGATTCTAGAACTGCATCTATTGTATTGTCTTTATACACACAGTTTGTATATCAAAACCACATTTTGGTGCGCAAATAAATTTTCATTGTGACGTGCCTTCACCTAGGAGCATAAGTTAGCTCTTCAGTAGTAAATGTCATAGTATAATATACTTGAACTAGATTTGCTTATATCATATTAGGGTAGGTTGATGAGTGGGGTATTACAAAGATATATAGTTAAAAAAAAAATAAAAAAAAAACTTCACACACATAACTTTTTTCACAATAAAATACCTTTCGGAACACAGAGTGGCACATATAGTGCTTACAGAGTGCCATATTGTGCCCATGTAGTTGTAAAAGTGCAGTGTCAACAGTGATATGGAAGACCTCCTGCTGTGTTGCACATTCATCTCTGTGCAGGAGAGTGATACCACCCTCTGCTGGCAGAAGCCAGTAAAGCTAGTAATGTCTTGTCACTGAGACGACCCTGCAGTCAGGACCTTCACAGTAGAATGGATAGGGAAACCCCTAGATCCGTGATTGTCCAACCAGATCTATATTACAGTATATCCATGAAATGAACTTAAACCACATACCACATACAAACCCATATTTCCTGTATGTTTTCTTGTTCTATTAAGTAACATTATTAGTAGATTTTATTAGGCTTTTTGATACTGACTTCAAAGTGATCATACGTTAGTCATCATGTGGGAATCACTAAGAGAACTTTAATAATGACAAGGGTGTTGGAAGCGTAGTTAGCTGAGAAGAGCGAGACTGTGTGTAGAATAAATACTGCCAGCTACTGCTCCAGTTACAAATTTTTTAAAAGGGTTGCACGCTTTTTGGTTAGTGTTGATATGTTTGTAAGATGACAATATGGCACTTACTAATATAGGCTTTGTTGATATTCTGGGTTATATTCTATATTTCATAAGGTATGCCCAATTGTTAGCCTTAAAATGGTTGCTGATGGGGAGGCATGTGACCAGAAAGATCACTCTGTCAGCATTCAAATATCTCTGCACCGGCTATCTTCAAGGTTGGAAAATTAGTGCAGGGGTAGTGTGTTAAAATGGAAGAGGCAAAGTGATGCGTCTGGTCATATGACTCTCCATCAGTAGCTATCTTATGGACAGGAACTATTGGGTTAATTTATCAACCTGGTGTAAAGTAGAACTGGCTTAGGCTACTTTCACACTGGCGTTTTTAAATTCCGGTATTGAGTTCCGTCAAAGGGGCTCAATACCGGAAAAAAACGCTTCCGTTTTGTCCCCATTCATTGTCAATGGGGACAAAACTGAACTGAAGACAACGGAATGCTCCTGAAAGCATTCCGTTCCGTCTTCAGACCGGAGAACAAACCGCAGCATGCTGCGGTTTGCTCTCCGGTCCAGGCATCCGCACCAAGACGGATCCGGAATGACCCCCAATGGAAGTCAATGGGGACGGATCCGTTTTGGTGTGGACACACCAGTAATCCGGATCTGTCCTCCATTGATTTCCAATGGGGGGTCATTCCGGATCCGGCATACATACACACAGACTACATACAAACAAACAGACATACATACAAACATACATACAAACATACAGACATACATACATACATACTCACATACTCCCGGGACGCCGGCAGAACGTCTTCACGCGCCTCCTGCACGCTGCGATGACGTTTCCCCACTGCGCCCAGCAGAGGGCGCTGTGGGGAATCGTCATCACTGCGCGCAGGAGGCGCGTGAAGACGTTCTGCCGGCGTCCCGGGAGTATGTGAGTATGTATGTATGTCTGTATGTTTGTATGTATGTTTGTTTGTATGTAGTCTGTGTGTTGTTTTAATGTGTGTCATGTGTGGGGCCGGAGCGCTGCTCCGGCTCCACACATGTATAGCGTTAGCACGGATCCGTCGGCACCCTTTAGGTGCCGGATCCGTGCTAACGCTAGTGTGAAAGTAGCCTTAGGCTACTTTCACACTGGCGGCAGGCCTGATCCGGCAGGTGAAGGGTGCTGCCGGATCAGGCCTGCCGCAGTGACATGTGTGGAGCCGGAACCGCGCTCCGGCCCCACACATGTCACACAGTACATACATATACATACACATAAACATACACACACATATAGACATACAAACACACATACATACTTACATGCTCCCCGGCAGGTCTTCGGAGCGTCAGGACGGCTCACACAGGTCACAATTCCCCACAGCGCCCTCTGCTGGGCGCCTGGTGGAATCGTCATCTGACGATTCCACCAGGCGCCCAGCAGAGGGCGCTGTGGGGAATCGTGACCTGTGTGAGCCGTCCTGACGCTCCGAAGACCTGCCGGGGAGCATGTAAGTATGTATGTGTGTTTGTATGTCTTTATGTGTGTGTATGTTTATGTCTGTATGTGTCTATGTGTACCCGGATCCGTAATGGACTCCATTGAAAGTCAATGGAGGGCGGATCCGGTTACCATTATGGTCACACCAGACGGATCCACCCCCATTGACTTGCATTGGGGGTCATTCCGGATCCGTCTTGGTGCGGATGCCTGGACCGGAGCGCAAACCGCAGCATGCTGCGGTTTGTTCTCCGGTCTGAAGACGGTACGGAATGCTTTCAGGAGCATTCCGTTGTCTTCAGTTCAGTTTTGTCCCCATTGACAATGAATGGGGACAAAACTGAAGCGTTTTATTCCGGTATTGAGCCCCTATGACGGAACTCAATACCGGAATTTTAAAACGCTAGTGTGAAAGTAGCCTTAGCTGCCAATAGCAACCAATCAGATTCCACCTTTCATTTTGACAGCTCCTTTGTAAAATGAATTGGTTGGAATCTGATTGCTTGCTATGGGCAAGTCAGTTCTACTTTACACCAGTCTGATAAATGACCCCATATATGTGTACAGCACTGAAGATTTGCCCAACAAGAGGACATTACTAATGAAATGTACCAAAAAAAGTTATATTAGTAAGTGCCATATACTGTAGCCATCTCACAAACACATTGTTCAACAGTGGCCATTTTAAGGGGTCGGCCTTTTTCTGGTTACTATTGACCAATGTGTTTGTAAGATGATTATATGGCACTTACTAATGTAGTCTTTGTTGCAATTCTGCACCATTTTCTATATTTCATAAGTGATGTCTCCTTGTTTGCCGGGTCTTTTGTGCTGTCCACACAGCGGTTCTGTTCATAAAATGGCTGCTGATGGAGGGTCATGTGATCCAGCAAATCATCTCCATGTGATGTCTCCTCCATTCAAACACACTGCACCTGCACTGACTGACTGCCCACATTTTATGTCCATTTTATGGACAGGATCTCTGTGTGCACAGCACAAATGACTTTGTAAACAAGACTTTATGGACTTTATGGACTAAAGGACTTTATGAAATATAGAAAATAGTGCAGAATTACAACAAAGGCTGTATTAGTAGGTGCCATATAATCATCTTACAAACACATTGGTCAACAGTAACCATAAAGTGACCCCTTTAAGCTTCAGCTGCACACATTCACTCACTCTGTAGTGTGTGAACATGTATAAGTCAAGCCAAATTGTGTCATTTGTGGTCTGAAAAGTATCTGGACAGTGTTTCTGTCTAAAAGGTGAACATGCATGCCTACTGTGAAGTCTAAGTAATCTCCCCATTCTTTAACCTTTACCCCTGCGAGGAGGTATGATCTTTTCCTTGTTTGGATCCCTAAGTTACAGCCCTCTTGAAATGTCACTGTTAGCTAGTGGCATCCAGATATGGCCGGCAGCTGGAGTGCTGCTAGGGTAACAACCTGCTGCCACATGGCTTCACATGTGACCTGAGTAGTAGTTCAGTTCCAGATTTGTCTGCTGAACTGCCAGTTAGGTTGACATGGTTTTTGTGTATTATAAATGTGAGGATGTTTTTCTGCCAGACAAGCTTTCAAAATAAGTTGGCTTCTTTTTGCAGATTATTATGATATAAATACCCTAGAAAATAGATAAGAAAATCCCTTCATCTCTGTCACTCTAGGAATGTTTCAACAATCAGATTTGGCAAACAATTCATTTTCCATATTTCTGTTTTCTTTCTGGTTCACTAATTTAATTACATACTATATTCCTGCCAATAGAAAGTATACCTAAAAAGAAACAAATTTGCAAGATTGTGAACTTAATATACCCCTTAATAATAGGTTTTTTTTTTTTCACTGTTCTAAAAAATATTAATTTTGATGCTGTAGAGCAGGGCATTTCTGGTGATTTTAGAATATATTTTTACTGGGGAGTGAAGAAACTGGCAATGAAAATAAGAGCGTGTACACAAGAATAGCAGCATTGGAAAAAAACAAGAAAATGAAGACATTGAACACTTGCTTTCGGGAAAGAATAAATTTGTTCTTACTGCGCTCCATATTGTGACACTATACAACTTCAAAATTGTATGGATCTATAATAATGCATCCACAGAAATCTATGGGCCTCTACTATACCACGGTATACTTTTAATGTTATAGCAATCACCATGGTTTGAAAAAAGGAGTTACTACCCGATATGTGTTAGAGATCAATAATTAAATGTTCTTGTACTACTTCTGTTATTTTCTTCATGGTATGTATCGTCCAGATTTTTTCCCTGTTCTCCACTACTACCTCTTTGCTGATGTGTTCTGGCAATACCAAAAGCTGATAAGCTGGAGACTTCTGCAACCATCCTGAAAGCTTAATTAAGATTGTTGTTACACTGCTCACAAAAAGTTAGGGATATTTGGCTTGTGGGTGTAATTTCATGATGAACCTAAAATGCACTCTAACCTTTTTTTTTTAATCAGATAATTTTTTATTAAAGTTTTTTCAAAACTTACAAAAAAACAAGTGTGATTGTCTTCATTTACATAGTTACAGATAAGACTGCGTATAAAAGTCAAGCAATTATACAAAAGTTGTATATAAACAAGTATGTTACATCATACAAAGAGAATTTTGCAATACTAACCCCCATATCCCACCCCCTGGCGAGGAGACAGCCATTAGATAACAGAGAGTGTAAGAATACTCCAAAATCATACCCTGAGCCACATACAACAAAACCACCCAATGTGGACAATAAATTAAGGATCAAGTGGATTATCCTCAGCATTTATCCATTTTTCCCATATTGCTGTAAATTTTTCCTCGCCATTGCCTTTTAATATATATCCCTTTTTCTAACCTTAAAATAATTTTCATTCTGTTACGAAATTCCGTGAGGGAGGGTGGTTGTGGCCGTATCCAATATCTAGCTATTTGTTTCCGAGCCTGGAATAGGATTCTCTGTATACCAAACATGTCACCCATTTGCTAACATGAAAAACGCCTAGGATACATGCTCTTGGAGTACAAGGAATCTCAATCCGATAAGCCTTTTTAATACTGCTTAATAGCCCTTTCCAGAAAATAGAGAGTTTAGTACAGTCCCAAAACATATGCAGTAACGTAGCCGGAGAATGACCACATCTAGGACAAGAGGAGTCAGTCCTGACTCCAATTTTAAAGAGAAATGCAGGTGTTTTGTAGACACGTTGTACTAACAATAGTTGGGACATTCTTTGGCTTTCACATACTGATAATTGTGGTGTTAAATTTAGTATATGTTTCCATTGGTCATCCGATAATGGGGCCTATATCTTTTTCCCAGTTCTTTTTCACTAGCAGAGAGTTTTTCCCCATGGATTTTACAAACAGATGTCTATATAGCATGGATATTAATCTTTTAGTTGAGCTCCCGGAGAGTATTTGCTGCAAGAATGGTATGGTGGTGCAGGTCAATGATAGACATTTATTTTGCATTTGATAAGATTGTCGCAACTGGAGAAACTGATAGAAGGTGGTACAAGGAAGTAAGAATTCTTCCCTAAGCTGTTCAAAAGATTTGAGAGTTCCATCCTTCTGCAGTTGGTGTAGAAAAAGCACACCCTTTTGTTTCCATGGGGAAAATCCCTCCAAACGGAACAATTCAGGAAGTTGAGGGTTATTCCACAGTGGGGTAGCCTGCGTAAAGCCCTGTATAGAAATTAGCTTCCTACATTTTTGCCACGTCTTACTAATAAGATTTATCGTGGGCAGTCCAACCGTGTTAGATAAATGGGTACTTTCTTCCAAAACTTCAATAGGGGATATACATTTTGACATGTGTGTTACTAATCGAGCCACCCCTCCAAGACCCCCAGTGGTTAAAATGCACTCTAACCTTTACAGGTGAACTTAATGTGACCTTCGCTAAACTTTTGAATGCACATAACTGTTCACTGTTTCAGTACTTTTTGCACAGCTTACAGTTCTCTAATAAGGAGCTTAATGGCAAAATTCACAACAGGTGTTTGATCCATGAATCACCCAATAAATTTCCTGATTCAGTAAGAACCAATTAGGTATTCTCCTCATCATGCTATTCACATTTTGACATCATGAGACCAAGACAACGCCAAACAAATGATCAGTACCTCACCATTGCAAGGTTTCAAGCATGATGTTCTCAGACGGAAGTGGCCACTGAGCTTAGAGTGTCATCAGCAACAGCGATACAGAGAGATAGGAAGAGTCACAGAAAGGCATAGAAGTGGATGTCAATATCCCACACTGATGACCACTTCATTGTGAACAATGCCCTATGGAACTGATGATGAATGTGATAAAACTCCAGGCACATTTAAGGGAGGTAAGAGGCTCCCAAGTGTCATGTCAGACCATTTAAAACCATTTACATCAGTGATGTCTGCGTGCTAGACGACCTGCAAGGGTACCTGACCATACCACCAGGCACAGGAGTTATCGTCTTGCATGAGCCAGAGAGCATCTAAGCTGGATGAGGGACTAGTGGGCCTCAGTGCTGTTCACTGATGAAAGTCAATTCACGCTGAGCAGAAATGATGGCTGCCAACGATATTAGAGATGTCAAGGAGAGCGCTGTGCATCACCCACTGTTGTCACCAGATAAGCCTTTGGTGGCGGTGTTACAGTGTGGGCAGGGGTGTCTAGTCAATACAGAACTGCCTTACATTTTGTGAATGGTACAGTGACAAGGCCATACTTGAATAACATCATTAATCCAGTCATTGTGCCTCTGCATGAACAACACAGACCTAATTTCATCTTCATTGACGACAATGTGCCAGCTCATCGAGGTTGCAATATTAGGGAACGGCTGTTGGAGACTGGGGTACGTCAAATGGAGTGGCCTGCACTTTCTCCAGACCTGAATACCATTGAAAACCTATGGGATCAGCAGAGCCGCTGTGTAGAGGCTCGTAACTCTGTACCCAAGACCCTCAATGGCATGAGTGTCGCCCTTCAAGAAGAGTGGGATGTCATGCCTCAGCAGACGATAAGTCGACTTGTGAACAGCATGAGATGTTGTTGTCAAGCTGTAATGACGCCCAAGGCAAGTTATTGAGACATTGTTATTTTTGTGGGGCTGCTGTTGGCTTTTGTTTCAATAAATTGTTTGAGATGGGGAAATCAGCATTGCATACTTCTACTTAAATGTCCTATTTTCATGACATAGTATCACTGTAGCGGGAACTTTTTTTCCATAAATTTCACCCGAAAGCCAAATATCCCTAACTTTAGTTAGATAGTGGTACTTCAGTCAACCCAAAACGGAGAGCAGCCAAGCTGATGTTCTTTGGCACCATGTATATCGCCATACACATTGCAATATGATGAGATTTTGCTTATATTTTCAGTTCTCTACTGCAATAATTTCCAAATTTTTGTAAGCACTTTCTGGCTTTGAATGTTGCATGCAGACACCTTTTTATTAAAAAAATATTTCCACATCCTTCACATAAGACAAAGAATAAGCATCGGTACGTACACTGAGTTTCCTATTGTTTTTCTACTGACTCTTTCTTGCTTGATAATCTTACCCTCCAGTATCTGAAGGGCAATAATATCTGGTTTACCTTCTGGCAGCTTGTGTAAATGACTTGGTATTGTTTAGTTTATGAAATGGATTGGGAATGTTTTTTCCAGTTCATCTGCAAACTAGGTCTTGTCGGTCTAGGCAAGCTAGTCTCGGTGTACAATAGACTCACTTAAGAGTTTACAGTCAACAACTCAGGGGGAACACCTTGGACCCTGGTCATTTCACTGCAGCTTAGTCAGCTGAAATGCTATGAATAAGGACTCATTCAGACAAGCAATGTTCACATCCAGGTGCTTCCCGAATCAAGAACAGACAGCCGAGGGACTGAACACTAAGCCATTTTAGTCAACGGGCCAATGTGCGACAGTGTGTGCAGAGAAAAATGCAGCATGCACCCTTTAGGTCCTGTTTTATATAAGACTCCTCAATTCTAATGAAGAAGCCACACACGTACGCCATCTGTGTGCGATTTATTTAAAAAATCATTACTTTTTTTTTTTTACTCCAGTGCACAAATGAGTTGGAATTCGCTTGTCTGAATGATCCCTAAAAGAAATTAAAAGATCAAGTTTAGTGTCCAGTAATATGTATCGGTGACTTCAACAGTGTTATGTCTGATAGCCTGGACAGGGTAAGCATGACTAGACAGGTTGTGAACCCGGGGAGTATGACTCCCATGTTTAAAATCTCATAAGAGATGGGTCTATTGGATGTATGGATAAGTCTGTATGGAGATAAGAAAGTATACTCCTGGTTTGCCATTTCAGGCCCAGGCAAATCAATGATTCATTTTGCCCTGGCCAATGGTGAGTTTATATGTTGGGTATACAGGATGGAGTAAGAACCTCATAATATCTCTGATCATTCCCCACTATACCTTTATGATATATCTAATAATAAATACACTCGCAAACATTTTAGGATAAGCCCGCATTGGGTATCTGCATTAGACATCCCTAATATTAGCACTGAAATACAGAAATTTTGGCGAATAAACTTGGGTACAGCTAGAATTCAATGGGTATGGGATGCATTAAAAGCATATTTATGTGGCCTATTTAGATATAGAATAAATAGATTAAAACAGGAGTTCAGGAAAGAAGAAACAGCTAGTAGAGATAATATCAAAAGATTAGAGGAGGAAATAGATAAGACTCCATCAATTGAAACTCAGGCTATGTTAGAATCAGCAAGGGAGGCATATAAAAATGTACTGATTAATAAGGCCCAACAAAAACTGTTTTTTCAGGGCCAAGAGATATTTGTAGAAACTGGTAAAGCAAATAGGTATCTGTCTGGTATTATACGAAATCAAGCTTCAAATTGTCATATATTTAAACTACGGACAAAATCGGGCATCCCCTCCAGAGATTTCCATGAAATTAGTGGAGAATTTTTTGATTATTATAAGACAGTATATCAGGCCAATACGTCCATTAATCAGGAAGATATTATGAAATATTTAAATACTCTGGAGATTCCTAGGCTAAGCGGGGCAAAAAGAGCAGAACTAAATAAGCCTATTACCCTTTTTGAAATAACAGCTGCATTAAATAGCATTAACGGCAACACATCTCCTGGACAAGGCTGCCAACTAGAATTTTCTTTTTTTTCTGGACAACTTATCCCAAAATCACGGAAGGGCAACATTTTTTACAGACTAATTGGAAAACCATAATGAGTGATAAAGATTAAAAGTAATACATGTCTATAGCCCAGTATACTGATAAGAACTTATTGCTAGCATTTACTGTGAGCTGTAAAATTATGATAGTTACCACCAAAATAATCTAGTCAAGTACCACCAGCCTCAAAAAAATCATGGACGGGTCTATTTTTTTTCACGGACAAAGGAAAAAAGTTGCCTATTTTTAGGGACTGTCCAGAAATTTCTGAACGGTTGGCAACCCTGCTCCTGGACCTGACGGTTTTCCTTTTGAACTATATCGTAAATTTGACAGGGTGTTGCTGCCAATGATGGATGAGATGCTATTGGATGCTGAGAGAACCAATCGTTTACCACCGTCCTATATGGAGGCCATCATCACCTTGATTAAAAAAAAAGGTAAAGATCCTGAATTGGTTGAATCTAGAGATGAGCGAACGTGCTCGTAACGAGCACTGTAGCGCTCGGCTCCCCTGCGTTCGCATGGGCGCAGGCATCCGCTTCCGTCCTCCTCACTCGACGGAAGCGGATGCCTGCGCCCATGCTCATCTCTAGTTGAATCTTATCGTCCAATATCATTGCTTAATAGAGACTATAAAATTCTCGCTAAAATATTATCGAATATGTTAAACGGGGTTATTAGTGATCTGATACATACAGTATGGACCAGTGCGGATTCATTCCAAGAAGGAATACTAGAATGAATATTAGACAAGCCTTAGTTAACATAGAGACTGGAGTAGGCCCGGATCGCTTTATATTATCCCTTGATGCCACTAAGGCATTTGATCGGGTAGAATGGCCCTTTCTCTGGGCTGTTATGAACAAGATGAATCTTGGAACAGAATATATTAGATGGATACAGTTGTTATACTCCGCACCCAGTGCATGCATTAAGATTAATGGTGAGCTAACCGCAGGTTTTTTACTGTCTCGCGGGACCAGTGCCCATTATCCCCTGTTATTTGCCATATTTATAGATTTATTCAGATTGGAAATGACCAGGGAATTGGTGGCTTTGGACCACGTGGCGATATGGATAAAGTTAGTTTATATGCAGATGACATTCTGTTGTTTTTGGGGGATACTGTGGCATCCCTGCCTGGGATCATGCAGACGTTGGAACGCTTTGGTGAAGTCTCTGGTTTCGAAATAAATAAAAACAAATCTAAATTGCTCCCACTTGATCAAGCGCGGCCCAGCTCCCATTAAGCGCGGCCCGGCTCCCATTAATTTCTATGGAGCCAACGGAAATAGCCGAGCCAGCGCTCGGCTATTTTCGGCGGCCCCATAGAAATGAATGGAGGGCGGCCGCGCATGCGCAGTGCGCCCTCCTTCTCTTCTAGGGCCGCGTTCTCAATATAGGTGCGGGTCCCAGAGGTGGGACCCGCACCTATAAGACAATGGGGGCATATCCTAGCGATATGCCCCCATTGTCCAAGATGGGAAAACCCCTTTAAACTTAGACCCTATGATTAAAATTTTAAAATTGAAAGTTGACGCCTGGATTAAGCTGCCTCTTGCTAAGGCAAACAGGATTGCACTAGTAAAAATTATCTTGCTTCCGCAACTTCTATATGTACTGTCTCCGTGTATAGTATTGGTGAAGGATGTTTTTTTCCACCAAATTGAGTCCATGATAAACAAGCTGATATGGGGAAGAAAGAGAGTCCGTATTAAACAGAGATATCTTTGGTTGCATGATAGTAAAGGTGGATTATCTATACCTTTTTTCAAAGGCTATTATGTGGCCTCTCAAATCCAATAGATTATCACAGATACAGAGTAAGGTTTTTTGAAGGAATTGCTTGTTAGGGAAAAAGATAGATATGGAAATATAATGCAAGTTCTTGAAGCTGGCGTTTTATATACAGGTCAATATAGAAAATCTGCTTGTTTTATGTTACAGCGCACTTGGAACTGAATTAAGAGGTGTTGTGGGGTTGAGGGTGTGTGTGGTTTCACTTCAATACGGAATAATACACACTTAGTTGAGTTTAGTAAAATTCTGGATTATAAATATTGGGTAGGTAATGGGGTTTTCCTGGTATCGCACCTTTTTAGGAATGGTAAGTTTAAGACACAGGAATTGGGTAATCAGTGGAATAAAAACTTTATGCACAATTTTTATTATCATCAATTATTAGATGCTTATAGGAGCACATGATACAAATTTACAATTGAGAACCACTCATGTAAATATTTGCAGTTATATTACGATAGACTATGTTCTCACATTACGGTATCATAAATATATAAAAACTAGCTGAAGGACCCGGCTTCGCCCGGGTATATTTAATTTATTTCATTTACTGTTTGTGTATGTCGGTAAGATATCGAGAGTGACCTCTACAGTGCCCGCCCCTTTAACAGTGACCTTTACAGCAGGCTGCCCCTTTAACAGTGACCTCTACAGCAGCCCACCCCTTTAACAGTGACCTCCACAGCTGCCCGCCCTTTTAACAGTGACCTCTACAGCAGCCCGCCCCTTTAACAGTGACCTCTACAGCTGCCCGCCCATTTAACAGTGACCTCTACAGCTGCCCGCCCCTTTAACAGTGACCTCTACAGCAGCCCGCCCCTTTAACAGTGATCTCTACAGCAGCCCCACTCCTTTAACAGTGACCTCTACAGCAGCCCGCCCCTTTAACAGTGACCTCTACAGCTGCCCGCCCCTTTAACAGTGACCTCTACAGCAGCCCGCCCCTTTAACAGTAACCTCTACAGCAACCCGCCCCTTTAACAGTGACCTCTACAGCAGCCCGTCCCTTTAACAGTGACCTCTACAGCTGCCCCCCCTTTAACAGTGACCTCTACAGCAGCCTGCCCTTTAACAGTGACCTCTACAGCTGCCTGCCCCTTTAACAGTGACCTCTACAGCAGCCCACCCCTTTAACAGTGACCTCTACAGCAGCCTGCCCCTTTAACAGTGACCTCTACAGCTGCCCACCCCTTTAACAGTGACCTCTACAGCTGCCCACCCCTTTAACAGTGACCTCTACAGCCCCCTTAAGGCCGCTAGCAGCCTGCCCCTTTAACAGTGATCTCTACAAACATGAGGCCACGCCCCCCTGGCTCCATGAAGACACGGAGGAGAAGCTGTCTGAGTGTGAGCTACTGAAAGGGTGGACATCCCTGTGTCTGTCCAGGCACTGCGTCAGACGGAGAACAGGTAGCCAGAAAACTGGACTGTCCAGCCTAAAGCCAGACATCTGGCCACCCTAGGGGCAGGCTGATGTTAGGGTGGCCAGAGGTCTTGTTTTAGGCTGGACAGTCTGGCTTTCAGACTCCCTGTCCTCTGTCATGCGCAGGGCCTGGATGGACACAGGGATGTCCTTTTGAACAGCTCACTCTCAGCAGCAGCACTGTGCTGTCTGAGCATGAGCTGCAGGGAAAAAGTCACCCTCCCCCACCCCTGCAGCTGAAAAAAGGTGATTTTTACCTATATTTTTAATCCCGGTCAGATGTGGCATGGAAGGGGCATAGCCCGACTGAGTCAGGGGCGTGACTTAGTGGGATCTGGGGGTGGGGCTTTTAAGTCCTTCTTTTGACGGTGGCCTGAATTACAGGTCGATGCCATAGTAATTTAGGAGGAAGGTGGGAAGCAGTGGAAGAATACATCTTTTATTACTACTGAACAGTAAATATGTGAAATTTACATTATATGAGGTAATGATTGATGATGAGTTAGTCTAAAACATAAGTTATATTTATGGTAACCGGAATACCCCTTTACCATTGTCATCCACAGTGCTCTGCCTCTTTAATGCAGACCTACAGCAGTGAACTGGCTAAGTTGTCATAGAAACCTGGTGTGTGGAGACTGCCTGTGAGCTTCTATTGGCTGATAAGGGTCATGTGACCAGGCTACAATTGGCTAATGCATTTTTTGGGAACATCTCAGGAACGGTACGTCCTGGAGAGATGAAAACTGTTCTAAAACCTTCCCGGACACCTGATGTACATGTGTGCCAAATTTTGTGATTGTAGCTACAGAGGTGCGGATTCCTTTAGTGGACATACACACACAAACACACACACACTGAGCTTTAAATATTAGATTTAATAAGCGAAATGGCTAGCACAAATAGGTATAGAAGTGAATTAACATGGGAAAATGCACTTGGGAATCAAATTGAAATTAGATGGGAGCAGAATTATCGAAATACTAAGAAGGTTTCTATTTCCTTACAGTACAAACTTATTCAGTTCAATATATTGCATAGATTGTATTATACCCCTCAGCTCCTTCATAGAATAGGCTTTCTTGATAATTCGGATTGCCCTAAGTGTTCTTGCCATGCAGCAGATTTTATACATATGATATGGGGATGTCCTATTGTGAGAAGGTTTTGGCTTAAAGTCTTGACCATATTCATACCGGCCTAAGCGTTGAATGTCCTCCACTCCCGGAAATAGTGTTATTAGGAGATGTGGATAGATGTCCTAAGATAGGTCAGAAGCGCACTTGTTTAATGCGATTATTAATGTTGGCCAGAGTGATAGTTGCTAGAAACTGGGGCTCAAATCAAGCCCCCACATTAAATGCTTGGAGCAATTTACTTCACTTAACTATAAAATATAAAAAGATATACTACGTTAGTAAAGGGAATATTAGAACATGGGAGAAAATATGGTTGCACTGGACGGAACCGATGAATTGACACTTTTTTTTTCTTCTCTCTCTCTGTCTCTCCGATCCCCTAATAACACCCCCCCCCCCTCCCCGGGGCGTTTACTGGGTATAGGTAGTGAGGGGTGGTGAATCTGGCATTTATGGTGCTAGATTGGATGGCCATGACCCATTTTTGGTGGAGAGTAGGTTCTAGGGACAAAGCAACAACTACGTCAATTACAGTCGCAGTTACAGTAGCAGTTGTGGTACAGAATGTTAAAGGATCCTTTAAGGCCTCTAAAAATTAAGAGACCTAAAAAATTTGGTTTAAAAAAAGATATACGCAAAATATGTAAAAGGTTAAAAGGGTTGTCTCACTTCAATAAGTTGCATTTACCATGTACAGAAAGTTAATACAAGGCACTTACTAATGTATTGCTATTATCCATATTGTCTCCTTTTCTGGCTGGATTCATTTTTCCATCACATTATACACTGCTCATTTCCATGGTTACAGACTCCCTACAATCCATCAGTGGTGGTCGTGCTTCACACTATAGGAAAAAGCATCAGCCTTTCTGGTGGCCAGGACCATGGGAGCTCACATAGGCTGGTACTTTTCCTATATTGTGCAAGCATGACCACCACTGATGGATTGCAGGGTGGTCATAACCATGGAAATGAGCAGTGAATAATGTGATAGAAAAATTAATCCAGCCAGCAAAGGAAGCAATATGGACAATCACAATACATTAGTAAGTGCCTTGTATTAACTTTCTCTACATGATAAATGCCACTTGCTGAAGTGAGACAACCCTTTTAAACAGCACCTGTCAGCCATAGTAAAAAAGGCATACCGTCTGATGGGTTTGATCTCCCTAATTAAAATGATACCTTGTGAAAATCAATTGCAGAGTTCCAGAGGAAAAAAAAGACATAAGGGGTCATTTATAAAGTCCTGCTTTTTAGATGCCGGTCTTAATATCCACTATAGCTGGCGGTGGATCCGCTGGAGGTATGCAGAGGAGCTGGCCTCTACATAACTTTGCCGGATCCATAGCCACTTCTAAATGTAAGACAGCTTCTTTGCTGTCTTACATTTAGACCACTTTCTATGCCTAGAGCAGGCAGAGAAAATGGTAAATGAGAAGTGCCTACCAGCCTGTCCCCTTCCCTGCCATGCTACACCCACTTTTTTAGACCTGGCACGAGTGGGGAAGAGGACCTAATATAGGCATATTTCTTGTTAGTAAATGGTAAATGTTTATGAAAAGGAGGGTTTCAGCACACCAAGGAGTATGGCCAGCCCTAGAAAGCTGAGGAGCTCAGGGGCATCGAGGAATATGGCCAGCACTAGAAAGCTTCAGTGCACTGAGGGTCTAGTTCCTGCCCCTCGATGCACTGAAGCTTTCTTTTGCATAGAGAATGAAAGTCAGAAGACAGAAGATTTTCAAAAGACAGGTATAATTTTAACCAGCAGGGTCAACCCTATTAGTCAGTATGTCTGACGCACACATATACTACAAGTGATATCTGAATATTCTGCGATTATGTCTTGAATATTGATGCACTTAAGTCATATAATCAACATAGTAGCAAAGTTTACCAAGTAGAAGCAATTAACAACTGTGTACAGGTTTGTGTAATAATAACCAGACGTTAGTGAAGTGCACAAAACTGTCTTTGGGGAATCACAACAAAGACCATATTATAGTACCCTCCAAAGCCCAAGTTGTACGGAACTGTAATACGACACATAGGAGTGTATGGGATTCTACTGATTTCATAGAGAGGCAAAATGAGGTTATTTCTGTCATTGGTTATGTATGAAAAAAAATTTTGATTGGAAATCACCGTAATACAGTTTCATACACCATCACCATATAGCAGTACACAGAGAACCTATGGTTTCACAGTATGAAGCCGCAGGTATGCCCCATGTCGTCATACAGGCTGCATGCACATCCAATCAGAGCATGCAAGTCATTTGTATGTTACATATACAATTTTTTCACAATGATTTACAGTCTCTACTTTACCATTGACATTTAAACCCACATAATAAATAATGGACCTTATTGTTACATTGGAAAGAGTACATATGCTAAGCATATTAGGAGACCACTTATTGCTACTTTCAATGTCCTGAGAGGACTTTTCTGATGTCATAGACAGAAAAGCCAGATTTCTGTAATTAAAATATCAGCACCTGGCACGTGAACACCAGTCCCAAGTCATTTACGTCAGTAGACCATGACAGCTCCACTCCTGCCAAGCCTTTCATAGTAATAAAATAAAATTAGTGGAGGTTGGGTATTTCAAATACACTGTTCAAATAGTGCTACATTTGAAAGAGAAATTACTGATATTTAATTTATTTTAAAATGTGTTCATATGCTAAAGGCGGTTGAAATGCTTTCCCAATGAAAATATTATATGCTGATCATTATTAAATATGATGTGCCTTACCACACACTTTAATTAGTGGTATAGCATCTGCAATGCACATAATACATGTAGGTAACCCTTTAATACTAGTGGGCATTGTAGCAGAATATACTCTCGCTCATTCAGAGTGCCCACTGGAGAGCTTACAACCACTGGTGCCTACTTGGGGGCTTAGAACTACTGGAGAGCTTACAACCACTGGTGCCTACTTGAGTGCTTAGAACTACTGGAGAGCTTACAACCACTGGTGCCTACTTGAGTGCTTAGAACTACTGGAGAGCTTACAACCACTGGTGCCTACTTGAGTGCTTACAACCACTGGTGCCCACTGGAGAGCTTACAACCACTGGTACCCACTGGAGAGCTTACAACCACTGGTACCCACTGAAGAGTTTACAACCACTGGTGCCCACTTGAGTTCTTACAACCACTGGTGCACACTGGAGAGCTTACAACCACTTGTGACTACTTGAGTGCTTACAACTGCTGGTGTCCACTGGAATATTAACAACCACTGGTGCCCACTTGAGGGCTTATGACTGTGGGTGCCCACTGGAGGGTATACAACCACTGGTGCCCACTGGAGGGCTTACAACGATTGATTAAGATGCCCCTTTGAAGTTGTAAACATGCATTACCAGGGTTGGGGACCCAGTGAAGCTTTGAATGCCTTTGCCTCACCCAAACCTCTAGCTATTCCTTTGATTCACAATGATCCGTTTCGGCAACTGTTCATTATGTTGGGGCTATAATAGTTTAAAATCAGTTCATAAAATCAATTTTATCTCAACTTTGTACTCCAGTTGTAACTAATTTTAAGGACATGTTCACATTTACGCACAACTTTCCAATTGTCCGTATAAAATGTATGTAAATAGTAATATTAAAAATAATGGAATTTTACCAATCCCAAGTTAAAGCATGAGCTAAAATAGAACCACATTCAAAATTGGACTGGTGGTTCCTGGAAACAGTCAACAAACTTGCTGATAGACACATCCTGGTGTAAACACTACACTTTAGAGTACCTGTACATGGTGCGGATTATGCAGCGTAATACAGTACCTGCAAAGTGAATGAGATTTGGCAGATGTCATGTACATGGTGCATATTTTATATGTGTGGAAATTTTTCTGTGGTGCAGTTTTTAAAATCCACAGCATGTCAATAATTTGTGAGGATCCACAGCTGATGTAATGTGGTTTCAACATAGACTTCAATGGAGTTGTCAAGAAACACAGAATATCCACACCAAAAACCGCATTAAAAAAAAAAACAGAAAATCTATGATAAGTAGTGCTGATTTATGTGTGGTTTTTATTGCGTTTCTCATGCTGTTTTCATGAGGATTTTCTGCATACAAAACTGCACCGTGTGCAGGTACCCTTGTGTAAAAGTTAGTGTTGTTCAAAGGTGTAACAATCAATAAATGGAGAATTGTAAGAAAGCAGCTTTCTTCTCTCATCAAAATAAACTATAACATAATAAAAATACAAAGCTACATAAACTGTGATAGACACATAACTATGCATATTGGCATCAGTCAATGTTGCACTAGTTGCCTTCAATTCTGTTCTCATGGTCAAAAAAAAGAGTTAAATGTAAGCAGTTATTGACCATCATGCTATTGCATACTAAGGCTACTTTCACACTAGCGTTTTTAAATTCCGGTATTGAGTTCCGTCATAGGGGCTCAATACCGGAAAAAAACGCTTCAGTTTTGTCCCCATTCATTATCAATGGGGACAAAACTGAACTGAAGACAACGGAATGCTCCTGAAAGCATTCCGTTGCGGTTTGCTCTCCGGTCCAGGCATCCGCACCAAGACGGATCCGGAATGACCCCCAATGCAAGTCAATGGGGACGGATCCATTTGGTGTGACACACCAGTAATCCGGATCTGTCCTCCATTGACTTGCAATGGGGGGTCATTCCGGATCCGGCTACACAGAAATACATACATACATACATACATACATACACATACACATACATACTCACATACTCCAGGCAGGGACGCCGGCAGCATGTCTTCACGCGCCTCCTGCGCGCAGCTATGACGTTTCCCCACTGAGCCCAGCAGAGGGCGCTGTGGGGAATCGTCATCACTGCGCGCAGGAGGCGCGTGAAGACGTGCTGCCGGCGTCCCTGGCTGGAGTATGTAAGTATGTATGTGTATGTATATGTATGTCTGTATGTTTGTATGTATTTCTGTCCTAATGTCTGTGTCAACATGTGTGGGGCCCCCGACGCACTTCCGGAAGGGAACCCTCTTTCATTGGTGGTCAGTGAGAGGAGCACAGGATGCGGACTTATCTGGTGGCGCTGCAAAGCGCGGCGTCGCTCACCTACAGTACTACTTCCGGTGATGTGGGATGCACACGCCACGGCTCCGGAAGCGCATCATATGACGCACATCCTGTCTGTGGCTGCGGCACCCCACATCACCGGAAGCAGTGTGAAATAACAGCAGAAGTAGGAAGAAAGGCTAAGCACTATAACCATTACTACACAGTACAATGGCTCCCATGTGTTGTGCATCTGGAGGAGTATGGTTGCCATTGTATTATGTGGGGGAAGAAAGGCATGTGTTTTTCGTATTACGGTCTATAATTACAGATCCATAAATACGGACCGCAAGAGGACACACACTAGTGTCGTGCCTTCTTTTTTCCTGCCGTGGAATCTGATTGCATGGGACTTCTCACCCATGCGATCAGATTCCTGTGTGAGTTCACAGATCACATTTCGCACAAGGTAGTGTGAACTTGAAAGGTGGTGGAGGAACCGGCTCTGTAATCGTGCGTGTAATTGTTGGTATATTGCTTTTGTAGGACTGTAAATATATATATATATATATATATATATATATATATACAAAAGAATAAAACCGCAGCACATCCAAAGTGTGAATGAAGTGATGTCCTTTATTCACCCATGCGACGTTTCGGTCCGCTTACTGGGACCATTCTCTGCTTGAAACGAAACGTCGCATGGGTGAATAAAGGACATCACTTCATTCACACTTTGGATGTGCTGCGGTTTTATTCTTTTGTATATTGTTGGATGCTGGTCACATTTAACCGCTGGCACTCCTTGCTTGCTACACATGTAGTGAGTGCGGCTCCAGCTTTTCCTTTTATATATATATATATATATATATATATATATATATATATATTGGTATTTTACTAATAACAATTTGGAATCCCTAGGAAACAATGTCAAGAAAGAGAAAATTGACTTGGAGTGTAGGATATTCAAAGAACAGTGGACTTATGATTACTTTTTCATGCAGTACAAGGAAAGAGCTGTGTGTTTGATATGCCAGAATATAGTGTCTGTGTTCAAAGAATACAATTTGCGCCGACACTATCAAACTCAACATAAAGATAAATATGATTGTTTGATCAGAGATGTGAGAAAAGATAAAATATTAAAACTGAAAAATACATTGACAACTCCGCAAAATACTTTTGTGAAGCAGAAGCAGCTAAATATTTCATCACTGCGAGGAAGTTTTCAAGTTGCCAAGCTAATAGCGTGCACTGGCAAACCATTCGTGGAGGGAGAATTTGTTAAAGAGTGCCTTCTTTCTGTTGCCAAAGAGATGTGTCCAGAAAAGGCAGACTTATTTAGTAAAGTTAGTCTTTCAAGATCTACAATTACACGAGGGATTGAAGAAATGGGAGACAATTTGCATCAGCATTTACAAAACTCAGCAAGAAAACTTTCCTATTTTTCCTTGGCACTCAATGAGAGAAATGATGTTCGTGATTTTGTACAACTTCTAATTTTTATTCGTGGGACGAATGACAATTTCAAAGTCACAGAAGAGCTTGCTGCACTGAAAAGCATCAAAGGAACAACTACAGGAGAGGATATCTATGAAAAGGTTTCCCAAACTTTGAAGGATTTGGAGTTGGCTAAACTAGCCAGTGTGACAACTGATGGTGCTCCTAGCATGGTGGGGGTCTAAGAAAGGAGTAATTGCTTGCATTAACCAAGAGATGGACAAACGTAACCATTCTCATCCAATAGCCATGCACTGCCTATTACACCAAGAAGCGCTATGTAGTAAATCACTGAAGTGATAAATTGTGGTATCTTGTGTTAACTTCATTAGAGCTAATGCATTAAACCACAGACAATTTCAGGAATTTCTGTCTGAGCTAAATGTTGCCTATGAAGATGTTCTGTACCACACAGAAGTCCGTTGGCTGAGTCGAGGGAGAGTTTTGAGACATTTCTATGACTTACTTCCACAGATTACAGCTTTTATGCTTTCAAAAAACAAAGAAGTACCAGAGCTCAATGATGCAGAATGGAAATGGCAACTCAGCTTTCTGACAGATTTAACAGAGCTACTCAACAGTTTCAATGTGCAACTTCAAGGAAAAGGGAAGCTCATCTGTGATATACAATCACATGTGAAAGAAAATGGCAACCAGACTTTTTCCAGAATGAAACATCTGAAATCTCCAACCAGATCTAGACTAACTGATGCACACTTGCATCACTTGTTACGGCTAGCAGTGACAAACATGGAACCGGACATTGACCATCTCATTAGCCAAAAGCAGGCCCATAGTTCCCATTGAAATACTGGTCAATTTGTTGATTTAAATTTACTTGTTCTTTATTTTAAATATTGTATTGGTTCCCATTTTGTTTTTTTACTTTAAAATAAGATATGTGCAGTGTGCATAGGGATTTGTTCATAGTTTTTTTTGTAGTCCGGCCCTCCAATGGTCTGAGGGACAGTGAACTGGCCCCCTGTGTAAAAAGTTTGGGGACCCCTGGTCTAAAGAGTGAGGAAAGACATACAGAATAACCTAATCTTATCTATGACCTAAGTCACAGCAGAATATCGTATTACTATTTTATTAATTTCTATAGTGACAACATATTCTGTAGCGCTGCACAGTGATTATCATCATATTCGTCTCTGTCCCCATTGGGGTTCACAATCTAAATTCTAAATTAACCTATTAGTATGTTTTATATCACACTGACACACCACTATACAAGTAATAAGATATGATACCAAGCAGTATGGCAGCCACCACTCTATGGTAAGTTTCTCTGTCTTGCTTCTTCATGGGAAGAAGCATGTATGTTCCATGGACTATCATATCATTGTTCCACCTGACACTTTTCAATACAGTAATAAGAATGGTATACTAGCCAAACCAGGGGGCTACCAGACATGTGTCTAAAACAGTTCAGTGAACCCTACTGCATATAGGACTGCGAAGCAGATGGATGGTCACTGCACCTCTGCTAACAAAGTTACATCGGCAGAAAAAGGCTTTAATGTTTGTGGCAGTATCAGAATTGGACCTCTGCTGATTGGCAAAGGGTTGCCTTCTCCAATGAGTCACGTTTTCTGCGTCATCAAAAGGATGGATGTTGGCTTGTCAGGTGAGAAACATTAGAGAACAAATACCCTGCAACCATTGCTGGAAGAATACAAGCTGGTGGTGGCAGAGGGTTTTCATGGTATTCTATGGGCCCACTCATCCATGTGGAAGGCACTGTCAACTAATTTGGATATGAATCCATCCTTGCAGATCATGTACACCCATACATACTGATTGCCTTCCTGGGGCAGATGGGATCTTTCAGCAAGACAATGTGACATGTCACATGGCTAGAAATATCTGACATTGGTTGGAAAAGAATAACCAAGACTTCCAAGTACAACCCTGGCCCCCTAATTCCCAAAACGTGAACACAATTGAGCATCTGTGGGACTGTCTGTGCTGCACATGGTGGTTACTCTGGATATTGATCCTTTAGCTCAGGTCATAATAAGGTAATTCGACTGTGTAGTATCAGATTTATTACACCAGGGATGCTCAACCTATGAGCCTCCAACTGTTGCAAAACTAAAACTCCGAGTATGCCCTAATAGCTGTAGGTTGTCCAGGCATGCTGAGAGTTAAAAAACACAACCAGCCATAAAGAAATGCATCCAGCATGTGATACAAAAGTGACTGCCTGTTTTTAAGATTCCCAACCGTCTTCCATTATTATGCTTGTCAGTGGACACCTGACACCTACTCTCATTTAGACTAAGACATGCCTCCAGACTTACCACCGGCACTGAATTATTTATCTTGGCTCTCAAGAACATATATGTAGTAAGACAATTTATCCATAATGTCCACCGCCACATGCTCTTTTCCACCCATTCGGTCCCCATTATCTGATTGTGCTTTTGATTCTGTCTCCAATTGTCCAGAGCGGACTTCCGCCAGCATGGTGGACTTGTGGTAGCATGGATCCAGCATGCTGTTCTGGGGGAAAAGGCTACCGCAAGTGTGAAAGTAGCCTTAGTATTCTGTAGTTTATTACAGTTCCACATGGTGTAACCAAATCTATTTTGAGCTATTGCTAACTAGGAGATTCATTCCAACAAAATGGCCACTTCGCTGTATGTGTCAGAAGTTATCCAGATTAGACCCAGCCCCCTTCTCCTATTCTTCCTGCCTTCTATACACCAGCATGAGGGAGAAGGGGGTATAGATATGGCTGCAACCCAAGACAACAATGCACTGCTTTTCTAGTTAATTTTTCATATTCTGCAATGTGATATCTGACAAAATGAGCAAATAACAAATACACCTAAGGAGATTATGTGACATTTATTGGTCTTCTTAGTGTTTGTATTCTGGCTTTAGTTCCCCTTTAAAAAATTTGGAAGTTTTATGTTGGACGAATGCTGATTTGTTTTCACATAAACCCTTTTCAGCCAAGGACAGCCCGAACTTGCAGGGTCTCTGAAAATTAGGGACAGTCCCTGCAAATTCAGGACTGTTTCCAACTTTGATACAGCTATATTTTTCCCATAAAAAGTATGGAATCTTTTACAGAGATGCCTAATAGAGGCTCCAATTCAGAAAAAGGGACAATATTGTGTTTTTCTACAATATTATACGTCCCATAAATTGTACCCAAAATAAACATAAAATACACTGACAAAATATTTAGAATATTTTGGCATCTAATACTGTATTTGTGCTTCAGACTTGTCGACTACAGGATAGGAACTTCAACCTCATGAGGTCAAGCACAAATGTCAGTCTTTGATATACTTAGAATATTTGCTCTCACTGGCTGCCCTCTTCTCTATGCCACCTATGACAATAGGAAACACATTGGATTTCCTGTCCATCTGGTTACTCATCAGGAAAAGCTCAGCCTGTCCACTGGCATAACTATGTGTATTGGTACAATATGTAGGGATACAACAGAGGAGGTATTGTCTCAGAAATTGACATTGTTTCATTGTTTCCACCTGCATTTTAATTTTCATGATACATTGCCTCATTTATATCCTGCTCAATGGGTTTCCAGGCTCCTGATATTGATGAGCTATCCTTGGAATAGATAGATAGAGGTAGATAGATAGATAGATAGATAGATAGATAGATAGATAGATAGATAAAGAGAGTGATAGGTATAGGGCTAGCTCCTCGCTTAATGTAATGATACATTTCACTTAGTGATTGACAGGGCCAGAAAAAATGACTGTGCAGTACCCTGAGACCGCCAATCAAGAACGAGAGGGAGGGGATGGCAGAAGAAGCAGGAGGCGCATGGGTGCACAGAGTGTCTTGTGGGAATTGTAGAAAAAGACGACACCGGTAGTGTCCAATACTCACTTTATTGTAAATTTACAACATCAAATGGCAGGGGTGCAGAGCGCCATACAGGCACCAAACAAGCGGCGATGGCTGTTTCGCGTAGGTACACTTCCTCAGGCCTCTCAACGTCATGACACAATCGCGCACAATCACTCTTATGCTCCACAGCGCGACCTAGCTGACATGCGCAGATGCAGCCCATCGCTGTTATTATACATAATATATTAAAAACATATAACATCAATCTCACCAACAATGGGGATGCTTACAGAAAAGTACTTAGATCATTTTTTTCATTTAGGCCTAATGGGCCCATAGCATTTGCTTTAATAATCCAGTTGGATTCTTTTTTTAAAAGTACTGCATGTCTATTGCCCCCTCTGGATGGGGGTGGTACTACCTCTATACCTGCAAATGTTAGTACCCTGGGGTCGTCTCTGTGTGAATCTCTAATGTGTTTAATCACATGAGGACAGCCTTTCCCAGATGTTATGGAATTAAAATGCTCCCTTATTCTCTCAAAAAGAGGTCTTATTGTTTTCCAAATATAGAAGCGACCGCAGGGGCACATGAGCAGGTATATAACATATTTACTCCTACATGTTATAAGTTGGTTTACTCTATATTGTAGACCTCCAAACTTCAACAGACTATATTGCATATTATATCTGCAAAAAGAACAATTACCACATTTGTGATTCCCTTGTGGGACAAGATCTTTTATCCACATATCTGACCTTTTTTCACAGTATCTGCTTCTTACTAATTTATCCTTCAATGTGTGGCTACGTCTGAAAGCAATGATAGGTTTATGGCATACAATATCACCCAGGGATGCATCTCTGATCAACATATCCCAATTTTTGAATATAGTATTATGTATAGTGTCAGCCATGTGACTAAATTTGAAGGAAAAGACAAACCTATTCTGTTTCTTTTTCAATTTGCGTGACCTATATTTTTTTGAAAGTAAATCATTTTGGGTCAAATGTGCTGCCTTCATCATTGCTTGATGCAGTATCTCAACAGGATAACCTCTTTTTATCAGACGTTTTTTTAGTTCCATGGCCTGAATCATATAATCTTCCTGACAGCTGTTAATTCTCCAAAGACGGGTGAATTGGCCAAGTGGAACTGCCATTTTTACATGTTGAGGGTGAAAGCTGTTGTAGTGCAGGAGAGAGTTGGTCGCCGTAGGCTTCCTGTAACCCCTGGTGACCACACAATCATCCTGAACCACAACAGCCACATCCAAGAACTCCAATTCCTGTCCCCCAAACTTACAGGTGAACTTCATATTCATCTCATTATGCTCATTCAAATGTGACACAAAATCACTGAACTGGGATTCTGTACCTGACCATATAATGAACACGTCATCTATATAGCGTAAAAACAATTGGATGTATCGTAGATATCAGATTCAAGCGTCTCTGACGAAGCTAGCACTAAGTCAATCAGGAATCCTGATCAGAGCAATGAAAACCCTTTAGATGGTGCACCAGGAGGGGAAGACAGAAGAAGAAACCAAAATCGGAAGTATGGCCACAAGAGGAAACAAGTTTCCTGGAGACGTTAGAACTAGACAATGAGTCCTTAAAGGATGATAATGTTGTTATTAATCTCACGGGTCTTGAATTGACACCGGACTGCACCCCAATCCTTAATAAGGGACTGGGGTTCAGTCTAGTGGAGCAATTCGACCCAGTTACCTTTGAGGTTGATCTGTTTAAGTCTATCCGCAAATTGAATTTACGTAGGTTGTATGGCACAGGACCCAGGGAAGATAGAGTACGTAAAGAAGGGGAGATTCCAACTATTATTGGCCCTTCAGGTTTTAGTACCTCAGCCAATTTTAATGACACTGAACTGTCATGCCTTGAATTATTGATGCAGGAGGATGTCCCCCAAGATAGAGATCAGGTGGATGATATATGCACTGTATAAGAATTTACTGGAGGGGTTAGGTCCACTTTCTGTCCACTCTTGCCCGCCAGTAGTAGCCTTGAGCTTTTCCAGCATCAGGTATTGAAAGAAATGAAGGCTCTTATTTATCAGACCTTACCCTCGAACCTAACTTTAGGTGAGAGAAAGGCTCTACATTGGCTAAGATCCTGTAAGGTTGTTATTGTGAAACCGGCGGAAAAGGGTGGAAATGTGGTACTTATGACAAGGGAATATTATGTATTGGAGGCAAATAGACAGGATATCACGGTTTATGAAAAATTGAGTTGTGATCCCACTAATAGAATCTGTTCTCATTTACAGAGCTTATTACGGAGGTATGTGGAACTGGATGTTCTATCCAAGAAAATGGCGGAGAGATTGCTACTGGTGTCCCCATCAAAGCCATCTTGGTATTTTTTGCCAAAGGTACATAAAAATATGGAATTTCCTCCAGGATGCCCCACTGTGGCTGGCATTGGCTCTGCCACTGAACCCCTCTCTGAGTATTTGGATTGGCTGTTAAGACCTCTATTGAAAGATGTACCATCCTATCTGAAGGACACAAATGACTTCCTTCTGTCTCTGAAATCTTTTTATTGGCAGAAGGGATATCATTTGGTTTCTTTAGACGTAGAGAGTTTGTACACTCGCATTCCACACAATATTGGTGTGGCTCCCATCAGGGAAGTATTAACTAGGACGCAAAAAAGTCATGACTTTATCAACTTTGTGGAGGAGGCCTTGAGCTTAATCTTAACCAATAATACTTTCAGATTTGGGGATCAGTGGTTTAGACAAAAACACGGCACGGCAATGGGGACACCGGTAGCATGTACTTTCGCTAATATTTTTCTAGCTTGTTTTGAGGACAATATATATTTATTCCTTGGAGAACCCATTCCTACGATACATCCAAATGTTTTTACGCTATATAGATGACGTGTTCATTATATGGTCAGGTACAGAATCCCAGTTCAGCGATTTTGTGTCACATTTGAATGAGCATAATGAGATGAATATGAAGTTCACCTATAAGTTTGGGGGACAGGAATTGGAGTTCTTGGATGTGGCTGTTGTGGTACAGGATGATTGTGTGGTCACCAGGGGTTACAGGAAGCCTATGGCGACCAACT
This sequence comes from Rhinella marina, assembly GCA_900303285.1. Lineage (NCBI taxonomy): Eukaryota > Metazoa > Chordata > Amphibia > Anura > Bufonidae > Rhinella > Rhinella marina. The sequence continues at coordinate 74,535 of ONZH01018274.1, read as the reverse complement.
CTCTCCTGCACTACAACAGCTTTCACCCTCAACATGTAAAAATGGCAGTTCCACTTGGCCAATTCACCCGTCTTAGGAGAATTAACAGCTGTCAGGAAGATTATATGATTCAGGCCATGGAACTAAAAAAACGTCTGATAAAAAGAGGTTATCCTGTTGAGATACTGCATCAAGCAATGATGAAGGCAGCACATTTGACTCAAAATGATTTACTTTCAAAAAAATATAGGTCACGCAAATTGAAAAAAAAACTGAATCTGATTCAGTAGTCCAATAATCAGTTTGCTTGCGACATGTGGGGTAACTCCCGTCTTTGTCTCTTTTTATTCCAATCAAAAACCTTATTCAGGTCATAATCCTGTTTATCTCTGAGGAACTTATCTCCTTTTCTCTCTTTGGTTTCTATGATGAAGGCAGCACATTTGACCCAAAATGATTTACTTTAAAAAAAATATAGGTCACGCAAATTGAAAAAGAAACAGAATAGGTTTGTCTTTTCCTTCAAATTTAGTCCTATGGCTAACACTATATGTAAGACTATATTCAAAAATTGGGAGATGTTGAACAGAGATGCATCCCTGGGTGATATCGTATGCCATAAACCTATCATTGCTTTCAGACGCAGCCACACGTTGAAGGATAAATTAGTAAGAAGCAGATACTGTGAAAAAAGGTCAGATATGTGGATAAAAGATCTTGAACCACAAGGGAATCACAAATGTGGTAATTGTTCTTTTTGTAGATATAACATGCAATATAGTCTGTTGAAGTTTGGAGGTCTACAATATAGAGTAAACCAACTTATAACATGTAGGAGTAAATATGTTATATACCTGCTCATGTGCCCCTGCGGTCGCTTCTATATTTGGAAAACAATAAGACCTCTTTTTGAGAGAATAAGGGAGCATTTTAATTCCATAACATCTGGGAAAGGCTGTCCTCATGTGATTAAACACATTAGAGATTCACACAGAGACGACCCCAGGGTACTAACATTTGCAGGTATAGAGGTAGTACCACCCCCATCCAGAGGGGGCAATAGACATGCAGTACTTTTAAAAAAAGAATCCAACTGGATTATTAAAGCAAATGCTATGGGCCCATTAGGCCTAAATGAAAAAAATGATCTAAGTACTTTTCTGTAAGCATCCCCATTGTTGGTGAGATTGATGTTATATGTTTTTAATATATTATGTATAATAACAGCGATGGGCTGCATCTGCGCATGTCAGCCAGGTCGCGCTGTGGAGCATAAGAGTGATTGTGCGCGATTGTGTCATGACGTTGAGAGGCCTGAGGAAGTGTACCTACGCGAAACAGCCGTCGCCGCTTGTTTGGTGCCTGTATGGTGCTCTGCACCTCTGCCATTTGATGCTGTAAATTCACAATAAATTGAGTATTGGACACTACCGGTGAGTGCCGTCTTTTTCTACAATTTCCTGATATTGATGACACCTTTATGGATTGAGCACCACCGGGTTCTGCATTTGTAGACTGGGCTACCGCTGTTTGATGTATATATTGCACATGATGGAGGAGCAGTGCCATCCCATCTATATCCTTTTTTGAATGCACAGAGTGTCTTGTGCCCACTCTTGGTGCACCTATCTGTTAATTTGCATACAGATTAAAAGCACTTTTTCTTCAGAATAAAGCAACTAAGGCTTGTTTCACACCTGCGTCAGGGGACTCCGGTAGGATCTGTGCTGCCGCAGGTGCACATGTGGGGCCAGAACTATGCTCCGGCCCCATTCACTGTAATGGGGGCAGGCCACGGATGCGGCCACAGCATGGCAAACCCTGCCGAGAGGCGGCAGGAACAAAAGTACAACATGTACAGGGTTTGCCATGCTATGGCCAGATCCGTGGCCCACTCCCACTACAGCGAATGGGGCCAGAGCGTAGTTCTGGCCCCACACGTGCACCTGCGGCAGCACGGATCCGGCGGGTGAATAGCCTGCCGGAGTCCCCTGACGCAGGTGTGAAAGTATCCTAAGTGAAAAGTATCATTAAATTCAGCTGAGCTAGCCATACAGTGAGTGTGACCATTGTGTTGGAAGGAATCTCCTGGGTAGTAATGGTACAAAATAAAATTGGTTACAACCATGTGGAACTGTAATAGACTACAGGATACTAAATCTACCAAGATAAATCCCACTCACCATTTCTAAATAGTGCCATAGCAAGGCAGAGTTACCTTTTAGATTCCTGGGAAAGCTGGGCTACCACCATGTGGAACTGTAATAGACCGCATAAAACTAAATCTACCAAGTAAAATCCCCCTCCTCACTCCCAAATACTGCCACATCTTAGCACATTTGCCTTTCAGGTTCCTGGGAAAGCTGGGTTACCACAATGTGGAACGGTGATAGCCTGTAGAATCCTAAATCTACTAACATAAATCCCCATCCCTATTCCTAAATAGTGCCACACCTAGGTAGATTTGCCTGTTAGGGTACCATACGGATTGTAATTGAGAATATAGAATACAAAATCTACCAAGAATATTCCCCCTCCTCACTCCTAAATAGTGCCATAACTAGGCAGTTTTGCCATTCTGGGAAAGCTGGGTTACAACCATGTGTAACTTTAACAGACTACAGAATACTAAATCTGCCAAGAACCCCCCACCCCCACTCAAATATATACAAATTGAACCAAGACAACAGTTTTTAGTCAGATTGAGAAAATGCCTGTTCTGATGGAATCCTTCCCCATCTGTCAGAAATCTATGAGATCTTCCTTTCCAGTGATGGGGCTTCAGTGGACATTATAAAGAGAGGGTATAAGAGGAGAGAACTACAACTCCCAGCATGTCCAGACTGTTAATATGGGGCATCAGTGGACATGACATGGAGAGGGATATAAAAAGGAGAGAACTGCAACTTCTGGTATGTCAATAATGTTTTTATGGGTCAAAAGTGGACATTACATGCAGAGGGATATAAGAGGAGAGAACTACAACTAGCATTTGTAGGATGTTATTTTGGGCTATCAGAGGACATTAGAGAGAGTAAATATAAGGAAAGAGCTACAACTTGTAGATTGATAATTGATTGACAATTTATAGAGGGAGACCACTAACCTCACATACACACAGCAACCACAAACTCAACCACATTGTGACATGACACAGGTCCTTACAGGTCCTTCACCACGTCTCAGCACTGCTGACCTCTATCTCAATGGGTAAATAGTGTGAAATCAAATTGGCTGAAGTGGAGTGAGCAAGGTGAAAATGCTGGGAGGCAGATGATAGATCTCAGGGAAAAGGGAGAGAAAGTGGCTGTGGGGACCAAGGGTAGGGACTCCTATAGTAGTGTAGGCAGATTGATCTGCCTTCAGTGTGGTTAAGCCCCATCCCTCTCCTGAACTTTCCGTTCAGTGTGTGTGTGATGTCAGGCATGTTAACCTAGCTATTCTGTAGCCCAAGATGGAGAACAGTGGCGGAAAGAAAAAGTTCTTTCTCTGCAAGATCTCTCCTAAACTGGTTACGACAACAGTGTGAGGAGCACCTTGTCGACATAACTGTGTGTGCAATATGGTTTAAATGTGTTTGTGTAAATTTTTTCAGGGTTGTGGAGCCCCTGACTGGAAAAGGAATGGGGGTCTGGGACTGCCAGAGTCCCCTTCCTTGTTGCTGGGTTCGGTGGCTCCTCTCAGTGCCCTCCCCCTTTTCGCCACCTGTCCAGTTGGTTAAATAAAGTATAAGGGGTCTAATGGTTGCACAAGGCTGGGTGCTGGTCGCTTAGGGGTTAATGCTTTGTGCTGGCTGCTGCTCCCCCCCTCCTCTTCGTGTGTGTGCAGGGCGGACATTCCGCCCCTCCTCCTGGCATATATATGGGTCTCCTTTCCCCCTCCTCTCCCCTTGGCCGGCCAGCGGTTGTTCCAATCACCTGGCATGCCATCATGTCCGTAGGCGATCCTCTCATGGCGACTCCCCTGGCGCGAATCCAGTCAGAAGGGGATGGCTGGCTACATTCCCTTCTGAATGTGCCTGCCATCCCTCCTTCGCCTCCTGCACCCGCCCGTTTAGGTCATAGTCCCCCGCACCTTTTAGGCCTCCATATGTCAAGTAACGCTGCGATTGTGGCCTCCCCAATACAGTAGGAACGGCCATGCAAGCCCTTCTTCCTCTGGGTCTCAGGAATGCGTATTCACTACCTTAATGGGAGCCCAGACAAGCTCCTCTTCTTCTGTTGAACAACCACCCACCCCCTCTTCCATTACTGGTCCTCACTCCTCACTTAAGACGTCAGAGGCAGGAGCCTTACCAACCGTCCAGGGCAGCTAGCCTGGTTTCTCAACACGTCCAGCAGGAGCCAGTTCCATCTGTGGCTGCAGCGGTGGCCCCTCCTGTTTCTCCGTTGCCTTCAGCTTCCGGTGAGTTTATGTACACAGGTGCTTGGAGGGTGGGTCATGGGGGTTCTGACGTTGTTGCAGCCCTTACGGCTGTCCTCGACAAATTGCAACCTGCCGCTCCTCAGCCTCTCCCTCCTCCACCTACCAAAAAAATGCCCCAGTTCAGGCGAGCGTCCACAAGGACTCTTTCTCTTGTGGAGTCAGCCCGCTGGGGGCCCATTTGGAGGAGGAGGTTTGGGAAAAAATATGGACGAACCAATACATAGATATTTGGTCTTTGGTCACCGTAGAACAGCATACGGTGGATAAAAAATGCTGTCTAGCTGATAAAGCTTATGACCGACGGCCTCGAGTTGCTAAAACCATGAATAATTGGCTTCAGGCATTCTCGGTGTTGGGCTGTGTTATGGGCCAGCGTCACCCTGAACGCTACTCGGAGCTCTTTGTATATCAGGACACTGTGTACAGCGCTTACAAATCCCATGGTGGCTCCGCTTGGTGGAGGTACGATGAGGAATTTCGTCGTCGCCTTTCCCTCCAGCTGGATATCGGATGGGGAGTTAAGGCCACCGACATATGGTTGCGGTTAATGGTGACGCAAAGACCCCCCTTTCCCAGTGTGGCCACTGGTTCCGGGTTCTTGTCTGCTCAGGAATCGGTGGCCATACGACGCCCGGGTGCATGTTGGCTATTCAACGAGGGACACTGCAGATTCGCTAGTCTGTGCAAGTACAAACATGAGTGTTCTACTTGCGGAGGCCCCGACGCTGCCGCTAGCTGCCCCCGCTCCCAAGGAAAAGCTTCCAAAAACCCTCTCTCCCACGGTGACCCTAAGGACTCTGGTGACCATGGCCAAGATGGCGCCCTGGCTAGATCTGTACCCCAATAAACCTGCTTCTGCCCAGTTATGTTTTGGTTTTACTTTTGGCTTCTTTATCCCTTTTCTCCCGAGCAGAGATCCGGTTTTCTCTGACAATCTTAAGTCAGCTAAGGATCACCCAAACGTGCTCAGGGAAAAACTGTTTAATGAAGTGTCCATGGGCAGGATGGAGGGCCCCTTCGTTTTCCCACCATTTCACAATCTTCGGGTTGCGCCTCTTGGTGTCGTCGCAAGTTCCGGCTTATTCATCATCTTTCGCACCCTAAGGGCCAGTCAGTTAATGACGCCATCCCCCCGGAGGACGCCTCGGTCTCTTATGTTTCCTTTGACAGGGCTGTTGCCTTGGTTAGGGAGGCTGGCCGCGGTTCCCTCTTGGCGAAGTCCGATATAGAATCAGCTTTTCGCCTTCTTCCGGTTCATCCGGATTGTTATCATCTTTTGGGCTGTTCCGTGAATGGACTGTATTTTTATGATACTTGTCTTCCCATGGGTTGTTCTATATCTTGTCATTACTTCAAAGTGTTTAGTTCCTTCCTAGAATGGGTTGTCCGATACGAATCTGGTTCCCGATCCATCATCCACTATTTGGACGATTTTTTGTTTGTCGCCCCCGGAGAAGGTGAGGGCTGCCAGTTCTTATTGAACACCTTTCTGTATTTTATGAGACGTTTCGGTGTCCCAATATCTCCCGATAAAACTGAGGGTCCGGTTACTTGCCCATCCTTCTTGGGTATTGAGATTGATTCGGTTGTCGTGGTTTTCCGCCTCCCTGCTGATAAACTTGACAAACTCTTGCAGTTAATACAAGGTTTTTTGTCAGTTCGCAAAGCCACCCTCCTTCAGGTACAGTCCCTTCTTGGTTTGTTAGCATTCACGTCTAGGGTCATTCCCATGGGCAGGGTTTTTTCCCGTCGACTTTCCCTTGCTACCCGGGGAGCCACCTCACCTCGTCACCACATTCGGATTACTAGGTCCCTAAAAGCTGATTTACACGTATGGTGGGAATTCCTTTTGACCTACAATGGCCACACTTGTTTTTTGGCTGGCGAACGCACCAATTCGGAGCTTTCCTTGTTTACTGATTCTTCGGGCTCCTGCGGTTTCTGAGCCATTTACGGCACTGACTGGTGCGCCTCGCCTTGACCTGAGTCTTCGCTGTCCCTGGGTTTTTGTAGGAATTTTTAAAGTTGCTGGAACTCTTCCCCATTGTAGTAGCAATTGAGATTTGGGATCCCAGTTTGGCTAACCACCATGTTTGCTTTTGGTCGGATAACTTGAGTGTTGTCCATTGTATTAACATTTGTCTTCCTCATCTTTGCCTGTTTTTTTTGCCTTTTGCGGCATTTGGTGCTTCGGTGTTTGGAGCACAATGTATTCTTCAGGGCCCGCCATGTACCCGGATTCTCTAACCTTACTGCTGATGCCCTCTCTCGATTTCGTTGGCAGGAATTCCGATCCTTCCTCCCAGGGGCGAGTCCAGTTGGTGTGCCGTGCCCAACTCACCTATGATGTCTGGTGGACAACAACTGATGTCTCTGATGTCTTCATCTGTGACCCCGGCTACTTGGAAGACTCATGAATTCCTGTTCATGGCAGGGAGCAGAGATGTGAGCAGAGAGAATATTCGTTTAGAGGTCGCTGTCGACTATTTGTTGCATATGCGTTCACAGGGGTTTTCTGCCGTAGTAGCTCAGCACAGACTGTCTGGTGTCACCTTCAACTTTCGTATCCTTGGTCGGTCTGACGTCACTAAAATGTTTCTGATCACGCAAGCGACGCACGGTTGGTGCAAGGAGCATGTTCGTAAGGAATGCCGGTGCCCAGTATCTTATCAATTGCTTTGCGGATTAATATTCGCATGCCAGGCCATCTGCAGTTCCCCCTTCAAGGCTTCCCTGTTATCTACTAGCTTCAGTGTTGCCTTTTTTGCCAAACCGGGTGGTCTCCTCCCGGAAGATGTGGTCTTGGGCAATGATTCAGTTCGGGTTCGAATACATTGCTCTAAGGCGGATCCGTTTGGTCAAGGTGCATGGATCCCCCGTCGTCAGGTCCTGGCGTGTCCTGTACGCTTAGTAGCTTAGTACTCTCGGTTGTGCCCTGGCGGAGGTTATTTCTTGGTCCACCTTGGTTATTTCTTGGTCCAGTTTACTTCCCTCTTTAACCCCTTCGCGCCCGGAGCTTTTTTCGGTTCTGCATTTTCGTTTTGCACTCCCTGCCTTCAAACAGCCATAACTCTTTTATTTTTCTGTTCACATAGCTGTATGAGGGCTTGTTTTTTGCGGGACAAGTTGTACTTTCCAACGCCACCATTTAATATTGCATACGGTGTAGTGGGAAGCGGGAAAAAAATTCCAAACCGGGTGAAATTGCAAAGAAAACGCTATTCCGCTACAGTTCTACGGGTTTCTTATTTACAGCGTTCGATGTGCATTAAAACTGATCCGTTACTTTCATTCTACTGGTCAGTACGAATCCGGCAATACCTAATATGTATAGTTTTTCCTGCGTTTTCATAGTGATAAAATAATTAGAAAGTTGCCCTTTTTTTTTTTTTTTTTTTTTCCTTGTCAAATCTTGACCCCTATAACTTTTTGGTATTTATGTGTACAGAGCTGTATGGGGGCTCATTTTTTGCGGGACGATCTGAAGTTTTTATTGATACCATTCTGGGGTGTGTATGACTTTTTGATCACTTTTTATTTAATTTTTTTAGAAAAAAAAAGCGACAAAAAACGGCAAATCGCCATTTGGACGCTTTTTTCCGCCACACAATTCGCTGTATTGGAATTTTTTTTTTATATTTTAAAAGTACGGGCGTTTTCAGTCACGGTGATACCCATGATGTCTATATTTATTGTTATTTAGGTATTTATTTTTTACTTATACGGAAAGGGGGGTGATTTGAACTTTTACATCTTTTTTATTTTTATATATTTTTTAACATTTTTTTTAATTTTTTTTTACTATTAGAAAGCTCAAATATGGGCTTATAAATTGTGGCTTTTTTTTTTTCTTTATGAGCAATTCTGGGTTTTATAGACTCAGAAATCCATGAATTGCTCATTTCTTATCCTGGCCTGCCATCTAGTGGCCAGAATAAGAATTGCACTTTGAAAACTGTAATCCTCACCAGCGAGGATTACAGTTTTCATATGGTGTACAGACACCCCGATTGGCCACACGGGGTGTCTGTACACCACCGGAAGCGAACGCTTCCGGGTTTAGACGCAACTAGATGCCGTGATCACGTGTGATCACGGCATCTAGTCACCCCGGAAGACGCCGCCGATGGCGGTAAGTAGCGGCAAGTCTCTGCTGTTAGAAACAGCAGAGACTTGCCGGCCATGACGCCCGCCGCACCTGCGAGCGGGCGCCATGTGCCCGCATCGCCCCAGCGCCGTACATGTACGGCGCTGGTCGCGAAGGGGTTAAGAGTTGCTGTGCACGCGGGTGCTGACCCCTGGGCATTTGGAACGCATTCTTTTAGGATCGGCGTAGTTGGAAGTTATGCGCATTGGCCACTGGTGCTCTGCGTGTTTTGCTATGTATATCCGCCCCGATTTGCTCTAATTAAAAAAATAATAATTTTGTTCTTACTTCCCAACAGTTGTCTATTTGTTGTTTCTACCTTCGCATGTCCACCTTCGCATGTCCTTTCTTTTATAGGTGCTATTCGCCCGGCGATCTGGATCGTCGGCCATTTCTATGTTTTTTGGGTGGCCCAGAGTGCAGATTGCAGGCTGGGTGGTCATACTTTGGGTTTTCGGGAGGTGGATGTGTTCTGGCGCGGTATCCGTGGTCTCCATTGGAACCAAGTCCTTCCCGAGGTGGTAGACATTAGCAGATCCTCATTCGGGCCTGTTATACTGGTGGTCCATGCCAGGGGGAACGATCTTTGCACTTTACAGTTGGCGGAGCTTATGACGCTCATGCAGGTGGACATGGAGTGATTTGCTTCTTTTTTCCCTGAGATGGCCCTTGTTTGGTCTGAGATCATTCCCCGTGTTGTCTGGCATGGCGCTAGGGATTCTGACGCCATGGAAAAGTGCCCCAGAACGGTGAATACCCAGATTTCACGTTTTGTCCGGTTTCGTTCTGGGATGGTGGTTCACCACCGACAATTAGAGGTGGATAACCAGGCTTTCATGCGCCTGGATGGTGTTCATCTTTCCGACATCGGCCTTCACATTTTCCTTTCTGGCCTACAGGACGAGGTGGAGCAAGCTATGTTTATGTTGGGTGGTGGTCGGAGCCCTGTGTAGGGGTACAGTGGCTCCTCCGTGGCTGTATGAACACAATTGAGAGTATGGGATGAAGAAAATGGCGGACTTGCCCGCCAATCACCACCCAACAAGACGGTAGTCCTGTGTTAATTTTTCTTGGGTACATGTGGCTCATGGAGGGGGAGGGGAGGCCCTGGTTTCGGGGTCCCCTTCCTTGTTTCTGGGTTCGGTGGCTCCTCTCATTCCCCCCTTCCTTTTCGTCACCTGTCCAGTTGGTTAAAGTATAAGGGGTCTAATGGTTGCACAAGGCTGGGTGCTGGTGGCTTAGGGGTTAGTGCTTTATGCTGGCTGCTGCTCCCCCCCCCTCTTCCTGTGTGTGCAGGGCGGACATTCCACCCCTCCCCCTGGCATATATATGGGTCTCCTTTCCCCCTCCTCTTCGCTTGGCCAGCCAGCGGTTGTTCCCGCCAGCCCTTGTTTTATGCAGTACCTTTCGGTTTTGGGTGTTCCTGGTTGTTTTGACATTATTTTCTGTGTTCCTGATTTCTGTTTCCTTTCATAGTGTAGATCGGGTATTCTTTCTACTAAGTCACAGCTGGCGGTATGAACAAAATCGAGAGTATGGGGTGAAGAAAATGGCGGACTTGCCCGCTGAGAGTCCAGCGGCCAGCATAACGCTCCTGATAATGATGGATGGTTCGAGCAATTCAAAGCTCGGGTTTTGCTGTGTCATAGAAAATGAATAAAGCTGTGGCTGATCACCACCCAACAAGACGGTAGTGCTGTGTTAATTTTTCTTGGGTTCATGCGGCTCATGGGGGGGTTAAGTTGATGCTGGCCCTGGTTTCGGGGTGGGTTTCCCGGCAGTCATAGTTCCCCTTGAAGCTGAGTAATTTGAGAATTTGATGCTGGAATCACAGATATAGTGGGGGTCATTTATCAAACAGAAATATGCCTAAGTTAGGCGTATTTCTGGTGCAGATTGCGTTGCAAAGGTCCCACTTATGCCAGGTCTAAAAAAAAGGGGCGTGGCGTGGGCGGTGAAGGGGCCAGCAGACCCGTCTCATTTACCATTTTCTATGCCTGTTTTAGGAGTAGAAAATGGTCTAAATGTAAGATAGCTAGGAAGCTGTCTTACATTTAGAAGTGACGGAGGATCCGCCAAAGTTATGTAGAGGCCGGCGCCTCTTCATAACTCTGCTGGCTCCAGCGCCAGGCATAGGGGTTATTTTAATAAATGTGCCCCATAGTCTTTGTGGCAGCTTCTAATGAGGTTTTTGAGCCAAAACCAGGAGTGAATCCAAAAAGACTGACACTATTCCTTTCTTCTATATCCACTTGTGTTTGTCTCAACGAACCTAATAAATGCTATTCACTCTCTGCAAATCAAAGCCATTGATCCACTTCTTCACCCCACTCAGAACTTATCACAGCTGAGAGCTGATGATCTACTATTCCAACTTGTGCCTATGTGAAATTTACTCCATGATTACATCCCTAATATATGATTAAAAAAACCAAAGGGGTCATTTATCAGTTGAGATATTTTTCATCTTATTTTTAATACTGCTTAATTGTTATTTTTCATGTCATTTTTAATATTGCTTAAATGGGTTCTGCAGTTCTGTAAAACTGATGATCTATCTTCTGGATAGATCATCAGCATCTGATCGGCGGCGGTCCGATACCCGGGACCCCTGCCGATCAGCTGTTTGAGAAGGCAGCGGCGCTGCAAGAGTGCCGCGCCCTTCTCTATGTTTACCGCAGGCCCAGTGATGTCATGACTAGTATAAATGGCCTGGGCGGGGCTAAGCTCCATTCAAGTGAACAGAGCTTAGCCCCGCCCAGGTCAGTGATACTAGTCATGACGTCACTGGGCCTGCGGTAAACACAGAGAAGGCCGCGGCGCTCCTGCAGCACCGCTGCCTTCTCAAACAACTGATCGGCGGGGGTCCCGGGTGTCGGACCGCCGCCGATCAGATGCTGATGATCTATCCAGAGGATAGATCATCAGTTTTACAGAACTGCAGAACCCCTTTAACATTTTACCAAATTTATGAAATGGTGCACGGTTTTCATTTATTTGGTGCAACATGTATGTTAAATTCAGAACTATTTTATATATACTGTGTATATATATATATATATATATATATATATATACAAACACACAACACACACACACACATATATTTGTAACTTTTATTTAATTCATTTTTTAATATTTTTGTGCTTTATATTTTTTAAAATATAAAAACTTTTAAAAAAGAATTTTTTACTATAATTTTAAGTGTTTTTAGAAAACTTGAACTTGTACCATAGACTACAATAGGATACTATTGGAATCTATGGGATTTTTACATGCTGCCTGTATGGGGTTAGGTTTAAAAAAAAGAAGACATTTCTACAGAATCATATACACGTAAGCGATATTTTCTATGAAATGGACCTCAAAGGAAATTCATATGCTGGGCATTAGTCAATTACGATCTGCCAAGTAATAACAATATGCAATGAAAAGCAGCAGTAATGATTAAAATCCACTTGAGGGCAGCAGAGTAAATATAAAAAGTGTACTCCACAAACAATGATAATATATAACCAGTATACTACACACCATCAATGGTACCAGTGATGTTTTCATCATCCTTTTTGCACCATTTTTTGTGTATGTATTATATAAAGAATGAAAGAGAAGCAGCTGTATGCAAAATGTGTCAGCCATGTCAGATATTTGAATGCTGTACTTTTTTTTAGATGAGTTTTTTTTTGTTTTCCATTTCAGTATTATTGTATACCAGATATTTTTTTATTTTTATATTAATATATCTGTATGAGGTCTTGAAGGGGTTTTTTAGGATCCATTTTGCCTTAAAAATAAGTAAGCATTTAATTTATATTAAAGGAGGTATCGCAATAATTTAAAATAGTTTTGTTACTGATCTGGACCGATTAGCTCTTGTTAACCCCTTCCTCCCCCTTGTGGAAAGGAGTCCCTCGCATATAGCCCCAGAGATACATATGGTATATAATACCCCCACAAGTTCCTTCTCCTCTGTCTAGAGAGAGATATAGCTATAATCTATAAATTTAGAAGTAGGGATGAGTGAATGAATAAATATTTGGATCACTTCACCTGCCTCCCTCTGAGATCACTATTCCAGCGATGAGGAGAGGGGATGGGAGTGGGAAAGCTACTGAACATGTTAGTCCAACACTGAATGCAAAGATGGTGGACCAGAAGGATAAACAGCAGGAGGCACTACCAGAGAGAAAAATGCACAAAAAATTATTGCATGTATATTGCAATAATGCTTCATTTGAAATGCCCTGTTCTTTTATTACTAATACTTTTCATGGTATAACCCCTTTAAAGGGAATCTTTCACCAGCAAATGTACTGTTAAATCAGGCCTGATACCTTGTAATACTAGCTCTGTAATGATACTTTTCACTTAGCTATCTGTTGCTTCATACTGCCAAAAATTCACTTTTAATTCATGTGCAGTTGAGCTGAGATGAGCAGAGATGTGCAGTTAAGTGCAACAAGGGTGGGCCAAAGCCCCTCTGTGCTTGTGCACCCTTGCTCCTCCTGCTTCCTCTGTGAGCCCCTTTGTCTCCTTCTTTATTGACATAGCCAGGCCAGATGACTATGCAGGAACCTTACCCTGTTAATCACGGAGAGGAAGGGGCTGGCAGAGGAAGCAGGGGAGCAAGGATGCACCAAAAGGCTTAGGCCCACCTTCAGTGCACTTAACTGCTCATTTACATAAGGGTTACAAGTGTCCAGAATTGTTATGCAAGTGGGCGTGGACCCACTGTGCCACTGACTGGCTATGGAGAGGCGTGACTATGTAACTACCTGGTCTTCACTAGAGCCTCTGATGGTGAGGATAGGCTTGGGTAGTTTCCAGGTGCCACTCCAGAGCAGTCTAGGGTCAGTGGCAGCTGACCACGGGGTCAGAGATACCAAGCAGAGAAAAACCGTAGTCAGGAAGTCTGGAGTCAGGCCAGGCAGCAAGCAAGCAAAGTCTGTAATCGAAATCCTAGATCAGAGGCTGGCAGCAATCAAGCAAAGTCCATCGAATCAAGACGCAGGGTCCGGTACACAGCAAAGCAATACTTCAAAAACACCTTCAGAGAAGGCACTAGACTGGCTAGTGACCAAAATTGCTCAGGTGCCTTCCTGGGTCAGAAAGCACCTTTAAATACTTCCTGTAATCCAGCCATAGGCTGGGGAGATAGAGGGCATGTACGTGCTGCCTCACAAGGGAGGAGAGACACACCCATGCAAGCCCTAACAACAGTTCAGGATTCAAGCAGGATTCCACCATTTTTATTTATGCCTTTTACTGAAGCAGTGACCTGCCTCAGCCGGTGGTCTCTTCCTAACATTTTTCCCTCAATTTTTTTAGTGTTTTCTGCAGTTCTGTTATGGTTCTTGCGTTCTTTTTCTGTGTAGATGTCATCAGTTTTCCTGCAGTTTTCACACGCATATAAATAAACTGAAGAATAACACATTGCATCCCCTATCAACCATCAGTGAAAAACAGACCATCCTTCATGTACTTCAGTTTTTTAGTCACTGGCCCATTTATTTGAAGGGGCAATTCTTATGTGAAAAACGCAACAAAATGCAGGCCGTATTTTTGGCTGAATAGTTACCACTGATCTATCCATTCCTACAGGGTCCTTTTTGCGTGAAAAATGAGAAAGATAGAACATGCTGCATTTAATTTCACACAGAGTGATCTTGCATGAGAAAAACGCCCATGGGCATAAACCCATTGGGGGGGGTGTCAATTATTAAGCTTGTCTTGTGTTTTTTAGAGCGCAATTAGACTGGCATAATGGATTAGGGGCATTCACATCACCCTTTTTCTTTTGTCAGAACAGAAAAATAAAGAAAAAAACGGATCATTTGGCATCTATTTGGGCCATTTCCGTCAGACTTGCATGCTGGACTTTTTTCCCCATTTAAAATAACGGGATATCCGAAGATTTTCAGAAAATGTCATGGAGGCAGGATTGCTGTGTTTTAGAGTTTGTTGTATTGAGAAAGTTAGAGTTCCTCTTAGAAGTGGTAATGTGAAACACACTCTATTAGATGGAGAAGCATTTTGGATTTTGAACACATGTGCCCCACAAGGCATGAATTATCTCAGAGACTATAAAACTATTGTCCAGTCATATGCTCTTCTACCTCTGCCTAAACTATTCTGATGTTGCTAATTTCTTATTTATATGGATATCCCATGAGGGCCACATATTTTATTTGACTTTGTTTCTTGGATTATTTATTTCTTCTGCTCCTCTTTTCCCCTCCTCCTGTGCTACAATCTGAATTAGAAGGGACAGTTATTAAAGTATTTCTGCCACTACTGTGGCATAAAAAAAAGTCAGAAATTTTTGCACGCGCCATAATTGCACAATCATTTGTGACTTTTTAAAGTGGCAAGCAAAAGTGGGCGTGTCCTCCAACAGTCTGCTGGATTTACTTTAATTTACGCCAGAAACTGGCCAAATGTACCAAATTTATTAAGAGAACTCTGCCTCAATAAACTTGGCACATTTTGCGCTAGTGGACTTATAATAAGACTGGCATTTGTAATGCCAGTCTTAGGGTACGTTCACAAGGCATGGTTGCAATGCGCCCCGACTATGTCCCCTCTCACACGAGCGAGTCCCACGCATCGGACTCGCAGCGTGTTTCAGGGAGAGCACCCGTCCTGACCTCCCAGCACTGCCAAGGTTGCATAGCATTTTATTGATTTATGATGCTGTGTAACCCTTACAGTTCTGGAATGTATTGGATAATACTGACAGCATTATGTCAGTGTAAGGGCTCATGCACACGAACGTGTGCTGTCAGTGCCCATGCTGTGGACCGCAATTTACGGTCCACAATGCACGGGCACTGACTGTGTGGCTGCCGCATTCGGATTGTGGACCCATTCACTTGAATGGGGTCCGCAATCCACATCCGAAGGTCCACACTGCAAAAAAGTAGTGCATGCACTACTTTTTTGCGGTGCGGCGGCATGGCCAGAAACACCACGGAAGCACAGCGTAGTGCTTCCGTGGTGTTCCGATCCGTGCCTCCGCTCCGCATCTCCGTGATTGCGGACCCATTGAAGTGAATGGGTCCATGATCCATGATGCGGGTTGCACATGGCCATGGGCCGGCACCGGCCATGTGCATGAACCCTTATCCAGTACATTCCAGACCTCAAGTTTTTTTTTTTTACAGGATCTGTTTTTTTCTTTACTCTTCTGACGGGTCAGAAGAACAGAAAAATAACGGTGATGTGAACTTTGCCTAACTAATGTAAAAGTAAACAAGGAGCCTCAACCTACCAACTAGACTGCAATAAAGGAACAGGCAAATCCTGGAACAGAGGACCCTGGCAACTGCTGCTGGCCACAGGAGTGGACTCTGGACTGGGAATCTTATTCAAATGTCTGTAGGCTGCGAGTAACCGAGGCTCAGACACCAGTGAGGGCACTAAACAACAGGCTGAACAGGTGTATACTCCAACTTCCAATGCCTGCCAGGGCCACCATCAAATGAAGGACACATAGCTGAATATAACTGGGGGCTGGCCTGGTGTCTTACTCTGAGACAGACTAGTAAGGATCAGTAGCCCCTCATTTACACTGGGCCCCGTGCTACCGATGCAAATGCCCCTGGGTCATTCCATGTCAAGTGGACCAACCTAAAAATCCGACCCTCTCCAAATGGAATAGAATTTTACACAGATGTTCCCTAGGGTCATAAAGGAAATTTTACAAAATGTTTCATCTGGACCTCTGTTGGTTCCAAAGTTTCAGGCAGCTGATGATGGACCAGCTGTAATGCGCTGCTTGCTATGTAACCCAAAGTGGCAACTTTGGCAAAGCACAGTATCTTAAGTAGTTAAGCTAGGAGGTTGAAATTTTGCATGTTAGTAAAACTACTTAGTCTAAGTCTCCCTGCAATGTTTGGTGCCTTAGGAAGGCTTGACTCAATTTTTATATGCCCTCAAAATAGGCAAAACAATTGACAAATGACCCTTAAAGGGGTATTCTCATTTCATTAAATGCCTCCTATTCTGCTCCTTTGTTGATTTTATTAAGGTTACTAAATAGTCTTCATTATCCAAAATGTATCTTTGTCTCCTAAAATCCTCCCCCACTGACCCCTTGTTTACCTTTTATAAGCCTTGGATACGGCCACCGCAGCTCAGATAAGGCAGCGGGCCGTGCATGCGCAGTTCAAGTTTTCTTTTTCAGCTGGCCGGCGGCTCATTTGCATTGTGAGCTCGGGAGCGCGCAAGCCGCCGGCCCTCGTCTCGCCGCGCATGCGCAGTAGCTAATTTCTCCCTGCGCTCACATACAGCTCTGTTTGCGAGCGCAGGGAGAAATTATCCGAGCGCAGACATCGCGGAGGACAGAGGGAGAAGCCAGCATCCAGAGACAGCCGCATCTTCCACTGGTAAGTAAAAAAAAAAAAAACTGCTCCACTATATAGACCAACGATTTCTACCTGCATTATAAATTCCATATATTAGAATAAAAAGATAATTATATAGCTATATACATAGCTATATACATATCCACTGATACCACCAATGATATACTTGAAGCCAAAGTAATTATAATTATACCAAATATATATATATACATATACATATATATATATATATATATACACATATACATATATATATATACACACTGAGCTCTCAGTGAGGACTGAGCTCTCAGTGTGATGTCATAAGGAGGCGTGGCAGCCCTTCACTCAAACTGCCTAAGCCCGCCCAGCCTTAGCAGCAGGAAACCAGGAAGTGAACTGCAGATCTGTCTGCTAGTCAGGCTGAAATAGCAAGATGAGAATAACCCTTTAAGGGCCTACTTTGACTGCCCACTGCTCCTGACCTGCATGTCCGATCAGGCTATAATTTTGCCAGGAGTTATGGCCCATGCAATATATCTTAAAGGGGTTGTCCAAGATATGAAAAAAATGCAAAATGCAAAAATGCAATAACAACAATCTCAGCCCCTCCCCCTTCTCTGCAAAGGCAGTGAATACAAGTGCTGAATGACATGTCTGCCTGCTGGAATACTCAGCAGCATATTGTATGTGTAGGACTACAAGTCCCAGCTGTACAATGACACTTCTGATACACACAGGAAATTCTCCCTACCTGTTCTTGTACAATTCCTCTTTAGCTCCTTGCCCAGCATTTGTCTCCTCTCACTGCTGCAGCTACTATTTGTTATAAAGCCTTGAGCCCTCAGTGTGTTCTGGCTGAAGGGGTTAATGTTTTATCTGAAGGAATCCAGGGAGAGAGCAGATAGCAGCCTGGCAAAGAAAGGGGGCGTGGCCAGTGATGTCTCTGTACAGACTGTTATCTGAACTCTGAGGCTTGTGCAAGAAACATAGACCAGGGAGATAAGGTGACATCATAGGTCATGTGACCCTCAGTCAACTCTGAGAAACCAGCAGCTTTAGAAACACAAAGTATATGGGAAAGTTGTTATACCTGACAAGTTAGAAACATATAAAGAACAAAAAAATAACTCGGACAACCCCTTTAAGGTGACATACACAAGCTTTCCAACCAACTTGAAGACAAGATATGATAAGACAAAGAAATGACATTTCAGATTTTTGCCATTTGTTGCTACTATTGTGGTGGAAATATCTCAAATGTGTAATTTTTAATCTTTTTAAAATTCTTCTCTAAAAGAGCATGTTTTTTTCAACAAAAGTCACCCTGTTTTATCTTTGACCTGGCCTTATGTTGGACACAACTAAGCTCACAAGAATGGACCTATTTTGTAGTTATGCATAAACTTCACTACAAGGAGACAGAAACATAAGATTATGTAGTGCTACTAAGCTTGTTATCCTAATAGAACTTTTAGATATATTTCCATAAACATATTCTAATTAATTATGGGTTGCCATTTTAAATGGGATTTAATTTAATTTTAATTTAATTGGTTCCCACCTATGGCCTATACTGCTTTAATGTACTTAAATAAATGGCCTACAAGCTGCACATTTTAATCTATGTCCTGATACAATTTAATGTGCATTGAACCACAGAAACCATTTGGTAATTTCCAATTCTGGTGACATTTTAAGATAACACAGGTTCCATACCACTTTTACAGCATACATCCAGAAAATATACGCTGCTTTCCTTCTATACGCACCCCCTGCTTTTGGCTAGAAATGCACATTCACAATGCGGTCAAAATAATAACGTCTTCCTCATAGAAGTTAGTCAGCAATTTGTGAAAGACTGCTGTGCTTGCCTTCACCCAATAAGTATGGCAGCAGATACCTTGGTTAAAGCCATTTCTGCATAGCCAGTATGTATGTGAATACATTGGCCTGATTACAAATTTGTTAACAGCTTGTCCCTAAAATGCCTGGGTGTAAAAGTCCCAAAAGGTGACACTTTGATTGTCAGTTGAGCAGCATCTTGTGAGACTACAGGAATATGTTCAGACATGTTGTGCTATTGTCTCCCCCTTGTCAGGCAAGCCCTGTCCTGTTCTGTTGATGGCTTACATAGGTAGATATGCCATTTCCCTCTATGTTCTCCTGCAATTCTGCTGATATTCTTTTGATATTGTTTTCTTAAATAATTTGTAAACCCTTACGAGTCTTTCTAAATTAAATTCACTTTCTTTATTATAGCTAGCTATGGATGCTCATTTATTACACTATGGAGTATAGCAGTGAATTAAGTCCTTGTAGTATTGGGCTGTTTGATGGTTCTGAGTGCCATAAGCAATCTGGATTTTATTTTGGCAAAAGTAGCTTGAAAAGATCAAGCATTAATAAAAAGGTGCTGTGCAGTGTCTGTGCAGAATCAAATATATGCGCCTTCCATGAAGCATTAATTTTGACCAAATTTGACTTTCTTCAGAAAAAATGCTGCAATCTATTTGAAAAGCAGAATCACAGTAATGCCAAAGGTTTGTGTGCAATTGATCCTTCTACATCTATTCACCTGAAAACTATTATAAAACAAGGATTTCAGCCAGGCCAAAAACTTTGCCCACGTTGTAAACAGGATGTTAATGCAAAGTTACAGGAATTGGAGGCTTCTCAGTCTGATTCAGGTAGTGACGAGCCTATCAGTGTTGCTGAAAACCTTAATACAAGTTTTGGACCACTTGGCATATCCCCATTAAAGATTGAGAAGGCCAGTGGGCGAAATTCATTGTGCTATGCAAAGCGCAAATTCAGTGAAGTACAAGGCAGCATTGCTACAAAAATAGAGGCTGTTAGTGATTGTACTCCTGCTGACCTTAACCAATGTAAAAAATCCACTGACTATGACATTTTGCTAAAGGAACTGAAGCAAAAGCTGAATGTTTCGCAATGGTGAAATAATGCAATTTCTGACCCTAATCCCAAGTAGTTGGAGTATTGAAAAAACTTCCAAGGAATTTAATGTCTCAACTAGAATGGTGAAGAAAGTAAGAAAGCTGAAGCAGGAATATGGCATCCTTGCTGTTCCTGAACCCAAGCAAGGAAAAATGCTGTCTGAGCACATAAAGCAGAATGTACTGGATTTTTATGAAAATGATGAATTTTCTAGAGTATGTTCAGGCAGAAAGGATTATGTCTATGAGGATAAATGGTGAAAAGCTATTGAAGCAGAAAATGTTGATCTTGTGCAATTTGAAGGAATTGTACACCATCTGTCGGGACAAGCATGGGCCTGAAATTGGGTTCTCAAAATTCTGTGAGTTTTGGCCAAAATAGTGTGTTACTGTTGGCTCATCGGGAACTCATTCAGTCTGTGTCCGCACAATCCATCAAAATGTTTAACTTATGCTTTATTTCTAAGCACCAAAGCGCTTATCCAAGAGCTAAAACAAAATTTGGAGGAGGGACATATAATTGTCCTGATGGACTTTGCCGAAAACTACTCCTTTGTTGTCATCCTTTCGTTGTTTACTTCCGATGCTTCAGCATTTGCATAATCAGTGACAGCCTACGTCATTACACAATAGCTGTCTATAGTAATTGGGCATCTGAAGGACGCACTCACCATTTTAAAGCATATTCACTATTTTAGTGATGGATCTGCTGCTTAGTACAAAAATGGCAAAAATTTTATTAATCTATGCAATCATAATGACTTTTGCATCACCGCTGAGTGGAACTTTTTTGGCACAAGCCATGGAAAATCACCTTGTGATGGAATTGGAGGAACTGCAAAATGTTTGGCTGTTAGGGCTAGTTTACAGCATACAGTATACAGCAGTATACAGCAATAACCAAATTTTGAATCTAAAAGATCTATATGACTTCTGCAGCAAAAATGTTTGTCCCAAAGGAAGATGTTGATGCAAACAGACCTATTCAAGAAGAAAGGTTTAGCAAGGGTTATACTGTTGCTGGGACAAGGGAGCACCATCATTTCAAACCCATTGATACAACTAATATTTGTGTTCAAATGATGCAACCTCATTTATTGCAAGTGTTCTGGAACCTGAATGTCAATCTGTCCTCAAAGTATCCTGTCTTCAACCCGGTCACTACGTAGCTTGCATGTATGATAGCTCCTGGTGGATTGGCAATATACAGTATGTGAAGTTTCAATTGAGGAGCATGATTTTTTGATCAATTTCTTGCATCCCTTTGGTCCTGTAAGGTCATTTTACTGGTCTTACCACAGGGACACTTGCTAGGTCCCAGAAGAGCATGTAATTTCTTCCCTTGATGCACCCATAACATCTGGCAGCCAATATGTCTTTTCACAAGATGTTTTGGTGAACGTTGACAGGAAATGTAAAACTTTGTGCAATTGGAGAAAGATTGGAAGGGAAGTCTTGTGAAATCTGTATTTTTAGCAGTTTTAGTAGGCATGTTGTGTTTTTGCTTTCTTGTTTTTCTTCAATAACACTTGGACACCCATGGCTGGTATCTTCCCTGGTTGTTGGTAACTTCTCCTTGGCAATAATTCTGTTGAACTGGAAGTAGCTGAGTTGTCCAATGCAAGATTGATGATAAATGTGCCAATTTAAAATAGCATTCCACAATTAATTAGAATATGTGTATGGAAATATATCTAAAAGTTCTATTAGGATAAGAAGCTTGGCAGCTCTACATAATCCTATGTTTCTGGCTCACCGGCTGGTCAGACAGGAGGCCACCAGAAATGTTTCCTTGTAGTGAAGTTCATGCATAAATGCAAAATAGGTCCATTCTTGTGAGCTTAGTTGTGGCCAACATAAGGCCAGGTCAAAGATAAAACAGAGTGACTTTTGTTGCAAAAAACATGCTCTTTTAGATAAGATTAATTTACAAAAGATTAAAAATTACACATTTGAGATATTTCCGCCACAATAGTAGCAACAAATGGCAAAAATCTGAAATGTCATTTCTTTGTCTAATCATATCTCGTCTTCAAGTTGGTTGGAAAGCTTGTGTATGTGACCTTAAGATATATTGCATGGGCCATAACTCCTGGCAAAATTACAGCCTGATCGGACATACATGTCAGGAGCAGTGGGCAGTCAAAGTAGGCCCTTGGGTCATTTGTCAATTTTTTTGCCTATTTTGAGGGCATATAAAAATTGAGTCAAGCCTTCCTAAGGCACCAAACTTTGCAGGGAGACTTAGACTAAGTACTTTTACTAACATCCATAATTTCAGCCTTCTAGCTTAACTACTTAAGATACTATGCCTTGCCAAAGTTGCCACTTTGGGTTACATAGCAAGCAGCGCATTACAGCTGGTCCATCATCAGCTGCCTGAAACTTTGGAACCAACAGAGGTCCAGATGAAAAATGTTGTAAAATTTCATTTAGGACCCTAGGGAACATCTGTGTAAAATTTTATTCAATTTGGAGATGGTTGGATTTTTAGGTTGGTCCACTTGACATGGAATGACCCCCCTATTATAATCCGCCATTGGCCCACATTGTCTGATAGGTGCGGGTTTCCCGGGGTCTGGCCACCGCTAAGCGCTCCCCCCATCAGTGTTCCCTCTAAGCCTTGGCACCTGCCGAGCGGGGTTGGCATAGTGTTGGGCAATGCTTAGTCGAAGGTGGGCAATATGAAAATCAAACATGAGATAATCGGTCAAATATCGAATCTAGCGTACTAAATAAGACATTGGCCAGGGTTGAGCATGGCATTTCTGGGGCCCCATATAAATCTATGTATAAATTCTCAACCTAACCCCTTTCCTCCTAACATTACATATATCAATACAGAACATACAGGGTCATACAGCGCCTCATACCTCTTACATCCAGTGTAATACAGCGCCTCATACCTCTTACATCCAGTGATGTCTCCTTTCATGTAGATGTTCTCTTTCCTCATCTCCTTTCAGACCAGAGCGCCATTTTCAGCCATTTCTTGTCTCTGCAATTTGACAAAAAAAATTTAGTTACTACTTTTCCATCATCCGCCCATCTTCTGGACAAATCATCCTACCACCCCCAATACTGTGCCGCTGTGCTCCCCAATACTATACTACAGAAACTAGTACCACACAGATAGTTCCCTTCAATAATTATTGGCACACAGTGTCCTAAAATAACTGTACCCAGCAAAAAGTGTCCCTGACACCAACAGTGTAACCATAATGTCCCCCAAAAATAACTGTGCCAAGCTGATACTGTGCCAGAGTATCCCCCACAGTAATAGTGCTCCTCAAAGTCCACCAATAGTAATAATTCTCCTACAGTGCTCCTAACATGTCTCCACTGTGCCCCAGAAGTAATAATGTTCCCATAGTGCCCATACTAGTAATCATGTTCCCCATTGACCCCCAGTAGTAATAAAGCCTACCATAATGTTCCCCAGTAGTAATAATTCTTATTATGTGCCAGTGCAAAAAAAAAAATACCCCCTTTTATTGCACCCAGTTGAGCTAATGTCCTCACAGTGCCCCCATAATGTGCCAGTATAAAATACCCCTATATAGTGCCCCCATAGTGCTCCTCTCCCCCTTCCTCATAGTGCCCCCCATGATGTACCAGTATAAAATGCCCCAGTAGATGCCCTCAGTGTCCCCCATAATTTGCAAATATAAAATCTTAGTGCCCCCCCATAGATGACCCCATAGTACTCCTCTCCCCTCTTCCCCATAGTGCCCACCATAATGTGTCCCAGTATAAAATGTCCCTATACAGAGCCCCCCATATAAAATACCCTTCTTTGTGGCCTCAGTAGATGCCCCCATAGTGCCCCCCAATAATGTGCCAGTAAGAAATGCTCCCATAGTGCCTCCCAGCAATGTGTCAGTAAGAAGTGCTCCCCCATAGATGCCCCCTATAATGTGCCAGTAAGAAGTGCCCCCATAGATGCCCCACCATCATGTGCCAGTAAGAAGTGCCCCCCATAGATGACCCCCAATCATGTGCCAGTAAGAAGTGTCCCACATAGATGCCCCCCAATCATGTGCCAGTAAGAAGTGCCCCATCCAAAGAAGTGCCCCAATGCCCCTAAAGATGTGCCAGTAAGTGCCCCCCATAGATGCCCCCACAAACATGTGCCAGTAAGTACCCCCATAGATGTCCCCCAAACATGTGCCTATAAGTGCCCCCATAGTTACCCTCCCAAACGTGCTAGTAAGAAGTGCCCCCCTATAGATGCCCCAATCATGTGCCAGTAAGTGTCCCCCCAATCAGGTGCCTATAAGTGCCCCCATGGATGCCCCCCAATCATGTGGCAGTAAGTGCCCCCCACAGATGCCCCCCCAATCATGTGGCAAAAAGAAGTGCCCCCACAGTGTCCCCATAGAGCTTCTCTTCTGTATTGTGCCATATAAAAAAAAATTAACACTTATACTTACCTCCATGCCTACTTCAGCGATGCGATGCAGGCCTCTTCCGGCCTGTATCCCGCGCTGTACGGCTCAGGCGGCGTGATGACGTCATCGCACCACCTGAGCCGGCCTCTGATAAGCTAATGCAGCCTATCAGAGGAACGGGCAGGGGCCATCTGTATCGCTGTCCTGAGGACGGCGATACAGATGACTATGAAGATAAGCGCTTCCACAATGGAAGCGCTCATCTCCCGCTGTCCTGCTGCAGGTGAGCGGACGTTAAAAATTTGTGAGCGGGGGCAACATAATAGCTGCGTGGCCGCGCAGCTTAGAGGGAACACTGCCCCCCATACAAGTGAATGGGAGCGCATCGTACATGTGTGCCCACCGCTCCCATTCTTTTCTATGGGGCCAACGGAAATAGCCAAGCCAGCGCAATGCGCCCTCCACCACCTTTCCCCGCTCCGTTCTTAGTGTAGGTGTGGGTCCCGGAGATGGGACCTTCACCTATAAATGGGGGCATATCCTAGCTGTTGGAGAATCAGGATTACATCTGATAGTCCACCATGTTGTCTTACTCGGACATCTCATGTTCATATCTTAAAGAGGACCTTTCATGCTTTTTTTTACAGTAGGCAAATACCTTAACTCGTAGGCTGATGCTGCCACCCGTGACCGTTCTTCAAAATAGCGCTCCTGCGCCCTGCTGCGGCCCCCTGTATTTTTCCCGCTCAGTATGTTAATACTGAGCATCAGTACAGGGAGGAGGAGACGCCCGGGTTTCTCAATGGCTGTGCCGCGATCCAATCACATCGGAGAGCGTCACAGCCAAGGAGTTTTTTTCTCCCTGGCTGTGACGCTCTCCGATGTGATTGGATCGCGGCACAGCCAGGGAGAAGGAGACGCCCATTGAGAAACCTGGGCGTCTCTTCCTCCCTGTACCGATGCTCAGTATTAATATACTGAGCGGGAAAAATACAGGGGGCCACAGCGGGGCGCGGGAGCGCTATTTTGAAGAACGGTCACGGGTGGCAGCATCAGCGGGGGGTACCCTACGAGTTAAGGTATTTACCTACTGTAAAAAAAAAAAAGCATGAAAGGTCCTCTTTAAAGCTTAGCTATAGAGTCACCTTGAATACTGATGTACTGTTGCTAAGGAAATAGAGGTCCTTAGGTGATCAATTAAAGCATATGTTTTCTGATTAGGACTAGCTAGTTATGAGATCATGGAGTCTTAGTGACATATTTATGTCCTCCAGAGCTTCTTTTAGATACTTGGTTAGTGGACACTTGTCAGCTTCTTTAGTTTATGGCAAACAAACACTCTCAAGGATAATGGAATCAGAGGACGAGGGATCAAAGGTTAAAGATACATTAGATATTCATTCTCATACGTGTTAGAAAAATTTGAGCCAATTAAGCATCAGGAAGTATAAAGAGGCATAAGTCTTCCTTATGCATATTGATGTTGGAGGTGTAACTTATGTATGTCAATGGTTATGAATAGTAAAGCATCTGTGTGGTCATGTTATGTATAATAATGATGCAATGATGTAATTTATGTATGTCACCATTCACTCCTATGGATTGCAGTACACTGCAGCAAACCTATATAATATAATACTAATTATTCCTTTGTTCTATGGTGTATAAAATACCATGTTTGAGGACATAAACACAGCACTGCCGTTTTTCTACTGCTGGTCCACACTTCCATCTACCTCATGTCATATTCTGCCTGACTTTTATATTTATTTCAATGCTGTCTTGCTGCTCGTCTCGGAATAAACTAAAGAATCTTCTCAAGAAGTTTTGTATTACTGCGGCCAATTTCCAACACTAGCGATATGCCCTTATTGTCTGTGATGGATAACTCCTATAATGGCCATGCTGTATTGAAGGTTCCATGTGGCTATTAAAGGGGTTCTGTAGGTTTTAATATCTGATGATCTATCCTCTGGATAGATCATCAGTATCTGATCGGCGGCGGCCCGACACCCGGGGCCCCCGCCGATCAGCTGTTTGAGAAGGCAGCGGTGCTACAGGAGCGCCGCGGCCTTCTCAGTGTTTACCCGCAGGCCAGTGACGTCACGACTAGTATCACTGGCCTGGGCGGGGCTAAGCTCCATTCATGTGAACAGAGCTTAGCCCCGCCCAGGCCAGTGATACTAGTCGTGACGTCACTGGCCTGCAGGTAAACACTGAGAAGGCAGCGGCGCTCCTGTAGCGCCGCTGCCTTCTCAAACAGCTGATCGGCGGGGGCCCCGGGTGTCGGGCCGCCGCCGATCAGATACTGATGATCTATCCTCTGGATATTAAAACCTGCAGAACCCCTTTAACAATACAGACTTACTGAAGAGAGAGGTCTCATTAGTTAATTAGAGGCAGTGGATACTGGCAGTGTTCCGCATAGAACAGTTCTATCCTTGTCCATAAAACAGACAATAGGTCATGTTCTATTTTCATTGAAGTGAATAGGTCTGCATCCAACCCGCAAAAAAAAAAAAAGCGGATCGGTTGTGGACGGAAACCAGTCTTGTGCAAGAGTCCTGAGAGTGGGGGAGTGAGGAAGAAGCTCTAAGAGCACCCACTTCTGAGAACCATACTGTTTCCCCTGTGGGAAGTGCAGAACTTTCCCTCTATTGCCATAGAGTGAGGAAGCAGCTTGTAGAGCACTGACTCTCCAGAACTAAAGGAAGGACTCAAGTGAAGCCTTGAGATCCCAGACAGCAGAGTGAACTGTGACAGCGCTTCTACCGGCACTGCTGTGAGGTGAGAGACTAAGGCTAAAGACACCCTCATAACCAGACAACCACTAGGCCTGCAACATAGAAGTGCAGAACTCCAGCCGATCAACCTGCCACCACATCTCCTCAGCTGCACTAAAGCCTGCTGCTATTGTATGTATTCTCAAGTTTTATGTTGCACATAGAAAAAAGGACTTTGTTAAATTAAACTCTGGCCTCATTCTTCAGTGTTAAGATTTTCTCTGCAATGGACCCCAGGGAGCCACAGCCTGAGGTAGGACACCTTGACACTACATCAGGGCCACAACCCCCATCCTCTACACCGGCTCCCACCAGTGGCTTGCTGCTCGTGTGCTTCTCAGATTGTGGATAGTGCTAGGAAGCCTGAGTAAAGGTGCATTCGGCGTCCTCAATAGACGCCGTTCACATATGGCGGTGTTTAGCAGCGCAGCAAACAGATACTCAGGCGCAAACTCTTTACTTTTACTTCAAAGTTGCAGCTTTCGCGCATGCGTACATCAGAAGCCCTATATTAGCATTCACAGGATGATTCCGTGACTACACAGTAACTGCCGCCAGAGCATCCAGACAATCCCCTTCATCTCCAGCCGGCACTTCCGCCCCTCTGCTGCGCCACACACTCTGTATCCCGCTACCAATGGCGTCTGGCTTACCCCTCTCCAACCTGACTGGCTAGTGGGTTGCCCGGGTGACGGCAGTGGGCGGGGCCGGTAACCGGGGAGCTGTTGTGGCTGCAGAGAGGAAAGTAACGGAAGAGTGGGCAGAGTGGATTTTGCTGGCGGCTACCGTCTGTCATGGCTGCGGGTCTCTGAGGTGAGTCTGCAGTTCGTCGTCCCGCGCATCTTTTGCTTCCTGACGTCCGTGTACAGCCAGGCAGCCGCTCACCGCCCCTTGTACTGACGTCCGGCATGTGCACTCCGCACTGAAGTAAACAGTGTCACACAGAGCCAGCCAGGGTGACCAGTGACATCCAGCCAGTGTGCCTATAACAGTGCCATCCAGATACTATCCCCCCATAACAGTGCCACCCAGAGTGTAGCAGTGCCATCCAGATAGTCACCC
This sequence comes from Rhinella marina, assembly GCA_900303285.1. Lineage (NCBI taxonomy): Eukaryota > Metazoa > Chordata > Amphibia > Anura > Bufonidae > Rhinella > Rhinella marina. The sequence continues at coordinate 46,446 of ONZH01018274.1, read as the reverse complement.
CTTAACAGTGTTATCCAGAGTGCCCCCCCAAACAGTGTGGTACAGATATTATCCTCCCATAATAGTGTCACCCAGAGAGTACCATCCAGATAATGGGGGCACTCTGGATGACACTGAAGCACTAACAGTGGCAACCATTGTCCCCATAACAGTTCCAAATAGGGTGCCCTTGTGACCAGTGTCACGCAAAGAGTACCCTCATAACTGTGCTATCCAGATAGTGCTTTAGTGTCATCCAGTGCCCCCCTAACAGTGGCAGCTGGTGTCCCCATAACAATGCCAAACAGGCGGGCCTTGTGTGAGTGTCACCCAGAGAGTGCCCCCATAACCGTGGTATCCAGAGAGTGCCCCCATAACCGTGGGTATCCAGAGAGTGCCCCCATAACCGTGGTATCCAGAGAGTGCCCCCATAAACCGTGGTATCCAGAGAGTGCCCCCCATGACCGTGGTATCCAGAGAGTGCCCCCATGACCGTGGTATCCAGAGAGTGCCCCCATGACCGTGGTATCCAGAGAGTGCCCCCATGACCGTGGTATCCAGAGAGTGCCCCCATGACCGTGGTATCCAGAGAGTGCCCCCATGACCGTGGTATCCAGAGAGTGCCCCCATGACCGTGGTATCCAGAGAGTGCCCCATGACCGTGGTATCCAGAGAGTGCCCCCATGACCGTGCTGTCCAGAGAGTGCCCCCATGACCGTGCTGTCCAGAGAGTGCCCCCATGACCGTGCTGTCCGAGAGTGCCCCCATGACCGTGCCTGTCCAGAGAGTGCCCCCATGACCGTGCTGTCCAGAGAGTGCCCCCATGACCGTGCTGTCCGAGAGTGCCCCCATGACCAGAGAGTGCCCCATGACCGGCTGTCCAGAGAGTGCCCCCATGACCGTGCTGTCCAGAGAGTGCCCCATGACCGTGCTGTCCAAGAGTGCCCCCATGACCGTGCTGTCCAGAGAGTGCCCCCATGACCGTGCTGTCCAGAGTGCCCCCATGACCGTGCTGTCCAGAGAGTGCCCCCATGACCGTGCTGTCAGAGAGTGCCCCCATGACCGTTGCTGTCCAGAGAGTGCCCCCATGACCGTGCTGTCCAGAGAGTGCCCCCATGACCGTGCTGTCCAGAGAGTGCCCCCATGACCGTGCTGTCCAGAGAGTGCCCCATGACCGTGCTGTCCACAGGAAGTGCCCCCATGACCGTGCTGTCCAGAGAGTGCCCCCATGACCGTGTGTCCAGAGAGTGCCCCATGACGTGCTGTCCAGAGAGTGCCCCCATGACCGTGCTGTCCAGAGAGTGCCCCCCATGACCGTGCGTGTCCAGAGGAGTGCCCCCATGACCGTGGTGTCAGAGAGTGCCCCCATGACCGTGGTGTCCAGAGAGTGCCCCCATGACCGTGGTGTCAGAGAGTGCCCCATGACCGTGGTGTCCAGAGAGTGCCCCATGACCGTGGTGTCCAGAGAGTGCCCCCATGACCGTGGTGTCCAGAGAGTGCCCCCATGACCGTGGTGTCCAGAGAGTGCCCCCATGACCGTGGTGTCCAGAGAGTGCCCCATGACCGTGGTGTCCAGAGAGTGCCCCCCATGACCGTGGTGGTCCAGAGAGTGCCCCCCATGACCGTGGTGTCCAGAGAGTGCCCCATGACCGTGGTGTCCAGAGAGTGCCCCCAGACCGTGGTGTCCAGAGAGTGCCCCCATGACCGTGGTGTCCAGAGAGTGCCCCCATGACCGTGGTGTCCAGAGAGTGCCCCCATGACCGTGGTGTCCGAGATGACCGGTGAGAGTGCCCCATGACCGTGGGTCCAGAGAGTGCCCCATGACCGTGGTGTCCGAGAGTGCCCCATGACCGGTGTCCCGAGAGTGCCCCCATGACCGTGTGTCCGAGAGTGCCCCCATGACCGTGGTGTCCCGAGAGTGCCCCCATGACCGTGCTGTCCCGAGAGTGCCCCCATGACCGTACCGTGCTGTCCCGAGAGTGCCCCCATGACCGTGCTGTCCCGAGAGTGCCCCCATGACCGTGCTGTCCCGAGAGTGCCCCCATGACCGTGCTGTCCCGAGAGTGCCCCCATGACCGTGCTGTCCGAGAGTGCCCCCATGACCCCGTGCTGTCCCGAGAGTGCCCCCATGACCCTGCTGTCCCGAGAGTGCCCCATGACCCTGCTGTCCCGAGAGTGCCCCCATGACCCTGCTGTCCCGAGAGTGCCCCCATGACCCTGCTGTCCCGAGAGTGCCCCCATGACCGTGCTGTCCAGAGAGTGCCCCCATGACCGTGCTGTCCAGAGAGTGCCCCATGACCGTGCTGTCCAGAGAGTGCCCCCATGACCGTGCTGTCCAGAGAGTGCCCCCATGATGACCGTGCTGTCCCGAGAGTGCCCCATGACCGTGCTGTCCCGAGAGTGCCCCCATGACCGTGCTGTCCGAGAGTGCCCCCATGACCGTGCTGTCCCCGAGAGTGCCCCCATGACCGTGCTGTCCCGAGAGTGCCCCATGACCGTGCTGTCCCGAGAGTGCCCCCATGACCGTGCTGTCCGAGAGGAGACCGTGCCCCATGCCCCCTGACCGTGCTGTCCCGAGAGTGCCCCCATGACCGTGCTGTCCGAGAGTGCCCCATTGACCGTCCGGCCCCATGACCGTGCTGTCCCGAGAGTGCCCCCATGACCGTGCTGTCCAGAGAGTGCCCCCATGACCGTGCTGTCCAGAGAGTGCCCCCATGACCGTGCTGTCCAGAGAGTGCCCCCATGACCGTGCTCTCCCGAGAGTGCCCCCATGACCGTGCTCTCCCGAGAGTGCCCCATGACCGTGCTGTCCAGAGAGTGCCCCCATGACCGTGCTATCCAGAGAGTGCCCCCATGACCGTGCTCTCCAGAGAGTGCCCCCGTTGACTTCAGTAGGAGCAGTGCTGCAGTGATGAGCTCTGTCCTCTATAATGTCGCTCCCTTGTATTTCTGGTTCTGACTTCCAGCGATGAAGCTACACAGAACCACTGATGGGTTGGGATGTGAGGTGTCAGACTCCCGCTGATCAGGGATTGATGACCTGTCCTGAGGATAGCATTACTTATAAAAGGCTGGACAACCCCCCTAATATTGCGTTACAAATGAGGAGCAGATGTTAGATTTCTGCATGTCTGATCTGCTGGGAGATAAGCTGTGGTCACTCTACATTTTTTCCAGCAGAGTAGGGCTATGCAGTGACAGAAAAGTCCCCAGACTATTTTAAGGATGAGATTTGGCTGTAAAACACAATCCGATCACAGAAAAGTAAAAGTCCATGGCGACCTGCGACACAAAATCCATCAGTTCTGGATCAGGTGATTGTCGTATTGCAGCCGTGGCGGTGTGACACCATTAGATTCAGTGTCACAGCACGTAGTAGTCCCAGTGTAAAAAGACCCCGATCAGCATTTTTGAAGAGTATGATTCTTCACAGAGCCCATCTTAAAGAGGACTTGTTACCACAAAATGCAGTGCAAGCAGGTACCATGTTATAGAGCAGGAGGAGCAGAGCAGATTGATGGATAAGATTCAGTAAAACTTGTCATTTCTACATTTAAACCTCTGCTCTTTCTGACTTCTTTATTCACAGGGAGGTGTTATCAGTGTCAGTATAGCATTCTGTGTACATACAGTCAGTAAATAATAAGACAGCCCCGTGTACAACTGAGCTCAGAAAGAGCAGAGATTTAAAGGTATAAGTTACAAGTTTTACTGACTCTTTTCCCATAAAACTATACATCAATCTGCTCAGCTCCTCTATAACATGCTGCCTAAGGATCGCACTGCGCTTTGTGGTGACAGGTTTTCTTTAACCAAGATGGAATGTCGGTTTGGGGGGAGCTGATACCCCTAAAACAAGACTTTTTTTCCCACTTATTAGATATATTACAAAGTTTCTTATAGTCACCTGTACTATTAATTTATGTACAGTTGTGTGAAATGGCAGTGACCGTTTAATGTCCACGCAGTCAGTGGGTAAAAGTGCAAAAATTGTGCATTTAATTAGCAATCTATTTGAAACGCCTGCCCGTGTGGTTTCTGCTGCGTACCGCTACCCTGACTTAGTAGGGTTACTAATGGGCACATACATTGTAAGAAAAGAGAGGTCCCAGCTATCACAGACTACCCTTCCACAATAAAGTATGTACGGTATATCTTTCTTATCGTATTTCTTATGCATTATCCTTTTCTGTGTTTAATGGATTTAGATTTCTTTGTACAGGTTGTATCGTGGACAGTTATGAAGCAATCATGACAATGTGCTGCCTGCATTGGTTCTAGGACTGAAGATGCCTACAGGTGAAATTGCTACCAGTGTTACATGTGTTACTGCGTGCTCACATTCAGCAGGCAGTTTATTACTTTATATCAGTGATGTGCTACCCGACTTCATTATACAGTTTGATGCCGTTTTCTTTTGTGTATATATGCACCACTTTATGTCAAATATTTGATCACCAGTCTGACTGCTGGAATTCCCTAAGGCCAAGCAGTCCACAAATTGCAGTTCTGCGAAATACCGATACCATCCATGTTGCATCCGCGTTTTTAGAGGACCCATTGACTTTAATATGTCCACGTGGTGCAATCTGTGGCTGAGTAGAAGACATTTTCTATCTTTTTGCAAAATGTGTACCACCACATTAAAGGGTTTCTGTCACCAGTTTTTTCGGTATGAATCAGGCTGACATTAGAGCGGTGCTAATGTCACCTGATTCCAAATATATATCTGTTTTATTTACTGGTGCCCCCATTTTTATATAAAATGAACTTTTATTTTATGCTAATAAGGCTCCTAGGTGCAAGGGGCGTTACCTCTGCTCCTAGAGGCTCTTTTGATTGACAGGACCAGGCAGAGAAGAAACACTCCATTCACCATAGCTTTTAAGGACTTCAATGATGTCATGACCATGTGATCAGTCACATGGTTAGGATCACACAAACAGCCTGTCTCCTCCTAAACCATGTGACTGATCACATGGTCATGACATCATTGAAGGTCCTTAAAAGCTATGGTGAATGGAGTGTTTCTTCTCTGCCTGGTCCTGTCAATCAACACAGCCTCTAGGAGCAGAGGTAACGCCCCTTGCACCTAGAGGCCTTATTAGCATAAAATAAAAGTTCATTTTATATAAAAATGGGGGCACCAGTAAATAAAACGGATATATATTTGGAATCAGGTGACATTAGCACATCTCTAATGTCAGCCTGATTCATACTGAAAAAACTGGTGACAGAAACCCTTTAAACTCAATAGTTCTGCAAAAAAAAGGGGACGCCACACTGACCTCATCTGTATTTTGGGGACCCGCAGTTTGCCGACCACAAAACTGATATGGTCATGTGTGTAAGGCCTGATGCCAATAACTGTATCTCATGTTTGCTGCACTGAGTTAATCACCCTGCATTTTACTGTGCTAGAACCTGCGGTACATGTACCCACCATCCCTTAGAGGGTATTGTGCTGCTGTGCTTTTAACGTGCAGCACAGTAATGTACGAATGGATTTTATTCAGAAACGCTGAGAAACCCTGAAAAACTACGCTCGCCCCTCCCCCCATGCAGTTCTATCGTTTGCCGGACACATCCCTGTTTACACAGAACAATGTGCTGGTGGAGAACGAGGATTTTAGGTGCCCAGTGTGATCTCCTGACTAATGAGCATTTGCTCATTTGTTGGGTGGTTGATGGCACCTTTACATGGGAGAATTATCGGGAACGAGTATCCGAATGAACATTCATCCCAGATCCTTTCTGCGATTCTTGGCTTCACCCACTGTGCAGGGGCTGGAGGCTGCAGAATACAGCTAGATGTCAGACCCCCACCAGTCTGATATTGATGACCTCTAATGAGGATAAGTCATCATAATCCGAACACTGGAAAACCCCTTTAAGAGAGAGCGTCTGTGATGAATGGATGTGTTATTGGTTAGTTGTAGTCCATATGACATTGTACGATGGGTCGATGGGATTATTGACACCTCCTTGTACTTTCTGCATCTGTATATGGTGCTCTATATCTTCGTGTTTCTGTGTTTGCAGTAGAGAGTGAGGCGAAAGCGAGGACAAAGAGCCGTTTTGATGAGGTCTTTCAGAGTTATGCTGCTCTTTCAGAGGCGAAAAAAAAGACAAAAAAGAAGAAAACACCCAAGGAAGAACATGTTGTAGTATGTATCTCAATTTTCAATGGAATTAGGTTACAGATATTCATTGTGATTTACTTGATGAACAGAGAATATTTATGGGCGTTAAAGAAGAACTCCCGTAAAAAATTTTATTCCATGTCCTGCTAGAAATGTACATGATGTAATCTGTAGTGAATGTCATATTCTTACCAGTAGCTGAATTTTTGAGTTCTATCATCCTGAAGTTTCTTATCTGTCATGTGACTAGGAATTAGACCCACCAACTCACACAGCACCTTATGTGTGGACAGGAAGTCTAATTTTCTATGCATTCCTATGGGAGCCTCACTTTCAGTCTCATAGGAATGAATAGAGCAGTTACTGGCTTTCTGTCCTGGGTCAGTTGGAGGTCAGGGAGTTGGTCACATGACCCAGCTACACTAAGAAGAGAGTGGAAAGTCTCAATTTCAGCCTCTGATAAGAAAATGACATTCACTACAGATTATATCATGCACCTTTCTAACAGGTCAGAGAATACAAATTTTAGCAGGAGTTCTTCTTTTTATTAAAGAAGTAAATAATAATATCCAGAGTTTAGTTCAATCATCCATTCTCAAAAAATAATTTTCTTTCTGGGTCCTTTGAAGTCTTTTTTTTCCTCTTCCAGATTGTGACACCCTCTCTTACTGTGATGTACTGTACATACTGTAAATTATACTATTGCAGAATCCAGCATAGGGGATGATGAAACAGGCCATGATAAATCTCTGGGCATAGGTATCCCCTATACACATAGGGCATAAGTGTCTGATCAGGGGGGCCCTACAGATCATGAGAACAGAGGCGTTCGTTCTCCAGTTTGAATAGAGCAGCAGACATGTCTGCTGTTGTATTGAACTTTATAGGACTGCTGGAGATAGCCAAGTACAAGCGGTCTGCTGGTCCCTTCAGTCAGGGGAATATGGGACCGCGTTCTTATGATCAGCAGGGGCCCCAGCAGTCCGACCCCAACTGATCATACACTTATCCCCTATCCGGTGGATTAGGCTACGCTCCCAGTAGCGTTAAGAAATAGTCGGATAATGCCAGGAACCGCCAGATGCCCGTTGCCCGCAATAGGATCTGACAGGGATCGTGCTGCTTTCCAGCATAAATGTTAACTCTAGAAGAAGCTGGTTCTGATGCTGTGATTCTTATTGGCTGGCCTGCGGAACAGCAAGAATCATTCCGTCACCAATGTATCAGAGGATCTGGGTAATGTCTGGTCTGCGATGACCGGGCACAGGAGCAATTTTTTTTTTAATGACTGTTCAGATTATGTTGCATTATTTTATTTATTAATTTTTTTTTTATGAAGTATTTCTATTTTATCCTTAAGCTTGAAACATTCAGCAACCAACTTCATCCTGCCAAGGATCGTATTCAGGAAACATTAGAAAGCAGTACATACGGTGTAGAAGAGCAAAGTCCAAGGGTTATAAAGAAAAAGAACAGAGGACAGCTGTGGGAAAGTGAAGAAAGAGGCAATGACACCACTACAGAGCACACACATGCAAAATCTGAAAAGAAGAAAAAAAAGAAAACTGGTGGAGCAGAAAAAAGCATTACTAGTGAACATCCAGTGGAAAACTTAGTACAGCAACTCAATCCTCGCAGCATTTTAAATCTTGAGGGACAGCACTTCGAGCTTTCTGGGACAGCGGATACCACAGGAGAACAGCAAACTCCTACTGATTATGAAAACGAGGAAGAACTTTTTGAGGCCTACAGACTTCAAGTTTCTCAGGAAGAAACAAATGAAATCAAAGAGAAGATAAAAAAGAAATTAAGGGCTCATCTCTTCAGTGGTGAAGACCAACAGCACCTTCTGCTAGAGAATGGAACTGACAAGAAAAAAAGGAGGAAGAAGAAAGATATGGTGGATACAGAGCCAGAGACAAGGTATTCCTGTTTAGTCATGGTTAGTGGGGTCGTGCCAAGTTAGACACATGTTCCCTATCCACAAGATAGGGGACATGTATATTATTGTGGGGGTCTAACTGCTGGGACCCCTGTTGCTTACAAGAATAGGGGTCCCCTGACCCTGTATGAATGGACTGGCATACTGCGCACGTCTGCTGTATTATGTCTATGGAACTGCTGGAGAAAGCCAAGTTCTGTGCTCCGCTCTTTCCAATAGTCCTATAGAGAATGAACGAACCAGAAGCGTGCATGCTGGCCAATTTGTGGTCTGTGGGACTCCGGCTGGTGGGATAGGATACATGTGAGTTAGAAAGAGATTATCCTGTACTATGTAATGTCTGAGTTTTATATTTTTTACACTAATCGTGGGATAACCCCTTTAACCATCTAACTGTTTTGCCTCAGTCCAGCTTGGGCAGTGGGAAAAGTAGCTAACTGGAGGGAGGGAGGGCTGCTTTAGATGCTGCTATCTCCTGAATGGTAGCAGCTAGAAACATGTAACTGGTCTTGTTTGAAAGCTGACAGTCCAGCTTTCATACAAGACAAACAGCAAAAGTCCAAGCAACAGAGGAGAAATCACTGTTAGAAATTGAGTCTGGCATAATTGCAGGTAAAACCTGCTTTTACTTGCACTTTCAGCTGCATTCACAGCATCCCGATTTCTATCAGTGATATCTTCCCCTGTACTGAACATATTGCATGTTTCTAGCTGCTACCATTCAGGAGCTATCCCCATCTAAAGCAGCCCTCCCCCTCCAGTTAGCTACTTTTCACCACTGCCCAAGCTGGACTGGGGTAAAACAGTTAGGTTGTTAAGTGGGTGCAGGGCCATGGAAGATACAAATTCGCATTACAGGAGCATTGTGTCTCATTTTCTGCATTTTTATTGTCAGCGATGTAGTAGCTGTGAACTGCTATGTAATTATGTCATGCTAACTGCCATCTATCCGGCTAATTGGAAGTGATAAAGCACAGCGTTACAGAACAGTTTAACAATGTTAGCTTAGGCAAATGCACTAGGCTTCGTAACGTTTTGCAGGTAAGGCTGAGTTCACACCAGTTATTTGATTATTGGTTATTTCCATCAGTGTCTGTGAGCCAAAACGCAGTAGTGAAGCCTACACAGAGATCAGGTGTATTGGAAAGATTTCCACCTGTTCTGTGCATTTGACCCAAACCTTGTTTTGGCTCACAATAACTGATGGAAATAACTGATCAAATAACTGAAGTGTGAACAGCTAACCATTATTGTGGCTCAGCCATCAATAGAGAGAGAAGAGTGACTGTTGTGGTGGTCTCCATAGACAGTGCCCTCTATTCTTTCAGTGCCCCTGTTGAAAAGTTCTAGTCAGGGTCCACGGATGAGCCCTGACATTGGTCCTGGACATTGTTTTATACTGCACGCGCTGTTCTTTTAGTAGCATGCTATTACAGCTTTGTCCTGTTTAAGTCAATGTGTAATTTAGCTCATGACTGTCAAAAAGGCAGTAAAGAAAACATAGAAAAATGGCTCCGATGTCAGGGGTACTCTTTTAGCCTTCAGTGGATGAATGGGGTCTTCTGGTTTAATTCGGCAGCAAATGCACTGGAAACTTTTCCAGTGCGTTTTCCAAATATGTTTACCCAGAAGTGGTGTGAACATAGCCCTACTCTCAGAAGCAGCATGAAATATCAATATTAATAGTGTATAAACTGCGTGTTGTTTTTACACAGTGTTATGTCTGTTCCGGAGCTGCAATCGTCAGAAATCCACAATCAGGAGTCAGAAGCAGCTCCACATAATGCTGACCTACAGGAAGATGTTCCCAAAGTCAAAGGCAGGAAATCTAAGAAAAAATCAAAAACAGGTTAGTAAATTACAGTATTTTCTGCGACTGAGGAATGCTGGTAACTCTTTTGGACATTCAAGGAGGTATAAAAGCCCAATGGTTTGAAGCTGTTTGTTTGAAGAGGAGGCACGCGCAGTATCAACACTGCCTCCTCTTCACTGTTTACATGCTGGCCGACACAGGGTAGTGGTGAGTAGGTGTAATTACACCTCACCTCCCCATTCATTTCTATGGGAACAATCGCTCCCATACAAATCTATGGAAGCGATTCTTCCCATAGAAATGAATGGGGCGGTTAGGTGTAATTACACCTACTCACCACTACCCCTGTGTTGGCCAGCATGTAAACAGTGAAGAGGAGGCAGTGCTGATACGGTGCGCGCCTCCTCTTCAAACAGCTGATCGGTGGGGGTGCCAGGTGTCGGACCCCCGCCGATCTGATATTGATGACCTATCCTGGGGATAGGTCATCAATAAATATAACTCGGAGAACCCTTTTAAAGGCTATGGACACCTTTGCAGCTTTTTTTTATTTTTTTATTATTGCATTGTACTTATTTTGAGCTAAAAATCATTTTTTTTCAATTGGTCCTTATTAAAAAAAAATTCAGCTTCTTTCCTTTTTGAAAGTAAAATGTTCACATCTATGCAAAGAGTTAACCCTTTATGACAAAAACGGCTGAAAATGTTTAATAAAAACCAATTGTAAAATGTAATTATAAAAAATTGCCTCTGAAGGTGTCCATAGCCTTTAACTCCTTTGTTTTGCCTATATCGGATTTCGTACACAGTTATAGGCGTTTCCGTAATCTGACACAATATCGGGTACAATTTGCATTGCAAAGGATGAAATCTGCGACATTCTGGTAAGCCTCGAATTTGAAATCAGCATTTATGCTGTAAAATACATTCAGATTTTTTCAGCTGCTTGTGATTGGGTTTTTGTAAGTTTGATTTTGTGTACTGTGCTTTTTGCAGAATCTGTTGTGTCTGAATGTGACCTTAGAGTTTTACTTTTCCACATTTCTTTGATTTCTCAACAAACATTTTGTTTACATGAATAGATGATATAGAAAGACTGGACACAGAAGAAGACGATGCCAAGAAAAGGAATGCTAAACCCACGTATGATGACAGCCTGGTGTTGGGAGTTTATATTCATCGCTCTGATAAACTCAAAACTGACCTCATGGTATCTCGGCCCTTGGTGAAGATTCACATCGTTGATCAAAAAACAGGGGACTATGTCAAGAGGGAGACAAGGTGATATTTTAGGAGGATTAATTATCCTTTATGAATATTTTAGGTTTGGCTTGCGTGTTCAGACCGCAATTGTGCAAATGCTCCAAGACTCAGCAATTTGTATCTGTATCTGTGGTTTTCAAGATTTATTTTCCCCATTTAGCTCAGTGAGGGAAAAACCATTGGTAAAACAGCCTCAAAATATTTTGTGGGACTGTAACACCATCCAACCACTGAGACCCCCACGCCCCCCCCTCCCCGAAGCCAAATTCGGCAATATGGATGGGTTCACATTAGGGTTGCACGATATATCGAAAACTCGGTACGGTTTCGGTACCGAAGCTCGATACCGAGTTTTCTTGCGGTCCGATACTTAGAACATGGCGCGCGCATCACTTTAATGCGTTGCCCCATGTTCTAATATCGGCCTGCCGCGCTGCCAGGGCCCCCGCACCCCCCTCAGATCAGCCCACCCAGGTCCCAGCCACTTAAAAAAAAAAATCATACTTACCTGTTCTGGCCGCCGCTGTCCTCACCTGGTTCCGCGCTCCACCGTCTTCCCTGGCGCGCACTATGACCTGACGTTATGACCTGACGCAGCGTCAGGTCATAGTGAGCGCCGGCAGGCAAGAGAGTGGAGCGGGGAACTTGAGGACAGCGGCAGCCAGAACGGGTAAGTATGATTTTTTTAAAGTGGCTGGGTGGGCTGATCTGAGGTCTGAGGGGGGCACAAGACACTGACCTGAGGTCTGATGGGGGCACAAGAGGCTGACCTGATGGGGGCACAAGAGGCTGACCTGATGGGGGCACAAGAGGCTGACCTGATGGGGCACAAGAGGCTGACCTGATGGGGGCACAAGAGGCTGACCTGATGGGGGGCACAAGAGGCTGACCTGATGGGGCACAAGAGGCTGACCTGAGGTCTGATGGGGGCACAAGAGGCTGACCTGAGGTCTGATGGGGCACAAGAGGCTGACCTGAGGTCTGATGGGGGCACAAGAGGCTGACCTGAGGTCTGATGGGGGCACAAGAGGCTGACCTGAGGTTGATGGGGGCACAAGAGGCTGACCTGAGGTCTGATGGGGGCACAAGAGGCTGACCTGAGGTCTGATTGGGGGCACAAGAGGCTGACCTGAGGGTCTGATGGGGGCACAAGAGGCTGACCTGAGGTCTGATGGGGGCACAAGACGCTGACCTGAGGTCTGAATGGGGGCACAAGACGCTGACCTGAGCTTTGATGGGGGCACATTGTGTTGATCTGAGGTCTGATGGGGGCACAAGACGTTGATCTGAGATTTATTATTCCTGTACTGTGACATCACTGTGTTTATTATCCCTGTACAGTGACATCGCTGTGTGTATTATCCCTGTACGGTGACATCACTGTTTATTATCCCTGTACAGTGACATCAATGTGTTTATTAGCCCTGTACGGTGACATCACTGTGTTTATTATCCCTGTACAGTGACATCGCTGTGTGTATTATCCCAGTGCAGGAAGAGGTAAGTGGTCCGTGTTTGTGTGTTTGTTTTCTATTTTTCAGGGTCGTGAATGCAGAGGACTACGTCGGATTCGGTGGACTACGTCGGACCAGATTTTTTTTTTTTTTTTTTTTTAATAAAATGGTCAAACAGGGGTCTGGGGGAGTGTTTATTTCAATAAAATGTTTTATACTTGTGTGTGTATTTTTTTTTACAATACTACAGTTTTAGTAATTACGGCTATCTACAGACGGCCCTGATTACTAATACTGGGCTTAGTGCTTGCCGGTATGGCAGGCCAGCACTAACCCCAATATCTATTACCTCGGCACCCACCGCCACCAGGGGTGCCGGGAAGAGCCGGGTACCCGCAGGACCGGACCTTCTAAATTGAGGGTCTGGCTCTGGGGCGGCTGCAGGCTGGTACCATTAGGCTGGGAAGGGCCAATAACCGTGTCCCTTCCCACCCTGGTAGTGCCAGGCTGCCGCTGCTGGTTGTATCTGGCTGGTGAAGGAAAAAAGGGGGGGACCCCACGCCATTTTTTTTTTCAAAAATTTCATTATTTAAAAAAAAAAAAGGCATGGGGTCCCCCCCTTTTTTCCTTCACCAGCCAGATACAACCAGCAGCGGCAGCCTGGCACTACCAGGGTTGGGAAGGGACACGGTTATTGGCCCTTCCCAGCCTAATGGTACCAGCCTGCAGCCGCCCCAGAGCAGACCCTCAATTTAGAAGGTCCGGTCCTGCGGGTACCCGGCTCTTCCCGGCACCCCTGGTGGCGGTGGGTGCCGAGGTAATAGATATTGGGGTTAGTGCTGGCCTGCCATACCGGCAAGCACTAAGCCAGTATTAGTAATCAGGGCCGTCTGTAGATAGCCGTAATACTAAAACTGTAGTATTGTAAAAAAAAATACACACACAAGTATAAAACTTTTATTGAAATAAACACTCCCCCAGACCCCTGTTTGACCATTTTATTAAAAAAAAAAAAAAAAATCTGGTCCGACATAGTCCACCGAATCCGACGTAGTCCTCTGCATTCACGACTCTGAAAAATAGAAAACAAACACACAAACACAGACCACTTACCTCTTCCTGCAGTGGGATAATACACACAGCGATGTCACTGTACAGGGATAATAAACACAGCGATGTCACTGTACAGGGATAATAAACACAGCGATGTCACTGTACAGGGATAATAAACACAGTGATGTCACCGTACAGGGATAATAAACACAGTGATGTCACTGTACAAAGATAATAAACACAGTGATGTCACAGTACAGGGATAATACACACAGCGATGTCACTGTACAGGGATAATAAACACAGTGATGTCACAGTACTGGGATAATAAACACAGCGATGTCACTGTACAGGGATAATAAACACAGTGATGTCACTGTACAAAGATAATAAACACAGTGATGTCACAGTACAGGGATAATACACACAGCGATGTCACTGTACACGGGATAATAAACACAGTGATGTCACAGTACTGGATAATACACACAGTGATGTCACAGTACAGAGATAATACACACAGTGATGTCACCGTACAGGGATAATAAACACAGTGATGTCACTGTACAGGGATAATTAAACACAGTCATGTCACTGTACAGGGATAATAAGCACAGTGATGTCACAGTACACCTGTGCAAACAAGGCCTGGGGACCAAGATAGGCTAGGGGGCTACACTGAAAAGGGTCAGTGGCGCACAGATAAGGGTGTAAGGGGCAGGGTCACAAGCAAGGTCCTGGGGGGGAAGGGGGGGGGGTGAGGGGTGCACAGATAAGGGCCAGGGTGGCGCACACAGGGGGCCAGCAGAGACGACAAACCAGAGAGGCACAGACAAAGAGGGAGTGGGGCACAGATAAGGGCCCAGGGGCGCAGACCAGGAAGAGGCGTACAAAGACAAGGGTCAGATCCCAGGGGTGCAGACAGGGGCCAGGTAGGCACAGCCAAAGGGGCGCAGATAAGAGCCAGGGGCTGCATTGAAAGGGCCAGGGTGGTGCACAGAGCAGGGTCAAAAGCAAGGTCTGGGGGGGGTGAGGGGCGCACAGATAAGGGCCAGGGTGGCATTAATAGGTTCTTCTTTATTTTGGCGAGGTATCGTATCAGTATCGAGTATCGTGATACTTTTGTACGTATCGGTATCGAACTCAAAATTCTGGTATCGTGACAACCCTAGTTCACATAATGGTTTTGCCATCTGTTTAACGTATACAAAAAATGCCTCATACTGATCCCATACAGTGGCATCCATTCACCATAGAGTTCCATTAAAAACGTATGTCCTATCCTTATCTGCAAAATGGACAGGAATAGGACATGTTTTATCTTTTTTGCAGGGCCTTGGAGCGGACTTACGGATGCAAACAGCACACCGTGTGCTGTCCGCATCTTTTGCGGCCCAATTGAAATGAATGAGTCCACATCCAATCTACAAAAACTGTGGCTTGGATGCAGACCGAACATACGGTCTTGTGCATAAGGCCATAAAAAAAATTGTCAGCATGCACACTACCAGGATCTGTGTTTTGCGGATCTGCGATTTGGTCGTGTCCATGAGTCCTAAAACACTCAGAAAACCTCTTTAAATAAACCATCCATTTCATGCCTTGTGTATCAATCATTGTGCTATCAGTGAAACCATGTACTTTATTTTCAGCTCTGACGCAGTTTCATCATTTTATAACCAAGAAAGAATTGAGTATGTTCTCCCCATGTTCACACAACCATATGACTTCAAGCGGCTGAAGACATTGATTCCTGAGTGGGATGAGCAAATCATATTCATGGAGAAGTTCACACACTTTTTGCACCTTAAGGAAGACGGCCCTAATGTTATCATATTCTTTGAGGTAGAAATGGTTTGTTAATGGATTAATATACAGCATGATTTAAACCCTTAAAGGGGTTGTCTCACTTCAGCAAATGGCATGTAATATGTAGAGAAAGTTAATACAAGCCACTTACTAATGTATTGTGATTGTCCATATTGCTTCCTTTGCTGGTTGGATTCATTTTTCCATCACATTATACACTGCTTTCTCCATGGTTACGACCACCCTGTAATCTATCGGTGGTCGTGCTTACACAATGTATGAAAAAGCACCAGCCTATGTGATCTTCCACTGTTCTGGCCACCAGAGAGGCTGACGCTTTGCTATAGTGTGCAGGCACAACCACCACTGATGGATTGCAGGCTGTTCGTAACCATGGAAACGAGCAGTGTATAATGTGATGGAAGATGAATCCAGCCAGCAAAGGAGGCAATATAGATAATAATAACATATTAGTAAGTGCCTTGTATTAACTTTCTCTACATAATAAATACAATCTGCTGAAGTGAGACAACCCCTTTAAGGACAGGACTGTTTGGAGCATTCAAGATAGAGTTTCACTTTTTCCCTGTTAATGTACATGTTAAATCTAACATCATGCTCTGGTTGTAATTCAGACTAACCTGCAGTAAATACTAAAATGTATACACAATCATAAATTTGATTGTATGATATACATTGTGTTAGTTTATTGCTGTAAGCAGTAAGGAGCTTCATATTGGTTTGCTATCATCATCCACTAGCAAAGTAAACAGTTAAATATTATTATTAATCCATTCCCGACATCAGTCATACACAGCAGACAGCCGGTGGGAAAGTCTGTGATTGGCGATAATGCTGATCATGGGCTTTTAACCCCTCAGATGTTGTGTTCAATTGCGTCCACTGCATGTAAATGGTCTTTTCCCAGGAGCGCTGCGTTCCAGTAGACCGAATGGGCCCCCCCCCCCCCCCGGCGAGATTGAGGGACTCATTTGGCTGCTATGGCCAGTGGCAGAGCTTGATAGGAACAGACTGATTCTCCCATAAATCATTGCAGGCTATGGGAGAAGCGATCAGACAATCTCATGTTCAAGTCCCCTAAGGAGACTAAAATTAAATGTAAAATGTAATGTAAAAATGAAAATTTTTAAAAATGTATAAAAATTCACATCACCCCCTTTCCCCGTTTTAAATATTGATTAGTATCCCTGTGTCCTGAAATATAAACGCATTTATCCCGAATGGAGAACACCATAACAGAAAAAAAATCAAAATGGCCAATTTGATATTGCTCCCCCCCCCAAATTTTTTTTATATAAAATGATCAAAAAGTAATACATATGCCGAAATAGTATCAATAAAACTACAGATTGCACTGTAAAAAATTAGATCGAAATATAATGAGGGGACAAATATAGAGATGCAAAAAAAAGTATTTTTCTCAATGTTTTTATATTTTTTAAGTATCAAAACAATATAACTATAAAAATGTAGTATCACTGTAATAGTAGTAACCCACAAAATGAAGTTAACAGGTTAGTTCTGCCACACAGGGAATACTGTAAAAACAAAACCGATAAAACTGTGGCGGAGTTGCAATTTTGTTTCCTAGTTCCATCCTATTGGGTATGTTCCCACTACATTGTATGCAATATTAAATAGTGCCATTAGAAAGTACAACTTGTGAAGTGAAAGTGTTTCATATGTCAACGGAAAAATAAAAGAATTATGGCTCTAGGAAGGCAGTAATTAAAATCGAAAAAGAAAAACTGCAGTATCGCTGTGGCAGGAAGGGGGTTAATGTAAGCCATGATGTGTAGGTTCTGTTGATGGAGGCTATTATTTGTGATTTGAGGGGTAAATACTGTGTTCTTGGTTCATTGCTGCCCCTAATCCTTACAGAGGAATGAATTGTATACTTATCTACTAATAAAATGAGAAATGTTCATGTATTTTATTTTCTAAATTTGAATACATTGCCTTTCCAGATCCTTGATTTGATACATGAAGATAGTTTAAACACCAACTCAGAGATTGAAATAAAGGAGAAAGGTTTCCAGAAAATTGCATGGGCTTTTCTAAAGGTATTTTACACGTTTTGCTTGATATATCTTCAAACCTTCCCTCTTGAAACCATGGAAACTATGCCCTTTTAGGCTGGGGCTACCTTTAGACTTGTGTCAGCCCCATGTACAGCTATTGCCTGGCTTGGACTTAGCCTGCAAAATAGAAACATTTTTCTTTTCATTTAAAGGGTTTTCCAATCAGTTCACTTGAATGAGGCTAACTTGTACTTCCCTGAAGCAAGAGCAATGAACCTGGGCCCCTATTTTGCTTTGATCATTGGTGGTCTGATCAGCAAGGGATAGCAAATTCTAGCAATATGGGATAATCAATTTAAACCATGTCTGTTCTTGTCAATTTGCTAATCCATGTTTATCCTGGAGATACAGTGCACATTTTGTGTCTGCTGGCCCTACCATAAATGCACACATGTGGCTTTCCTGAGTGTGCATCTTTATATAAATGGGGAGGATCTGGCATGTTGAAATCAGCATGCCCGGGTTGTTTTCGGTGGGTTTGTATGGTTACCCAGTATTCCAGTATTTTGATATTGATGACCTATCCTCAGAATATGCCATCAATATCGGATCGACGGGTTCCAACACCCCGATTAGCTGTTTTGGAGTTGCTCCAGCAGCAGATACAGGCGTCGGTACTAAACAGCTTTGTCCATTGTGTAGTAAACGGAGCCAGTTTCTGCAGCGCTGCACCCATTGCAGTGAATAGGAGAAGCGCAGCCGTAACCGCCTCTGTCAGCTATACAGTGGAAGAAGCTGTGTAGTTCAGGTTTCTACTTCCAGAGCCAGAGTTACTCCAGAACACATTATCGTTGAAATGTGAGGTGTCAGAAGTCCTATCATAAAGATGAATATCAAAATAGTGGATAACCCCTTTAACCCTTACAGTCCCAGCGCCGTACATGTACGGCGATGGGGACACATGGCGCCCGCTCGCACGTGCGGCGGGCGTCATGGCCGACAAGTCTCTGCTGTTTCTAACAGCAGAGACTTGCGGGTACTTCAGCAATTAGATGCCGTGATCACATGAGATCTGAGATCTAGTAGTGGTCAAATTGTCAAATGGTCTGAGATCTAGTAGTGGTCAAATGGTCATGAGATCTAGTAGTGGTCAAATGGGGTGTCTATACACGATCTGAAAGCTGTAAACCTCATCAGCGAGGTTCAAAGTGCAATTCTTATTCTGGACACTAGATAGCAGGCCAGGATAAGAAATGAGCAAATTCGGTTTTTAATTCAAAATTAAAAACCCCTGATTGCTCATAAAGAAAAAATAAAAAACACAATCTATTTGCTCATATTTGAGCTTTAAAATAATCACAAAAAAATAAAAAAAATGTTAAAAGATATATAAAAATAAAAAAATATAAAAGTTTAAATCAACCCCCTTTCCGTATAATTAAAAAATAAATACCAAATAACAATAAATATAGACATCATGGGTATCAATTAAATAAAAATAAAATAAAAAGTGATCAAAAAGTCATACACACCCCAGAATGGTATCAATAAAAAGTTCAGATCGCCCTGCAAAAAATGAGCCCCCATACAGCTCCGTACACATAAATACCAAAAAGTTATAGGGGTCAAGATATGACACAAAAAAAAAAGTCCAACTTTATAATTATTTTATCAAAACGCAGGAAAAACTATACATATTAGGTATCGCCGGATTCGTACTGACCAGTAGAATGAAAGTAACTGGTCAGTTTTAATGAACAGCGAATTTTTTTTTTCCCGCTTCCCACTACACCATATGCAATATTAAATGGTGGCGTTGGAAAGTACAACTTGTCCTGCAAAAATCAAGCCCTCATACAGCTATGTGAACAGAAAAATAAAAAAGTTATGGCTGTTTGAAGGCAGGGAGCGCAAAACGAAAACGCAAAGCCGAAAACACCTCCGGCACTGAAAGGGTTAAGCCTAATTGTATAATTTTTGCAGAAATTTTTTACCATTTTCCTTTTTTTTTTCCTTTCACTTTTAGATTGTCGGTGCGAATGATGTGCTCAATGTAGATAAAAAATTACGCTTACAACTTTATTACCCTCCTTCAAGATCTAGGGTAGCTTCCAGCACAAATGTCTACGAATGGTGGCTAAAATATCCCAGAAACCGTTACCCATCTACTCTGTATGTAACAGTAAAAGGCCTGAAGCTGCCTGATAGTGTAAGTTTTTTTTGTTTTTTTTACTTTCTAGTAATTGAATTGTTAGAACTTGAAAAGTTTTTAATATTGCCTTTAATATTAAAGGTAAACCCAATGGCTGCCCAACTGGAAAACAATATCCTAACCTCTGACTTGGACAATGACGCTGCTCTGAAGGAAAATAATTCAGCTGATGCAAAACAGAGAAGGGAGCCTTTCAGGTGGACTCGACTGCCTGGTCAGGTATTTGTAAAATCAGATTTGTCTCTGTTCATAGAATTGATACAGATTTCCATGTTATTTCCCGGCATAGTTAAAGGGGTATTTCAGGTAGGGTTGTCACAATACCAAACTTTTGATTCGATTCCATAAAAAAGTATTGCGATATTCGATACTATGCGAAAAAAATAAAAACACATAAAATATTGTGTGCATTCTTCATTTTATGGAACGTCCAGCCTATAATAGAACAGTCCTGTCCTTTTTTTTGGGGGGAGGACAAGGTGACTAAAAAATGGCAAATCGCGTCTTTTTTAAAAAATTTTTATCTGTTACGGCGTTCACCACAGAGGAGATATTTTTTAATATCTTAATAGTTCAGACTTTTTCGGACGTGACGATTTTTTTTTTTTTAATCGTGTTTATATTTTTATATGTAAAGTTGGGAAAGGGGGTGATTTAAGATTTAATTATTTTTTTTAATTTGTCCTCAGGATAGGTCTCCTCCACCAATCAGCTGTTATTTGGTTAGCTATAAAGAGGCTGTAGCACGTACTGCAGTACCGCAGCCTCCTCACAGATAGCCAAGTACAGCGCCCTACATTGTATAGTGGCTGCTCTTGGTATTACAACCCAGGTCATTTACTTGAATGAACATGAGATCACTGGCCTAGGATGAGACCGCATTGCTCATCAGAGCGCCTTAGCCTCTTCACACAGCTGATTGGCAGGGGTGCCAAGAGTTGGACTCCCACCAGTCAAATATTATTATTATTTGATAGGTAATAAAAAAGAATGTATATAAAAACTCCTTCAACAGGGCCCTAGGGCTCAATTTAGGAGAGGATATAAGATACTAATACTTGTTCTGTTCCTGCTCGTGTAGGTATTAAAACCTCTGGGCCCTTTTTCTCTAGAATATTGGGCATTTAAAATTATTTGTAACCACTTTAGTTTGTCAAACACATTTGTTAACTTGCTTTTTTAAATTTTTTATTATAGGCTTGTCGTATTCCCAACAGACATTTTTTGTCTCTTCGAGGTGGGCAGATGGGATGTTTTTCGCTATGTTTTTCTAATGTTGGTAGAACGTTGGCTGCAGCATGTGCAGACAGAGATGACTATCCAATATACTGTAAGTATGCTCATATATAGAAATCATATTTCCAGTCAGAAAGTCTTGACTACATTAGTTGATAGCAAATTAGTAGCCGTGGTCACCAAGAGTTATTCTTAATAGGACACTGGCATAGGCCAAGTGGTTTTGTATTTTTTGCTCATATTCAGTGTCTGGTTTAATAGGCTTAATCTTTATATTGAACGCCTGCTTTCCAGGCAGATTGCTGTTTTTCTTGTCTAACTTATTTGAGTGTTGTACACACCTCAACGTTGAATTTACAACACCAAGAACGATAGGCTGTAAGGTTATGCAAATGTATGCAGCAGATTTGGCTAAGATCTGCAGGTGATCAAATTTTCAAGCACCTAGCTCCCATCTGTGGCATGTTGGCTTGGCATAAAAGCCAGATTGAAAGCAAAGTTTTTTAGCCACATGAAACCTCAAAAACCAGTTGATTGTGCAATGTCTCCTCTTCATAGACGTGCTAGTTCTTTCCAGTTGTCACAAACTGAGAGGAACAAAACCCTTGAACTGAGAGATCTTAGTTTATCACCTCGGCAGATAGCAACATACCTAGGCTGAGATGTCAGCACTTTTTAACATTATATTTTCTGGTGGTTGGGAGGACAAACTGGAATGACATCAAGAGGTCCACAGAGGTGAACCTCTGCACGGAGGGATCGTCAATCCATTGTGTACTACAAGTGAAATTGGAAGTATCATCCTAAGTGTAGAGTGGAAAATTGCGTCTAACAAATCATCAGAAGATGTTGAGCTATGAGCCAGACATCCAGCTACGGGTGTTCATTTGACTTCACACCATCAAAGGTTATCATGGTTCATAGGAAGACGACAATGGAGGTCTATCTATTTCAGTGATGAGTCCAGTTTTTGTCTCAGATGCAATGATAGCTGGAGATTGGTCTGGAGAATATATGGGCAATGCCATGAAGAGGCCTTTAAAAGGGACTGTCACACTGACCTTACTCCCAGGACTGTGGTGTGGGGTGGCCTAATGTATGGTAGCCAGACCCCTCTGGTCTTCATTTCAGGTACACTGACAGCTCAGCCTTACATTGATTTGGTCTTTGGACCAGTGGTACAACCATTCCATTTCTACAGTGTCCCAGGAGCCGTTTTTCAACAGGAGAAAGCCAGGCCACATGCTGCTCATGCTACTGTGAGCAGCCTGGAGGTCTGCAGCATCTCCATACATCGAATGAGCACATCTGGGTTCTCATCAGTCAGCAATTGCAAAGGGAGCTGCCAGCAGCAGATCTTGATGATTTGTGTGCCCAAGTGCATTCAGCACGGCGTGTTTATAGAAGGATGCTTTTAATGGATCTCAAGGCATATGGCTATCACTATATGTGTGTTCCATATGTGTCATTGTGTTGGGTGCTTGTGGCTGTCATTATTTTAGTGCATGTAGTGATTCTTATGTTTGCAGTGGTTATCACTATATGAGTAGAAATAAATCAAAGTATCTGGACATGAAGTTTTACTAGTCGTCCGACTGGTTTTCTCATGTAGGGTTATTACTATGTTTGACGGCTGAGTGACTGTGTATGGGGGCTCCTGTATACAGGACCTTTGCATTGTGTTCTCACGTTTCTTAGATCTAGAGACTCATAATGCTGAATTTCTTTTCTATTTTTTTAAACAGAATTATGGATATGATAATCTATGTGAAATTTTTACCCATCAAAATGCAGGTTTGTTTACTGTAAGCTCTGTTTAGATCACCAGCTTCTTAAAAGCTAGTGGTAATCCAATTATGCATTAATCTTCTTTCTCTTAGGATTCTAGGTCCAGCCAGTTCATCCCGATTTTGCCTCATGGCTAAGATTTCTCTGCCACTCTATAATCTGTATGCTATATATGCAACTTCTCCGTGTACAGTTATGTCTTTCTTTTATCCCCTTCATCCAGGTGTGGATTGGCTATCTGAGAAGATTTACACTATCTAGTGGTATTGCCTAAGGCCTCGTGCTCACAACTGTATTTTTGGTCCGCATCCGATCCATCTTTTTTTGTGGATTGGATGCAGACATGTTCATTTCAACAGGGCCACAAAAAATGCAGACAACACACAAGACCACCGCCTAGCAAAAAAGATAAAACATGTCCTATTCTTGTCCATTTTGCGGACAAGAATGGGCATTTTTAGAAGAGTGTGGCAAGTGTGGAGCACAAAGTGTAGGATGCACACGACCGGCATCCTTGTTTTGTGGGTCCTCTGTTTGCTGACTGCAAAACAGAAGTGGTCGTGTGCATGAGGCCTTATACTGAGAATTGCTCACTCTTTAGAAAATGAAAGTAATGAGTTGATAATGAGCTCCAGACATTTCCTGCTGAAGGTTTGCTGTATTTGTCGCCTATCACTGTATAATAGCGTGATTCCCTTTAAAGGCCACTAGATGGAGATGTAGCGCCAGTTATTTTACCGAGTGTGAGCTATAGATATGAGACGACTAAACTGAATCTTGTGAAGTAACTGGTGTCATTAAATAAAAAAAAAACATTATAGCAGAAGGTCCAGACTACACAGCCAGATTGCTTTTATAATGTTTCAGGCTGCAGGGTCAGACAGCTATTATATAGGGTGTCCAGACTACGTAGGTAGATTGCTGTTATACAGGATGATACAGAATACACCGCTGGACTTCTCAGAGGTCTACACTGCAATAACAATCTAACTATTACATTTTCCTGAAAGCTTACAGAGTGAAGTTTTAGTGTATTTCATTGTATACGATAACCTTTCTTTTTCTGCCTTGCAGTATATGAAATTCCTTCTGGGCAGTATCTCAGAGAGCTTCATGGTCACCTTAATGTTGTCTATGATCTTTGCTGGTCCAAAGACGATGATCATTTGCTCTCAGCTTCATCTGATGGTACAGTCAGGTGAGTTAGATTTTGAATTTGTCCATTTTCTGACCTACTTACTGTACAAGAAAACACCTGATAACATGACTGAAGATTTTTAGGACAACAAAAGGCTACTGTCCTATTCAAATTCTAGGATGGTTTGCTTGTGGCGGCCATTTTACATAATTCCTAATACAGGAGACGGGAGGCGGGGAGTGTAAGTGTTAGTGTAAGCGCACCCGAGGCAGTTGTTTTGCAGGTTGCATAACCAAGAAATACCTCTGCACTAAATGATGTCTGTAGTGTCAATCAGGAGACTGCTAGAGCCGTCAAGCAGAGGAGAGGGTTGGCAAACATGTAAGGACTGCCTCCATGGCACTTGCATTTGCAGCACAGTGGAGATTAAAAGTTGGATTTCTGACTATCGCACTCGATATGCTTACACTGCTCCTCTTGTCATCTATGTAGCAGTGACAGCAGTTTTGAGAGGTCATAACATTGGCTAGAATGCCTTTTAATCACTACAGAATATGCTGGTACTGCACACAATGAAATTAAATGGGTTTTCCAGACTTTCAAATAAAGCAAAAAATAAAAAATCTGCCAGCTGCAAAACTAAGCAAAACTAACAACCATTCTGACTAATTAGCTGGAATCACTGAACAACTCTATAGTTCATAAAATAGGTGCCAGGTTCACTATTGTGAAATAAAGATTACATTGCTTGTGTTATAAACCTCTAATAAGTACTTTTCTAATATTTAGAGATGTGTCTGATCCTTGGGGCCCCCATTGATCACGAGGACTGGGTTCTCATGTTCCCCCATTTCACTGTATCTGCGGTCAAGCATGTTTGCTACCATACCATTTATTCTCCATAGGATTGATAGAGGGAGTATAGTTGAATGGAGTAGCAGGAGACGTGTTTTTAACATGCAGTAAAGTACGTTCCTCTAATCCTTATATCATGTTTGCTTTCCCTACAGGCTATGGAGAATTGCAAATGAGGTTTCATGTGCCTTAAAAGTTTTACCACACCCTTCCTTTGTATACACAGCTAAGTTCCACCCCATGTCTGATCATCTGGTTGTGACAGGATGCTACGATGCAGTCATTAGAGTATGGAATGTAAAAGTGAAGGAGATCAACGCTCAGCTCCTCCAAGAGTTGGATGGTCATAAAAGTTTTATCAACTCACTGTGTTTTGACACGGAAGGTACGTTTTCTGTCTAGAGCAGGGTTCCTCAACTCCAGTCCTCAGGGCCCACCTGCCGGTCATGTTTTCAGGATTTCCTTAGTATTCAGCAGGTGATGGAATTAGTGTCAGTGCATTAGGATTTACCACATATATTCATTCTGTGGAATATTCTCAAATCATGACTGGTAGGTGGGGCCTGAGGACTGGAGTTAAGGAACACTGGTCTAGAGAACAATACTGCACATAGTTACATAGGTTTAATACACAAGTGCAACCTTTCTCTATCAATAATACATTATTAACCCTTTCTCTACCAGCTCCGTACATGTATGGAGTTGGAGCGAGCGGACGCTATAGCCGGCGGGTCTCTTCTGTTTCAAACAGCAGAGGCCCGCAGCTTTTGTTTCTGATCCAATGTTGCTGATCCAGGTCATTATAGCCTTTAGATGCCATGATCAAATGTGATCACGGCATCTAAATGGTGAAAAACCCGGAAGTGCGCGCTTCCAGGTTAATACCGGCATTCAGGGATGCCTTTAATGAATTCTAATAGGCTGGGTCTCTCTGGAGAGAACCAGCGTATTAGAGCTGAAATTCCTATTTTGGCCAGCGGGTAGCAGGTAAACATAAGAAATCAGCAATTCATGTAATACTATACACCCTTTGGGAGTATAGAAATAATTTATGAAAAACAAAGTAGTAGACATTGTAGCCTCCTAAAGTGGCTACAAAAACATAACAAAAGTAAAAAAAAAAATGTAAAAAATACAAAAATGTAAATCACCCCCCTTTCCTTAGAATAAAAAATAAAATAAATAATAAAAAATATAAACATCATGGTCATCACCATGTCCGAAAACGCCCATACTATTAAAAAAATAAAAACATTTTTCCAGTACGTCGAATGGCGTAACAGAAAAAAAGTGTCAAAATGGCTGATTTACCATTTTTTCTTCACTGCTCTTACCCAAAAAAAAATAATAAAATGTGATCGAAAGGACGCTCACTCCAAAATGGTATCAATAAAAACTACATATTGTCCTGCAAAAAATGAGCCCCCACACAGATCTGTAGGTATAACTATAAAAAAGTTATGGGGGTCATTGTTACAACCACCCTGCAATCCATCAGCCGTGGCTATGCTTGTATACTTTAGGAAAAAACGCCGGACTATCTGGTGGCTGGGACTGTGGGCTGGTGCTTTTTTTCTATAGTTTGCAAGCACCGCCACCGCTGCTGGACTGCAGGGTGGTCATAACCATGGAAACGAGCAGTGTATAATGTGATGGAAAATGAATCCAGCCAGCAAACGGGACAGTATGGACAATCACAATACATTAGTAAGTGCTGTGTATTAACTTTCTCTACGTTGGTATTGTTTTTTTTTTCAGGAGAAACGTGGCTTTCATTTAGTGGTATATATTTTGGATATTCTTATCTGTTTTTTTTCTAAATGTTGCAAAATTTTTACTTCTGCATACCTCTAGATTTATTTCTGTGTTTGTTCTGATAAAACGGATATCAAATATGTTGGTGCATGTTATTTTTTATACTGGTATTAAATTGAAATACATTGTTGTTTTTTTAATTTTAAAAAGGAAATTTTATTTTCAAAAACTAAATATGTTCTAAATTACTTTGCTGACCAAAGCAGAAAAGTAAAAGAATCAACCTCCGTAAAGCACACTATTTGCATGACTACACACCCAAATCGACATACCAATGGGTATAGTTTGCCCTTTGACCCTTTGTTTTTTTTTTATTTTTGCTAAAACACAAAAATAAATATAAGATTTCAAAGCATAAGTGCATAGTTTACTGGACAAAATAACTTTAAAAGGAAAAGGGAACCTGTCATCAACGTTATGCTGACCTCACTGATGGCAGCATAAATTAGTGACAGAAATGCTGATCTCAGCGGTGTGTCACTCATGAGCTAAAAGTAAATGGTTGCCGAGAACCAGCATCTTAATCATTGCAGCCCAGGCCTTGAAAAGAGTCAAATCTACCTGAGAAGAGTCATGGTTATTCCTAATCTCCTGCTCTCCTGCCCATCTGCTGATAATTGCTGCTGATGATGACAGTTCTCTCTTAGAGAGAAAGGGAGAAAACTAAGTAGAATACTGTCAATCATCAGCAGGTGGGCAGGGAGAGCAGGAATTCATGAATAACCATGACTCTTCTCAGGTAGATTTGACTCTTTTCCAGGCCTAGTCTGCAATGTTTGTGATGTTGGTTCTTGGCAACCACTTACTTTTAACTTATAAATGACAGACCTCTGGAATCAACTCACCTTTCTCTACTTTATTCTGCTGTTAGTATGGACAGCATAAAGGTGATGACAGGTACCCTTTAAAAAAGTGCAATGTGGTGTAGGCCTGTGTCTGTAAAAGTCTCATAACTGAGACTTAAAGGGGTTGTCTCATCTTGACTAATGGGGGCATATCGCTAGGATATGCCCCCATTGTCTTATAGGTGCGGGTCCCACCGTTGGGACCCGCACCTATATCGAGAACGGGGCCCCGCAAGGTGGTGGCTGGAGGACTCCGGTCCGGCCACCACCAAGCCGGCTCCCCATAGAAATGAATGGGAGCGCACCGCGCTTGCGCGGCCACCGCTCCTATTCATTTCTATGGAGCCGACGGAAATAGCCGAGCCAGCGCTCGGCTATCTTCGCCGGCCACATTGAAAATGAATGGAGGCGGCTGCGCATGCGCAGTGCGCCCCCGTTCGCTTTCGGGGCCCCGTTCTCGATATAGGTGCGGGTCCCAGCGGTGGGACCCGCACCTATAAGACAATGGGGGCATATCCTAGCGATATGCCCCCATTAGGCAAGATGAGACAACCCCTTTAAAGGTGTTCTAATCCGAAATCCTGACCTACTTTTCACTCC
The DNA here is from genome assembly GCA_900303285.1 of Rhinella marina. Taxonomy (NCBI): domain Eukaryota; kingdom Metazoa; phylum Chordata; class Amphibia; order Anura; family Bufonidae; genus Rhinella; species Rhinella marina. The sequence goes on along the minus strand of ONZH01018274.1, from coordinate 18,459 downwards.
ACTGCTAAAAGCGAAAAGGATCTCCAAATGTCACAAAATGTGACCAAATGTTGTACCCAGGCATCACTTGTGACATTTTTACACCACAAAACTGGCGTAGCAGACTTGATAATTGTCACGCATAGTGAAAATAAGAAACCCATGTTACCCTAACCATGGGCAACATGAAAATACCAACAGGTTCCCTCATTCCAGTTACCTACATTCACTGCCAGGTAAAGAGAGAAATGTCCGCTAGATGGCTGCCCTCTAGCTTCTCCCTGCTTGGTTCGGCCTCATTGAAGGGTGTCTTCATATCTAAAGCTTAATTCAGACGTCCGTGGAGCACAGTGCATGAAAACCCAGACCGTGCTCATTCGGAGGGCAGGAGTGCATGGCGTCATTGGTTGCTATGATGCTGTGCGCTTCGTGAGGTCGCCGCTGTACAGTGATACACTGTACACACTCTTATCAAGTGTATCACTGTACAGCGGCGGCCTCAGGAAGCGCACGGCGTCATAGCAACCAATGACGCCATGCGCTCCTGCCCTCAGAAGGACCACGGTCCGGGTTTTCACAGATCGTGCTCCTCGGACGTCTGAATTAAGCCTAAAGGATATAGACCTTTCAGTCAATCTGTGTCAGGTGGGAAGAAGCCAGAGGAAAGCCGCCCAGCAGACACTTTTTCCCCATACATAGTTCTTTGCCTGGCAGCGTTCCAGAGTAAAACCTAAGTAATTGAAATGAAAGATCCTGTCAGTGTTTCATGGTTAGGACGCTATGAATCTTCTTAGAAAAGTGGTAGACTGCCGTAAATTGGAAAGTTTGAAAGTATAAAAACTTATAATTTATTTTCCAGATTTGATCTCTCTTTTTTGTTCTTTTTATATATGGTTTTTACTTCAATAGTTTACTACTTGTTCCTTTTTTGGCCATGTTTTCGTTAAACCTGGCATCTTTTTGTGGCTAACTCTGTGTTTTAGTGGCAGGGACAAGATAAATAAAGTGACGCTTTGTGAATCTCTTGATGTCTTTTGACTCATGCCGTCCTGCTTCCTGTCCTTCAAACAAAAGGTGTTTAATAATTTTTTCAAGGGAATAATTGTTCCCTGGGCCATTTTGTAAATTACATTGGAATTAAAAGTACTCTAGCAACCTGTATCAGGTGTATTGTCACCTTCTTGTACCAGGCTCTAGTTTTCCCTTTTATCAAATAATGTTGGAGAGCTTGATCAGAGAGATCAATATCCCCCATGAACCTGCTGTACTCTGTCCACAGTAGCTCTTCTCCCCCGGTCACCATGTCAGTGTATATAATACTTAACATTAGCACTTCTTTGTGGTCATTGTGCCTAAGTGCTTGGATTTCATCACTTGCTAAAGCAAATGATTTCCCCTTTGCTAGGCACCTTGAGAGAAGTTGTGGTGGCAATCCTTTTTGGTGTCTGCGGACAGTCCCTTGGGCCCATTTTAGCAGCATAAAGATTTTTGAATAGTGGTACCCTACAATAAAAGTTGTCCATGTACAGTGTGTAGACCTTGTGAAGAAGTGGTTCCATTAGGTCATAGATGATTTTCCACTGGCATCAAGGTTTTGTGGTCATCCAGGGAGATTTGTGTCTCGGTCCTTGCTCTCATTGAAGCCGCATGTCTAACCTGTGCTTCTCTCACAAACTGTATATAATTTAACACCATACCTGGCTGTCTTAGATGGAATATAAAGATTAAATGAAAGCTTTTTTAAATTTACAATGTAGTTATCCACTCTCCGGTTCATGAGCATAGGATTTTAGAAAAGTGTCTCTTAGTGCGGTCATCAGTGGCCTCATTTTTTGAAGGTGATCATGCCCTGGCTCGCTTCTTGGAGAATTTTCTAAATTGCTATTGAAATGCAAGAACCACATTAATGCCTCGAATTGACCCCTTGACATTGCTGAACAAAGAACTAGAATTGCAAGGATAGAACCTACTCTCCAGTAAGCACAGGTGGATGGCTTTTTTCTACAATGTCCATGTTCAAAATGAGTTTGTGGAAGCCTTGACCCTTGCATAACAGGATGCAGGTTTCTGTGGGAAAAAAAATCCCTCACATAGAGGTTTGCTTGGTCCACGATCATTTGTGGCAAAACCCATAATATCAATTTTTTTTGTGCCCAGAGCTTCTATAAATTGGGAAACCTGAGGGGAAAAATTTACAATAGTTACAGCATTCTTTTCAGGTCTCCATTTCTCCTGTTACAAAAGCATTGTGAAAGAAGGGGTGGGGACCGGAGAATGATAGAGCCTGCTGTTTACTGTGCAGCGGTTCTGTGATTAGTTTTTCAAAGTAATTACAGCTATGGGGACCAATCAAATTGGTCCCCAAGATAGTATCCGAGCCCCTAGCCGTGAGCTGACAGCTCAGGCTTGGAGATTTCAGCGCTGCATGTACCACAAACCTATTCTACAACTGTAAAAACCTCTTTCCTGTACCGATAGCTGTTCACAGGAGGTAGACAGAGCAGAGATATAAGTGCTTAAATTACAGGTTTTACTGAATCTTTTCCCACAAAACTATACATTAATCTGCTTAGCTCCTCTGGCTCTATAAGATGGTGCGTTCAGATTACATTGCATTTTGTAGTGATAAGTCCTTGGAAGATATATAGTACCAGTTCATTGTGGTGCCCTCTTATATAAAAGTAATTGAGCAAGTCCCCTTGAAAGAGTGACATATAGGCATTTAGTGGGAAATGTCCATAATATTTCTTTATGGAATAGCACAGTCCATTAAATGGTTCCATACCGTAAAACAAAAAAAGCATACTGATGTATACTGGCCCAACAGAGGCCAAAAGAACACTCTTTTGGCCTCTGTCAAGTGTATGGAACGGTGTAATTAATTTTATAAAGTTTATAATAAAATTATAAATTAAGTTTATAAAGCTGGGTCCTTTGTGTTGTCTTGTGAAGAACAAAATCAAATACTCTGTAATCACCTTTTTCTCTCTCACAAGTTACTGCTAATGAAGGGAAAAAAGTAAAGTATAATGCGGTCTTCTGTAGTCCCAGAGAATTTATTCATGGGTACATAGCTTGAAAGAGTATAATTAAGTCTGCTTTAGACAGGTGCCCATACTTAAACATGAGTAAAATATCCCCGGGGATATTCAGTAAACTTCTCCCTGTGTTGATTTTGGCTTTCTCACAGGTGAATCTGTCTTTCAGCTCAGGATGCTGTATGTGTGCAAAAGGTAACAATAGGCGATAGTATTAGGGGAAAAAAGTTAATTTGCTTAAGAAATAAAATATAAAGTATATGTTAATTTTGCTTACAGAACAGAATAACCACATTCCCAATCTATGGTGGTGTGTTAAGAATGAGAGCTTGAATTCTATTACACAGATAGGGGGGAATGTATCTTTTGCAGTGTTTTTGTGTCATTTTGTGCCTAATTTATCAAATGCCGCATGGTGGTAATGAATTTGACCCAAGTGCTGTGGGGTTTACGGATGTATCTGTTAAAGTACACCTGTGTTTTGCCTTGTGTAGAATTTTTTGCGAATCTTGTGAATGTCTCAGAAGATAAATGAGACTTAAGGACTTTTTAAAGTGGTGTGGGTTGGTGTAGGAGGCCAAAAGTTGTTGCACAAAAAGTCGAGTGTGCCAGCACTTGCGACATTTTAATGGCGTACCAGATTTCATAAATGTCCCCAATGGTATGCATGCATATTTTGCATACTGCTCATCAGTGCACTTAAAACTGCTATGAAACAACCCTTTTTGTGGTCTGGGTTAGGCCGGTTTCACACGACCGTGTTTCACGGCCCGATACGGGCCGTGAAAGCCCGACCTGTGCTCCTCCAGAGGACGGGAGCGCACGGCGTCATTGGTTGCTATGACGCCGTGCGCTTCCTGAGGCAGCCGCCGTACAGTGAAACACTGTATACGAGCGTGTACAGTGTTTCACTGTACAGCGGCGGCCTCAGGAAGCGCACGGCGTCATAGCAACCAATGACGCCGTGCGCTCCCGTCCTCTGGAGGAGCACAGGTCGGGCTTTCACGGCCCGTATCGGGCCGTGAAACACGGTCGTGTGAAACCGGCCTCACAGAGACGTCCCATGAAAAACAGAAACGGTGAATATTTTGGGATGCACATGGTTGAAGGAAATATTGTATTGGGGTGTATTTTAATATGTTTATTCTTTAAACATAAGAGTAACCAAAGACTATAGTGCAAAACCATGGTAGAACACTTGTGGTTGTATGTCAGGATATTTGACCCAGCAGCATTTTACTAGGCCCATGTGAATACACCATACGTGGTTCAAAACGCGATAACTATAAACCTTATGTCCTTGTTATTTCCCTTCCACTTAGGACGTCACATGTTTTCTGGAGACAGCTCGGGACTGATTATCATGTGGAATACAGGCATCAGCAGAAGTTCCCAACAGAACCCAGTTGAGCTCTGGAGTATTTTGAAGGTAAAATTAAAGTTTAGAAAGTAAAATTGTCAAGTTGTGAGGATTGTCCACTTTGTATGGCATAAATCTGGTGAACTGTTAGCATGACATCCTTTACTGAGATTTTAATTAAAGGCTGTAGACATCTTTGGTAGCATTTTTCTATTGTTGCATTCTACTCATTTTGGTCTAAAAATCATTGTTGAAGTGATCAAAAAATTTCATCCGTTTCCTGCATAGCTGTCAGTTTCTGTGTACTGCTGGAGAGTAGCAGCAGCTCTTACTGAATTGAGCTATAAGGACTGTTCAAGAGCTGTCAGGAGTTCAGAGATATGTGCTGCACATGAGCAGTCAGCGCTGCTGTCTGACAGGACTCACTGTGAACAAAAAGCCTGTTAATCTGCAAATACACACTGACATCTCTATTAAAAATTTTCAGCAGTTTTTCAGTAAAGACCAATTGGAAAACTATTTTAAGCCCAAAATGCAGTAACAAAAAAATGCCCCCATGGTCCTTCATAAGCCTTTAAAGCATTTTTCAATTTTTGTGTCATTGTAATAGATTGTAAACTTTCAAAATATTTTAACCTAAATTCAAATCAATATTGGTTTATATAATTTATGTCAAAAGTGGCTTTGGATAACCGATGTACAGTAAAAAATGTACAGTTCATGAGCCAATTGGGACTTTTTCTGTCTGGACACCGCAGTCATGGATTGGCCATGACTTTCAGAATCGCAAGCACTACTTTTTTGCGGTGCGGACCCTCGGATGCGGATCCCAGACCCCATTCAAGTGAATGGGTCCGCGATCCGCATGTGGTGGCCTCACGGTCAGTGCCTGTGTATTGCGGATCGCAGCACGGGCGGCACACGTTCGTGTGCATGAGGCCTAAGGCAATAGAACTAGGAAGTAAAAAATATTGCATTTATGTTGGTCTATGAAAAGAAAAATCAGACATGTTAATGGGTTTGTCTCATGAAGAGAACTCCTGATCATGTGCCCTATTAGAAGGCCCCATTCTAGGTTTTGATGACCATTCGTCTGATTAGAAGTAATAAAAGTTGTATTTTTTGATTTAGTATTTTATAGAATAATGTGTCATTTTAGGAAATAAAAGAAAGTGACATGAAAGGAATAGCCGTGAATCACTTAGAAGTTCATCCAAATGGAAGGCGCCTGTTGATTCATACGAAGGACAGCACAGTCCGGATCATGGATCTTAGAATGTAAGCAGCTTTCCCCTTTGTCTTTCATCTTTGTTTCTTTGGCTGGCAAGAAGTTTTTCTCTGCTTCTTAATTGTACAAAACCTTTAAAATGATCAGAAGGCACTTCTCGCAGCTTACCAAGCACTGCACCGTACATTTGGATAATGGCTGTGCTTGGTATCACACTCAGGCCCTTTCACTTGAATGGGGCTGAGCTGCTCCTAGGCCACATGACACATGAATGTGTTTTCACTCAGCCTAGGAAAAGCTGAGAGAAGACTGCGGCGATCACATGCCCCTTCCTTCACAAATAGCTGATCTTCGGGGTCCCAGATATCAGACCCCCCTCCCCTCTGATCAGATACTGATGACCTATTCTGAGCATAGGTCATCAGTAGTACAATCCCAGAAAACCCCTTTTATAGTCGTCCATAAATAACTGATATACTGATACAGCAAATTACAGTAATAAGTCAGCCTGCAAGGATAATCTAGATTATATATTAAAAAATGCTCCCTCACTTTTGTACTTGAAGTATATAAAAGGACGGTCACAGACCAGGCTATTTAAAGAACTCCCTATTACTGTAGTGAACAAGTGAATTGGACTTGCTAAGGGCACTTTTGAACAGCCCACGTCTAGGAGCAGCACACGTTAGAACAGTTTCTAAGTACCTGGTTGTTTTTGTACTCTAGTAAGAATCCTGTCTAATTTCTTGTGCTCTTTAATTCTGTTTTAGACTGGCTGCAAAAAAATATATTGGAGCCACAAATTACAGGGAAAAACTTCGCAGTGCCTTAACTCCTTGCGGAACATTTGTCATAGGAGGTAGTGAAGATGGGGTTGCATATGTGTGGAATGCTGAAACAGGTGAGACATTTTACCAGTCCACTGCATGGTATTTTTATTGTTTTCTTTAGTCAATGCAATGTAGTATGAACAATAGACTGGTGCACGTCCCCTATTTTATGTAGTTACTTTAACCTGCTTAAATTCCAGTACTGCTTCTAAAGTCACTGTGTGTTTTATTTTATTGTAGGAGATCAGGTAGCAAAGTATACAGCGCTTTCATATACAGCTCCACTTCGAGATGTGGCCTTTCACCCTCATGAACACATGGTGGCATTTTGTGCCTTTGGACCAAGCCAACCAATCATTGTATACATTTATGACCACAAGGGTGAGCATGACCACTGATACAGCATTATTTCTGCTAACACAGGATCTAAGACTGACCTTACATACAGTCATGGCCAAAAGTTTTGAGAATGACACAAATATTATATTTTTACATGATCTGCTGGCCTCTGGTTTTTATGTGTGTTTGTCAGATGTTTTTATCACATACAGAAATATAATTGCAATCATATTATGAGTAACAAAAGCTTATATTGACAGTTAGAATGAGTTAATGCAGCAAGTCAATATTTGCAGTGTAGACCCTTCTTCAGGACCTCTGCAAGTCTCCCTGGCATGCTCTCAATCAACTTCTGGACCAAATCCTGACTGATAGCAGTCCATTCTTGCACAATCAATGCTTGCATTTTGTCAGAATTTGTAGGTTTTTGTTTGTCCACCAGTCTCTTGATGATTGACCACAAGTTCTCAATGGGATTAAGATCTGGAGAGTTTCCAGGCCATGGACCCAAAATCTCTATGTTTTGTTCCCTGAGCCATTTAGTTATCACCTTTGCTTTATGGCAAGGTGCTCCATCATGCTGGAAAAGGCATTGTTGATCGCCAAACTGCTCTTGGACGGTTGGGAGAAGTTGCTCTCGGAGGACATTCTGGTACCATTCTTTATTCATGGCTGTGTTTTTAGGCAAGACTGTGAGAGAGACGATTCCCTTGGCTGAGAAGCAACCCCACACATGAATGGTTTCAGGATGCTTTACAGTTGGCATGAGACAAGACTGGTGATAGCGCTCACCTCGTCTTCTCCGAATAAGCTGTTTTCCAGATGTCCCAAACAATCGAAAAGGGGATTCATCAGAGAAAATGACTTTACCCCAGTCCTCAGCAGTCCACTCCCTGTACCTTTTGCAGAATATCAGTCTGTCCCTGATGTTTTTCCTGGAGAGAAGTGGCTTCTTTGCTGCCCTCCTTGAGACCAGGCCTTGCTCCAAGAGTCTCCGCCTCATAGTGCGTGAGGATGCACTCACACCTGCCTGCTGCTATTCCTGAGCAAGCTCTGCACTGCTGGTAGCCCGATCCCGCAGCTGAAACACTTTTAAGAGACGGTCCTGGCGCTTGCTGGTCTTTCTTGGGCGCCCTGGAGCCTTTTTGGCAACAATGGAACCTCTCTCCTTGAAGTTCTTGATGATGCGATAGATTGTTGACTGAGGTGCAATCTTTCTAGCTGCGATACTCTTCCCTGTTAGGCCACTTTTGTGCAGTGCAATGATGACTGCACGTGTTTCTTTAGAGATAACCATGGTTAACAGAAGAGAAACCATGATGCCAAGCACCAGCCTCCTTTTAAAGTGTCCAGTGGTGTCATTCTTACTTAATCATGACAGATTGATCTCCAGCCCTGTCCTCATCAACACCTACACCTGTGTTAATGGAGCAATCACTGAAACGATGTTAGCTGGTCCTTTTAAGGCAGGGCTGCAATGATGTTGAAATGTGTTTTGGGGGATAAAGTTCATTTTCTAGGCAAATATTGACTTTGCAAGTAATTGCTGTTAAGCTGATCACTCTTTATAACATTCTGGAGTATATGCAAATTGCCATTATAAAAACTGAAGCAGTAGACTTTGTAAAAATTAATATTTTTATCATTCTCAAAACTTTTGGCCATGACTGTAGATAGCTGTCGGCCAACCTGACTCCCCCATACTCATGGCTGAGCATGCCTATGGTCTCAACAGGAGTAGCCTACAAGCTGCTGTCAGACACTGGAACAGAAGGATTGGACGTGCTGAAATCCAAATACTCAGTTCTTCTGTCTCCTGATATCTGCTATTGGCGGGGATTTAGGCGGCTCCCATACATGTCAGATGGTTAGCTGGTCTCAAAAAAATTTTTTCTATGACCAGCATAATTGACAAATTTTGAACTTCTGTAGCTTCTACAATTTAAAATAATACAAAATAAATGTACAGTCTTGTAACATAATAATTTTACAGTCTAACAAGCAAAATATATAGCAAAATACTGCTGAAAACACAGGTGATTAATAATTTTCCTGCCAAGGACATATGTCATATTGCCATTATCACTTTATCTCCCCAAAAAATTTTATAAAAAGTCATCAAAAAGTCATACTCACCCCAAAATGGTATTATCAAAGACTACAGATCACCCTGCAAAAATAAGCCCCCACACATCTCCAAAGACATAAGTATAAAAAAAGTTATGAGGGTCAGAATAAAAGGAATAAAATATTTTTTTTGAAAGTTTTTTTTTTCCAGTATTAAAACACAAGAAATGTATACATATATGGTATCACCGGATTTTTACTGACCTGGAGAATGAAGAGCACAAGTCAGTTTTACCGCATAGTGAACGCCGTAAAAAATAAAACCCCCGTAAAACTATGGCGGAATTGTGTTTTGTTTATTTTCCCAGTTGCACCTCATTTGGAATTTTTTTCTCCACTTCCCACTGCATCCTATACAATATTATATTGTAACAAAAAACAACCCCTCATACGGTTATGTGAACTAAAAAATAAAAAAAAGATATAGTTCTGGGAAGGCAGGGAGCAATAAACGAAAACGCAAAAATGGAAAATCGCGTCAGGAAAGGGCTAAGGAAAATTAGTTTTTGACATCATGATGTTACCTGTGTGCATAAAGTGTTGAGTAGCATTGACAAAATGCCAGGTGTCTACACTGTATTCAGAAAATATATTGGCTTAGGGGGTACGTATGATTTTTTTTTTCATTATGTAATTGTGACCAGGGGCGGACTGGGAACTTAAAGTGGCCCTGGAAAAAAAAAAAAACTAAACGTGGTCCCATGTTGTAGGGGGGAAACCAAAGAAGGCGCGGTCAGCAATAACATGGCGCAATATACCATCCCACCTAAACCATATACTGCAGAACAGCACAATAGACTGCCCCAAATTCTGTGGTGGCCATCAATAGATTCCATTTGCTGTCCTTTTCCTCCAATTGTATCTGATTAAGATACTAATCATTATGTACCCGGCCAGCGACAGAGAGAAGGGCTCAGGCAGCCCACTGAAGCATCGGCCCACCAGGAAATGACGCTGTAATGGCTATTGCAAATCCGCCCGTGATTGTGACAATTGCCCTGGCAACTAGAGGAGCAGGATTAAAAAAAAAATCCTGTCAGTAAAAGGGTTAAATTTAATTTGCAGTCTTTTAATCCTGTCCACACTTCCTGGGTTCTTGTGGCTGTTCGCGCATCAGTCCAATACTAATTAGTCAAAATGACGTTACTGTGTACTGAAAATGGAGTAATTGATGCACAACTAGGGCCAGGGCGGTGATGGGAGGGTGCTTAGCATAGGTACAAGCTACATTCACCGACTAACCACAATGAAAGCTACACAAGCATTTTAGTTTTAATTATTATCAATAAACGTTATCTACATAAGTAAAACGCTCCATCTATATGCAGAGAAAACCAGTAAGTTACTGCATATCACAGGCATCTCAATAACAACTTAAGTCGTGCTATGTAGATCTCATACACACAATTGTATGCGTTTAGTGGTCCGCAAAATACAGATGTGTTGCAGTGTGTGTGTGTGTTTTTTTTTTTTTTTGAGGACCCATTGACTTCAGTAGGTCCGTGGTCCACATTATGCATGCGGCACCTGAGGGGTTAACTACCGCTGACTGCAGCTCCCTATAATACAGGTCGGGTGCCGGCTATGTGATCCCGCGTCGGCACCCGCTCCTGTACTTTTATTAAACATAGTTAACTTCATTGGTGGCGCAGTGCGCCCTCCCCCCCCAACCCCCCAGTATAATAAACATTGGTGGCAGTGGCCACAGGGTCCCCTCTCCCCCCCCCCTTCATTGGTGGCAGTGGCACTTCCGATCGGAGCCCCAGCAGTGTAATTGCGGGGCTCCGATCGGTTACCATGGCGCTACTGAAGCCCTGGTTGCTATGGTGAGCTCCCTGCTGCCCTGTGCACAGAGCTTGTGATCTCTTATTCACCCTAATAGATCTCTATCAGGGTGAATAGAACAAGGGATTAAAAGATCCCAGGTTCTAGCCCCTAGGGGGCTAAAATTGATTAAATAAAAAGTTAAAAAAAAAACCAATGACTGTAAAGCACATTAGTTCATGTATAGGAGGCAGCGGTATAACATACCCGGTCTCAATAACAGGGCGACGCAGCAATTAACCCCTTAATTGCTGTGGATCGCACACCCTGCTACTGAGGCTGGGTATGTTATACTGCTGCCTCCTATACTTGAACTAATGTGCTTTATATTCATTGGTGGCGCAGTGCACACAGTCCGCAACGGCGGACAAGAACAGGCATTTTGAACAGGGCGCCTGGCTGCGTGTTCCGCAAATTGTGGAACACACGCCGGGCGGCATCCGTGGTATTGTGGAGCGGATGCGCAATACTATGGTCGTCTGAACGGCCCCTTATTCAACCCCTTTCCCAATTTTACATATTAAATATAATTAACAATAAGTAAACATTTTACATATTGCCACGTCTGAAAAGTCCAAAACGTCCGAAAAGTCCCTAACTATTAATCCCAGCGCCGTACTGCTGCGCTCGCCCGATCAGCTACAGGGGTCCGGCAGTGGCCGATAGCCAGACCCCTGCTGTATGCACTGGCATCGGTGAAAACACCAATGCCGGTGCATTAACCCTCGCACTGCCGCGGTCAGCGCTGAACGCGGCACGTGCGAGTTTCTTAAGGGTTTGCGGTTTCAGGTGAATGCTGTAAAAAAAATTTTAAAAATACTATGCCAAAACATTTATTTTTTTCACCTTGACTCACAAAAAGTGTAATACCAAGCGATCAAAAAGTCTTATGTACTCCAAAATGGTACCAATGAAAACGTCACCTCATCCCGCAAAAAATGAGCCCCCACATAAGACAATAACTCAAAAATTAAAAAATAATGGCTCCCACAAACCAATCCATCAAAATCTGCGCTGCAAAATCCATATCCTTCTATTCTGAGTCCTGCCATGTGCCTCCACAGCAGTTTACCACCACATGTGGGGTGTTGCCGTATTCAGGAGAAAATGGGTAACAAATAATGGGGTGCTTTTCTCCTGTTACCCCTTGTGAAAATGAAACATTTGGGGCTAAAGCAACATTTTATTGGAAGAAATGAAATTTTTCATTTTCACAGCCAAGTGTTTCCAAATTCCGTAAAAAGGAGGTCAAAGTGGTCAGTACCCCCCTTAATATATTCTTTGAAGGGTGTAGTTTCCAAAATGGGGTCACTTTTTGAGGGTTTCCACTCTAGGGGTACGTCAGGGTCTCTTAAAATCCAAAATGGTGCCTAAAAACCATTCTAGCAAAATCTGCCTCCAAAATCCGTATGGTGCTCCTTTCCTTCTGACCACTGCCACATGCCCATAGAGATGTTTACCACCACATATGGGGTATTTCTGTAAACTGCAGAATCAGAGCAATGTATATTGAGGTTTAGTTTGCTGTTAATCCTTGCTGTGTTGCAAGAAAAAAAGTTATTAACATGAATAATCTACCAAAAAAGTGACATTTTGAAAGTTCACCTCCATTTTCCTTTAATTCCTGTGGAACATCTCAAGGGTTAACAAAGTTTGTAACATCAGTTTTTTATAATTTGAGGGGTGTAGTTTCTAAAATGGGGTCATTTATTAGTGGTTTCCATTAGGTAAGCCTCCCAAAATCACTTTATAACTGAATTGGTGCTCAAAAAAATGGTTTGGGAAATTTTGTTGAAAAATTACTTCTAAGCCTTCTAACGTCCGAAAAAAATAAAATAACATTTACAAAATGATGCCAACATAAAGTAGACATATGGGGAATGTTAAGTAATAAATATTTTATGAGGTATCACTTTCTGTTTTAAAAGCAGAGAAATTGAAATTTTGAAAATTGAAAATTTTTGGTAAATTTGGGATTTTTTTCATAAATAAAGGTGAAATATATTGACTCAAATTTATGACTGTCATGAAGTACAATGTGTCACGAGAAAACAATCTCAGAATGGCCTGGATAAGTAAAATCATTCTAAAGTTATTACCACATAAAGTGACACATGTCAGATTTTCAAAAATCGGCCTGGGATTTAATGTGAAAAGGGGCTCGGTACTGAAAGGGTTAAAATATTTAAAAATCTTCTATGCCGTGAACACGTAACAAAAAAAAATAAATAAAAACCACACAATTCGACATTTTTTAGTCACCTTGTCCCCCCCAAAAAATAGGATAGGACTGTTCTATTATGGGCCAGATTTTCCATCTGCTCCTCCAAGTCTTTTTTTTAATTATAATTATATGTATTTAAATTTGGTGACTAAAAATTTAATTTGGCTCCTAAATTTTTCAGTTCAGGAGCCAATGGCTCCTAGGTATTTTTTTTAGTCTGGAGCATTGCAATCTATCCTAGTGTTTGCTTCAGAATTACTGGTGGACAGGGAGGACCATCAATATACAGTTTAGGATCCTCAGGGGCTGCATACATTTTTGGTTTATTTTTCTTCACCCTAATAAAATCAGCCAATAAACTGAACAGTCTAAAGGCCCCTTTACACTGCCCGATGTTTGGGTACATTATCGCTAATCAGTAATTGTACAAACGCTCGTTAGCGATAATCTGCGGGTACCGCTGAAAACTTTGTTCATGTGGTAATAGGATAGTTGGTGCGGACACCTAAATCATCGTTTGCTAGCAGCAGATAGAGCCGTCTAAACGGCTGGCGGCAAACAATGATTCTGTATGGAAACGAGCGATGGCGCTAGCGATCACTCCTCCACATACTGTGGAGCAGATCGCTGCATGTAAATCAAGTGGTCTCCTCCGCTGACGAGTAAGCGACTGTCAGGAAGGAACGCATTCTTCCCTACAATCGTCAGTCTCATCTGTCAGTGTAAAGGAGCTGCTGAAACATGTCATATGTAATTGTAAAGGTTGAGATAACTTATCTTCACTTAGAAAATCAATGTTTTTGGAAATTTTGCGTAAGACTGTGTTACATGTGCAAAGTAGATATTTCAAGAAAAGTTTGCAGCATATCTTAGAGGTAACTTCTGTTTGTTTTTTGAACCTAGTTGCCCAACTTGAAGCTGAATCAGTGCAGGCAAGCAGTGATGCAAGTGGACAAAGTAGTTCAGATGTTACGTTTCAAGATTCTGTCATTGTTGCTAAGTCCTCTATGCGCATGATGAAAGTGAAGCAGAAATTGGATTCTGTTTTGGTATGTTCATTCCTTTTTCTCATCTGGGTCCATTTTCGTTTCTAAATGTACATTTACTTGTTCTATGTTATCTGGAACAAAGAACCTGTAACTTTTTTCGCACTGTGCACAGATAAACAAATAGATACTATTGTTGCCATCTGCAAAAATGCATTTCGATACCCTTGGTTTTTCAGTGGTCGGTGTCACCTCACACTGGCTATTTTCACTAGTTTCTGTTCAGGTGCTTTAGGCTACATTCACACAGTTGTTTCTATTACCAATTGAAGTCAGTGGGGATATTTACATGGCTATTTTTTATGGCCAGACGGACTACATTGAAATCAGTTTGACCGTTTTTAAAAAGGGGTACACCAAAAGCCATTTGGGGGTTAAAATAAAAAAACTAAACAAAAAAAAAACCCTCATCCACTTGCACACGTGGGGATACTTCCTTCTTACTACAGGGTTTAGGACCTGATGCTCTAAGGGGGGTGATGTCATATGATGCCATATTTTTTTTAAATTGATCTGTGTATATTAACGAGGCTGGGGGTGTGTGACATTATATATAGTGTAACATTATAATATACTGAGGGAACTGCAGAAGTTGGAATGTAAAAAAAAACAAAAAACAAAAAAAACAACATCTTTTTAAATGGCCGTTTTGCAACAAAATTGCAATTAAAAACAGATACACAGCCAGAAAATGGCCATGACTGACAGTGTACCTGTATGTATGTATATATATATATATAGAGAGAGAGTATATATATATATATATATATATATATATATATATATATATATATATATATATATAGAGAGAGAGAGAGATAGATAGATATAATATTATAAATGACTACTTATTAAGACCTGAAAAACGTAATTATTTATATTTTACAGGGGTGTTCTCTGATGCTCGTGGGAGGGATTGCGGAGGTGGAGGGAGGGAGTTTAGATGGATTGGAATAATGGGAGTATGTAAATTGTGAATTGTCTTTTCTTTATGTAGTGATGGGAGTCATTTTATTTTTTGTGTATTTTTGGGATTATTGAAAGGAATGAAATAAGGAAGAAAAAATGTGAATAGAACACTTAAGCCTTAGGCTACTTTCACACTAGCGTTTTAAAATTCCCGTATTGAGTTCCGTCATAGGGGCTCAATACCGGAATAAAACGCTTCAGTTTTGTCCCCATTCATTGTCAATGAGGACAAAACTGAACTGAAGACAACGGGATGCTCCTGAAAGCATTCCTTTCCGTCTTCAGACCGGAGAACAAACCGCAGCATGCTGCGGTTTGCTCTCCGGTCCAGGCATCCGCACCAAGACGGATCCGGAATGAGCCCCAATGCAAGTCAATGGGGGCGGATCCGTCTGGTGTGACCACAATGGTAACCGGATCCGCCCTCCATTGACTTTCAATGGAGTTCATTACGGATCCGGCTACACATAGACACATACAGACACAGACATACACATACACATAAACATACACACACATATAGACATACAAACACACATACATACTTACATGCTCCCGGCAGGTCTTCGGAGCATCGGAGGGACAGGACGGCGCGCACAGATGACGATTCCACCAGGCGCCCAGCAGAGGGCGCTGTGGGGAATCGTCACCTGTGCGAGCCGTCCTGTCCCTCCGACGCTCCGAAGACCTGCCGGGAGCATGTAAGTATGTATGTGTGTTTGTTTGTCTATATGTGTGTGTATGTTTATGTGTATGTATGTACTGTGTGACGTGTGGGGCCGGAGCGCGGTTCTGGCTCCACACATGTCACTGCGGCAGGCCTGATCCTGCAGCACCCTTCACCTGCCGGATCAGGCCTGCCGCCAGTGTGAAAGTAGCCTTATTCACATGTCCGTGCTTGGTCAGTGATTTCCATCAGTGATTGAGTGCCAAAACCAGAATTGGAGCCTCCACAGAGATAAGGTATAAGGCCTCAGGCACACGAACGTGTGCCGGCCGTGCCCGTGCTGCGCGGGCCGCATACGGCGGTCCGCAATAAACGGGCACCCGCCGTGTGCAGCCTGCATCACGGATCACGGACCCATTCACTTCAGATGCGGAGCGGAGGCATGGATCGGAACCCCCACGGAAGCACTACGGTGTGCTTCCGTGGTGTTTGTGGCCGTGCCTCCGCACCGCAAAAAAGTAGCGCAAGCACTACTTTTTTGCGGTGTGGACCCTCGGATGCGGATCGCAGACCCCATTCAAGTGAATGGGTCCGCGATCCGCATGTGGTGGCCTCACGGTCAGTGCCCGTGCATTGCGGACCGCAGTTTGTGGCCCGCAGCACGGGTACGGCCAGCACTTCGTGTGCATGAGGCCTAAGGGAAAGATCTGTACCTGTTCTGTGTTTAGAGCCGCACCTGACATTTTCGTGTCACGTCTGTGAAAAAAGTGTACGTGTTTCATCCGTGGTTGGTCCGTGTGTCTGTTTTTACCATCCATATGTCATCCATAATTCACTGACGTTGCTCAGCTGAAAATTAATTTCCAAAGAATCTCCTATTAGTCTTCAGTGAAAAATGTATGCACCACGGACACAACACGGATGTGTGTCAGCAATTTTCATTGACCCATAGACTTCAATGGGTGTGCTTGGTCCGCATCAAGGATCAAAGTAATGCATGTCCCCGTGATTTCTTTACTGACACACGGTCAGTAAAAAAAAAATTACTGAAATGTGAACAGACACATTTAAATCAATGGGTCCGTGTGCTGTCCACAGTAAATGCGGACAGCACACGTCAGTGAAAAACGGAAATGTGAACGAGGCCTCAAATTCACTGATGACAATCACTGACGTGTATAGGCATTAATTGAGTAAAACATGGAAGGCTGTATGGAGGAAAAAAAACACATACTGGCAACCCATAATATGGCTACACACTTGATCAGTGGTTTATAAAGAGCCAAATTGAAATACCCCAAATTTTACACAAGGTTGGGAGAAACTGCACAAATACACATTAAAAGAGTAAAAAGTCAAGCAAAAAAAGGAATCTTACCAGCAATGAGGATTTATAATGTGCATTTTTGCACTTTTTCCAGCCTTGTGTAATATTTGGGTTATTTGGCTCTTTGTAAACCCCTTTTTGTGGAGGGGTTGCGGTTTGGTAAATAACAGCTTTGTATCCTGTTCATAGTGTAAATCCTCATTCACACGTCCGTGCTCAAATCCGTGATAAGACGGTAAGTGATGCCTCCGTAAAGATGTCCTTGAAGGATCCATGTGTGGTCCGTGTGTCCTCCATGTTTCATGGACACTGTGCAGCTGAAAAATAATTTTCATTGCATCTCTTCCTAATGTTCCGTAAAACACGGATGGCATCAGTGGTTTTCACGGACCCATAGACGTGGAACACTGACGTGTGAATGAGGCATGGCAAAAGTCAATAGCCTTAAAGGGGTTGGCCACCCTAAGTATAAAAAATCCAAAATGCCCCCAGACAATAGCCAACACTATGAAGCATTTCTCAGGTGACATGTACTGGCTGTACGTCATTTATCTAACCTGTTCACCATGACACACTTCCCTGGAGGAGCTCCCTCAGACAGGCTGTGTGGGCGGAGCAGCTGCAAAGTGAAAGTAACAATCCCAGCATGCACTGCAGCAAGCATGTCTAGAGGAGCAGTCACATGACCTCCCTGCCCACCTGTGTTCCCATAGAGAAAAGAGCCCCTTAGATAATATCAATAACCCAGTTATCAGTGAATAACTGCTGTACAGACATAGCAATAGAAAGAACGCCCCAGTCCCAACAGTAAAGGAGGGGGGTGATACCCTTTTCATAAATTTGCTGTTGTGCTCAGTTATTTCTAGTTGTGCCATTGGATGTAAGCCAAAAACAGAATGAGGGGGGGGGAGTTATCATTTCCCTTGTTCCTAAAAAGTGGTGTTAAAAAGTTGCAAACTATGGGACAGATTTATCAAAACTGGTGTAAAGGAAAACTGTCTTGGTTGCCCATAGCAACCAATCAGATTCCACCTTTAATTTTTCAAAGCTCCTTTGGAAAATGAGGTGGAATCTGATTGGTTGCTATGGGCAGCTAAGCCAGTTTTCCTTTACAGCAGTTTTAATAAATCTCCCTCTATGTGTTTGCAAATTTTTAACTGCGTTTTTTTTTTTTTTTTTTGTAAGGGCGTGACAATGGCAGAGACAGGGCGTGGCCAGTCACCCCAACAAATTTATGTTCATTTTCACCAGTTTTCTGACTCAAATGAAGCCAGAAATCTATGGCAGCTCTGAGCTGTCATAGATTTCTGTTTAGGTGCATGGACTGCACAAATCGATCTGCTGACATACAGAGAAGCCTCCTGTCTATCATCATACAACCTGCTCCCAGCTGACAGCCCATCAATAATCTATGAATATATGACTACCCTTCATCTGGGAAAAAAGGGAAAATGAGTGTAGTCCAATAGCTATATATAACGTACAGGGGGGTCACAAGTAA